>OZ010611.1:37873571-37893571 GCA_963932145.1 Acanthosepion lycidas
AAGAAGCTCGCGCGAGCAGCTGCCATGAAAATATTTGTAGAAAAGAAAGAGAGAAGACACACCAGGTCTGTGAGAAAGTGACTGTAGACGAGATGCCAGATCAGGACCTATTATATTGCATATCCGTCTATGGATTTTGTCGAGGACCCCAAGATGAACAACGGGAGCACCAGACCATATATGGCAGCAGTATTCAATAGAAGGACGAATGGTTGATTTGTTTGTTTAATGTAAGGATTAAAAAAAAAAATTTAGACATTATTTTTGCTGCGTACACGTGTTTGAATTAATATCCATATTTTTGTTTTTTTGTTTTTTTAAACAGTGAAATTAATAATAGCTAGTCTAGAGTTAAATGAAATTAGAAGATTTAGAAAGGAATCAAACTCGTATCCTTTTTTTCTCCTTCACAAAGTCCGAACGTTTGAAGTAATAAAAAGTATGTCCGATTAAAAAATCAAATTCATTAAGCCATTACATATTGCTTCGTTTATGCTTTCGATACGAAGATGACTTTCGAGAAAATCGGAACGAGTGAATGTTCTTTAAGGGAAATAAAATCAAGCATGAATTTGAAGCTCTCCGTAGCCAAATAGAAGATTCATGCCTGCACGCAGTTTCGAACTATTAAATAAGCGACTTAAACAAATTCCCCCTCATTTTTTTACTACGTTAATAAAACATAGAAAACCTAAAAGAATAAATAAATATATAGAATAAAAAATGAAAATAAAAAACAAGTAAATTAATTTAACCCAAATGAATAAATAAACAAGCCACTCCCGCCAAAATAACAGCCAGAATAGATTACCCACAATGCACCACTGACTCATATATATAAATATGCGACAAAAAATAGAACACTCGCGGCCTGATGATTGCGTCTGGAATGAAATAGTCTGTCGCCTGTGAATGTTGATTTCTATGTTCACTTTTATATCTATATTTACATACGCTCTATCTATGATATTGAGCACTTTATCCCGTAAATATAGCACACATTAAAACTATATTTTTCATATATATATATATATATATATATATATATATATATATATATATATATATATAAAGATAATGTGATAAAGTCCCTCAGAAGACGAAACGCGTCGGTTAAGTATAGTTTTTTGTTTTTCATCTTTTCTGTTTTTATTCATTTTGTCTCTTCTACAGATACACATCATCTGAGAATATTTTACATATATATTAATGTATATTTGGGCAGCAACCTTCCTTTTAAACATCTTTCATTAACTACGACAGACAAGGAAGTATGAATCAATTTTTGATTTATTTAGTTTTTCCATTATCCGTACGTTTTCCCGTTTTATACGAGTTAGGGAGTACAAAACTTTTCCATAATTTTCATTGTCCCAAAAACGTTTAAATGTGGTGCTATTAGATTTTGTAGTCCCTACAAAACGGAAAATCCTAAGGATGCTGGAAAAACTTATGAAAAAATAATTAAATCTTCATTGTCTGACGTATTTAATGTTATATATATTATTTTCTTACGCGCATATATATATATATATATATATATATATATATATATATATATATATATATATATATATAATCATTTATTTAAAAATATGATTCCATCGCTACATAAGAACTCTCATGTTTCAAAACAAGAGCCGAAAACTTCAATATAATTATTTGAATTAAATTGAATTAAAGTACCAAGCTCTCTTCAATCTTCAAGCGAAATACATATATAACGACTAATTCACAGGATTATAAGATGCAAAGAAATAGAAAAACAGTGCTATACTCTACTTTCGCGTTACAAAAAAGGGTACATTTTCTAACAAACATTGCCTGTGTGACAATATCGTGTACAAGGCTACAGTGAGATAGTGGAGTTTCATATTGGATTCACTGACCGGTTATTAAAATAAAGATATAACAAAAACAAATAGTATTTTAATACGGACAAGTAGAGAGATAATAAAACACTTACAAAATATGTATGCCATATTAAAGAACAATATGGGTAACAAAATCTGATTGAGTGGGAAGCGATAAATATAAAAGAAAACTGGCTATACGAATGACGTCAGATTTTGTAGAATATGAAGAAAGAAGGGATGTTAAAAATATCCTACCAACTGCCAGACAAAATGTTAAATGGCGGAAGTGTTTGTCTAATGTCAACATTCTAAGAAATACTTGCTGGTATATTTGGCGCCAGAGTAACGGAAAAAGAAAGTGGAACCCTCACCCCTACCAAAATATTTCTCGGGTCTGTAATTTTTTAAATGCATATCCTCCGCCATTTATTTCATGCGATTACATATATATATATATATATATATATATGTATATATATATATATATATATAGATAGATAGATAGATAGATAGATAGATGTGTGTGTGTGTGTGTGTGTGTGTGTGTGTGTGTGTGTGTGTGTGTGTTGAACGAAAAAAGTAAATTTTCAGACTCCTGGGTTTTATATTTCAGTTAGCTTCCTCGACTAGTTTCGGCCAGCATGGCCATCATCAGAAAAAAAAATTCCTGTTTGTAAGTAGCAGGGAACTACAGGAGTGAATGACTTTCTGCAGAAAATTAACTATATCCGTGGTTTTCATTTGTTGCTTATCGTTAATTTTGGGTAGGCCTTGTGTTGGTCAAACGGGCTCTTTTAAGTTGTTTTTAAGATAGAGGCGGGGGAGATTCTTAGTTATTTTGAAGGTTTAACTCGTTGCTGGGAGGGCGTGTTTTAAGTGTATGTTATCTTTAATTCTTTAGGAGTGTGTATATTGTGTGCAAGTCTATATATTAGAATGCATGTGTGCATAAGTGTGAAGCCTCAACACCTTTGCAATATATATATATATATATATATATATATATATATATATATATATATATACATACATACATACATACATACATACATGTACATATATATATATATATATATATATATATATATATATATATATATATATATGAAGAAATATAGTTTTATGGCAAGGTCGATTTTGTCCATTTCATAAAGTGTAACATCATTTGTTTACATTTGGATACGCCATTAGCAGATATGAATGTACGTGAGAGATTCATGTAAGATTGAAGTTTAAAAGCAGTAAAATCGACCTTGCCAATCGAACGATTTTCCGTGGCTCGATCGGTTAAGGCACGTCAGGCTATATGACGGTTCAGTATATGATACAGGTTCGATTCCTGTCGGAGAACGAATATTTACTATGAAAATTTCCCGGACATCAGACCGGTAAATGTTATTAATGCTGTTTATTATAAAACAGAGCATTAACTTAAATATTTGTATCCATAAAAAGAATCTATAAACATAAAAGTGTCTTAAAATAATTGTTGCACTTTGTCTATTATATATATATATATATATATATATATATATATATATATATATATATATATATATATATATATATGCGCGTAGTACTTGTTGTGAAGTGCTCAATATCAGTAATAGACCTAATATATTTATGATCTTCGCAAAAGCGTGAAATCCACGATCACAAACTTATATCCATACAAATGATTATATATATATATATGTGTGTGTGTGCAAATATATTGATAAAATATTAACTGTTAGATTGATGATCCGATGTTCTTTAGTATATTTATTTTTAGAAAATTATATATATATATATATATATATATATATATATTATTATTAAAAAGAAAAGACATTTATATATATATATATAATATTATTATATATAAATATATTATTATATAAATTTATTATCATTATATTATTAAAGAGAAAAGACATTATTATTATTATCATTATTATTATTATTAAAGGGAAAAGACATTTTGAGTGTGTTAATTTTATTGATTGACTTTTCCAAATTCCGTTATCATCCTCCTCACATGAGGAGGGAATTCCTTCAGAAACATGTGTTGTCTTTAGTAACATTTGCCATGAAAAAACTTTTGCTGCTCTAATGCACACACGCAATATATATAGAGAGATAGATAGATAGATAGATAGATAGATAGATAGATAGATAGATAGATATGTGTCTGTGTGTGTGTCTGTGTGTGTGTGTGTGTGTGTGTGTGTGTGCTCAGTATATTTAGACAGTAATTGTCTTACTGGCATATCTTATTAAACATATATTTCATGCCTATTAGATTTGATAATTATTTTTCTGATATGCCAATAACGTTTTCTATAATGTGGATGTTGAAGATGTAGAAAAATAGCCAACATTTTATTAGGTCCAATCAGTCATCAAACGTAATTCATCGTCAGTGGTGAAGGCAGAGAGAAGAAAATCTAATGAATTTTTAGCAGCTCGTTGTTTGAAAAGAGACCTAAAACTAAATTCCATACATAGAACGTAAGAAGTCCATCTAGCAACATGTAAAGGTAACATGTATTATTCTTTAGATGCATTCAAATATACCATGTCTTGGACTATAAACATTTTAATTAATGTGTGGCTGCTTTTGGTTTTGGTAAATGGTTTCAATATTCTTTATTTTCTTTTGCAAATTAGTTTTATGGAGTATTTTAATTGCTCAGAAAGAGCTCTCAAATATTATTGTACTTCTTTTATCGGGCTCTTAAATTATCGTTATGGTACACTTACAGGGCTCTCAAATTATTATTATAGTTCACATATAGGGTTGTTAAATTATTATTGTACTTCTTTTATAGGGCTCTCAAATTATTATTGTACTTCTTTTATAGGGCTCTCAAATTATTATTATATTTCGCATATAGGGTTAAATTATTATTGTACTTCTTTTAAAGGGCTCTCAAATTATTATTGTACTTCTTTTATAGGCCTCTCAAATTATTATTGTAGTTCTTGTATCTTGCTTTTCATTTATTATTATTATAGTTTTTACAGGACTATCAAATTATTATTATTATTATTATTATTATTATTATTATTATTATTATTATTATTATTATTATTATTATAGTTCCTTTATAGGGTTGTTAAATTATTATTGTAGTTCTTTTATAGGGCTCACAATTTAGCATTATAGTTCTTTTATCGGGTCTCAAATTACCGTTATCGTACTTTTATAGGATTGTTAAATTATTATTGTAGTTCTTTTATCGTGCTATTCAATTATTATTATTATAATTGTTACAGGACTATCAAATTATTATTATTATTATTATTATTATTATTATTATTATTATTATTATTATTGTTGTTGTTGTTGTTGTTGTTGTTATCATCATCATCATTATAGTTCCTTTATAGGGCTGTTAAATTATCGTTGTAGTTCTTTTATAGGGCTCACAATTCATTATTATATTTCTTTTATAGTGCTTTCAAATTATCACTGTTATAGTTTTTTATAGCATTATAAAATTATTATTACTGATATAGCTCCTTTATAGGCTTGTTAAATTATTATTATTATAGGTCTTTTATAGTTCTGTCAAATTATTATTATTATTTTTTATTATTATTATATATTTTTATAGGGTTCTCAAATTATTATTATACATCTTTTATAGGGTTCTCAAATAATTATTGCAGTCCTTTTATAGTGCTTTTAAGTTATTAATGACATAGCTCTTTAATAGGACCGTTAAATTATTACTATACTTCTTTTAAAAGGCTGTTAAATTTTTATTGTACTACTTTTATAGGGATGTTAAATATTATTATACGTATTTTATAGTGCTTTCAAATCTTTTTCTAGTTATATTTATAGTGCTGTTAAGTTATTCTAGTGCTTTCTAAATCCAGCTAATTGTTTTTGCAGTAATTCCCAAACCTTATAAATTATTTTTATCAATGCTTTTCTATAACAGAATAATTTAAAATTAATTCTCATAGTTCAATTAGTTGCAATGCATTTATGTTATAATATCAACTATGGCGACTACGCCAGTCTCGCTACAACGATTTAATTGTCAATGGAGGGAGAAATAAACTGTTTCTAAAAGACAAACAATCCGAAGAACAAAACCCAGGAAAGCATAAATGCTTATTTCATGAGGTTATCTTTCCAAAAGAGTAGATCATCTTCCCAAAGGGCAATGTTGCTTCTGTCGTCTGTCTTTTGAACATAAACGATTGGATTGCTTATTTTAAAAGATAAAAAAGAGTCATACTATGACAAGCTCCGCTTACTGTCTCAATATGGTGGTCTGACGAATGTATCCACTTCTACCCGATATATTTTTTTTTTTTTTTTTTGTCCTTACTTTAAATTCAATCGCTGGTGAGTTTGGTTTTAATTTCCAAGATTTTT
The DNA here is from genome assembly GCA_963932145.1 of Acanthosepion lycidas. Classification (NCBI taxonomy): domain Eukaryota; kingdom Metazoa; phylum Mollusca; class Cephalopoda; order Sepiida; family Sepiidae; genus Acanthosepion; species Acanthosepion lycidas. The sequence continues at coordinate 37,879,806 of OZ010611.1, forward strand.
TTTTTGTTTTTTTTAAGTACAAGATCAGTGGAAATATTCGAGTGACGAGATTAAATTGCTAAACTGCTTCAAACCCCATTTTATTTAAATAACTAAAATAAAGGTCAAATTTAGCCACTTTTTAATTTATATATTTTTTCCAATAATACTATTCACTTGAGTGTATTACTGTCTATGTATAAGTGTGTTACTACCTGTTTATCTAAGTCGCTATATCATCCTATTTGTATCTATGTAATTGATTTCACATCTATCTATCTATCTCAGCCTGTTCATATCTATCTATCTATCTATCTATCTATCTATCTATTACAATATTTTTATTGTCTATCTATCTATCTATTTATCTATCTCAGCCTGTTCATATCTATCTATCTATCTATCTATGAAATTCATTTCATATCTATCTATCTATGCCATTAATTTCATATCTATCTATCTATGCCATTAATTTCATATCTATCTATCTATCTATCTATCTATCTATCTATCTATCTATCTATCTATCTATCTCTCTCTCTCTCTCTCTCTCTCTCTCTCTATATATATATATATATATATATATATATATATATATATATCTTCATAAATATCCACCCAAATGATTTCATATCTGTCTATATAATATATAATTCTATTTTTCATATCTAATTCTGTTTTTTCATATCTATCTATCTATCTATCTATCTATCTATCTATCTATCTATCTATCTATCTATCTATGCAATTCATTTCATATCTATCTATGCTATTGATTTCATATCTATCTATCTATCTATCTATCCATCTATCTATCTATATATATCTTCATAAATATCCATCCAAAAGATTTCATATCTGTCTATATAATTCTATTTTTCATATCTAATTCTGTTTTTTCATATCTATCTATCTATCTATCTATCTATCTATCTATCTATCTATCTCTCTCTCTCTCTCTCTCTCTATATATATATATATATATATATATATATATATATATATGCATGTATATATATGCCATTGATTTCATATCTATCTATCTATCTCTATCTATGTATCTTCATAAATATCCATCCAAATGATTTCATATCTGTCTATATAATTCTGCTTTTTCATATCTATCTATCTATCTATCTATCTATCTATCTATCTATCTATATATATATATATATATATATATATATATATATATATATATATCTTCATAAATATCCATCCAAATGATTTCATATCTGTATATATAATTCTATTTATCATATCTAATTCTGTTTTTTCATATCTGTCTATCTATCTATCTATCTATCTATCTATCTATCTATCTATCTATCTATCTATCTGTCTATCTATCTATCTATCTATCTATCTATCTATATATATATATATATATATATATATATATATATGCCATTGATTTCATATCTATATCTCTTTCTCTATCTATGTATCTTCATAAATATCCATCCAAATGATTTCATATCTGTTTATATAATTCTGCTTTTCCATATCTATCTATCTATCTATCTATCTATCTATCTATCTATCTATCTATCTATCTATCTATCTATCTATCTATCTATCTAATTCATTTCATATCCCGCTATGCAATTCATTTCATATCTATCTATAAATTTTGCCATTGATTTCATATCCATCTATTTATCTATCTATATGTAATTGATGTCCTATATATCTATCTTATTATTATCTTATTATATATTTTAATTAAGCCCTGAGTATGTATCATGGCAGGTCCTAATTTTAAAGGTCAGGGCTGCTGGGACTCCGGCATGTAGCTCATGAGAACACATGTCAGGGAAATAGCTATGTAGAAGCGAGAGACTATCGATGTTTCGTCTGAGAGAAATGGATTCTATGGTGGAAAATAATTAATCACCCACAAGACAGCGTAGATACTTTTGACCGACAAGACAAACACGTTAGGTCTGTTCATCTCCAGCCCAGATATTACAGGAATATTGCCTTTTTGGTCTGGTTTGACTCTTGTAAATTGAGTATGGTAGGAGAGAAGTCAGATACTTACTGGAGCGACACAATAAACTATTTTTCTAGGATATGTGATTTCCACTTGGCTCCCCATAAATTTTCAAGGCAAGAAGTCTCCTTGCAAGAAGACCCATCCACCAGGCTAGGTTAAAACTCGGTGTCTGCTCGATTGTGGTGAAACATTACTATTTGGGTTTTGGCCGGATAGGATATTACAAGCGACTCCTTACCCTATTCAGCGATTTGAGCTGCACTAGAGGGAGAGATAAGCTTATCACTTTCTGGTCTTCCATAGTTTTGGAACTTACACACTCGTGCAAATTAATTGAAACAAAACGAATTATTTATATTTTATTATTTATTATTATATTATTTATATTTTCTCGTATTTTTCCAATGGAATATGTACTAGTGCACATGTTAGTCCTTCATAGGTCCATTCCACGAAATCATTTCTTGCAAACTGACCATAGATTTAAAGCAGGAGTTTTTTCCGGGTCAGTTGATAGTACTTTGAGTTGCTCACTGGTAAGGCTTGCCAGTGTGTTCGTGTAGTGTTACAATTTTCATACACTTCCTTGTAGACAGTGGCTTGGTAAAGGGGAAGGACCCCAGTCACAGCCGAGAAGGGAACTTCATGGGCAAAAGATTCTACTTTCAGTCTGGTGGGATCGCCAAGGATTAATCCACTTTGAATTCTTACCACCTAATGCAACAATTAATGCTCAAATATTCTGTCAGCAATTAGAGCGCGTAAACCAAGCTTTGAGGAAAAAAGACCTGCTCTAGTGAATCGAAAAGAGGTGATGTTTCATCAGGACAATGCGCGACCTCACACAGCAAGAATCACATCACAAAAGATCGAAGAACTTGGTTGGGAGAAAATTCCTCATCCACCTTATTCTCCCGATCTTGCTCCTTCAGACTACCATTTGTTTCGTAGCTTACAGAATCATTTGGAAGAAACAGCTTTTGTAACACAGGAAGAGGTTAAAACTGACATTTGTGAGTTCTTCAAATCAAAGCCAAAAGAATTTTACAGTAATGGAATTAGTAAGCTTGTTAATAGATAGAAGGAAGTCATAGATAATCAGGGAAAATACATTGTTGATTGAATCTGTAATTAAATGTAACATTTGGTCACTTGTTTTCTTTATTCAAAATTCGGACAGAAATGGGATGACCTGATACATTTCGGGATAGGAGTTACTTACCTTCTACTCTATCTGTGAAGGATCTTTTTTGGACGTACTTCTTCTCCAGATCTCACCAACTTTGCCGTTCATGGGGAGAAATGAGCCATTACCTCACCGATGCGTTTTGATTGGGTAAAAGTTAGGGTTAATCCTTTGATATGTTTAGGGTAATCTTTTGATAGGGTTAGGGCTAGAGTTAAACTTTTGATAGAGTAAGGGTTAATGTTTTGATATGATTAGAGTTTTTATTAATCCTTTGATAGCGTTCGGATTCATCTTTGGATAGGGTTAGGGTTAACATTTTTGATAGCGTTAGACTTAATCTTTTAATAGGGTTAGGTTTAATCTTTTGTTAGGGTTAGGGTTAACATTTTTGATAGGGTTAGAGTTAATCTTTTAATAGGGTTAGGGCTAATCTTTTGATAGGCTTAAAGTTAGGGTTCATCTTTTGATATTTTTATGGTTAGGGTTAACTTTTTAATAGGGTTTTCTTTAATCTATTGATAGGGTTAGATATAAATTATCAATAGGATTAGGTTTAATATTTTCATAGGGTTCGGGTTAATCTTTTGATATCGTTAGGTTTAATCTTATGATAGGGTTTGGGTTAATCTCTTGATAGAATTAAGTTTAATCTTTTGATAGGATTAGGGTCAATCTTTTGATAGGGTTAAGACTAGAGTTAATTCTTTTACTAGATCAATCAGGAATCAAAAAGAGACGTGATCGATTCATCATTGACATAATTGAAAAATTCTTGTAGCTAGCTGGCGTTACTTTGTGCGGTAGACCAAGTCTATCGGATCAAATCCGTCCTGTTATTTAACCCATCGCTGGGGGAATAATAGATGGATTTGTAACTGTAAGAAAGTCGACAGAAATTTGAAATATGCCTTTCGATTTCTCATTCGGAGACGATATCCATCACACCACCCGCACACGCAAAGCATACAGCACCTGGCATTCACAAGCGGTCACCCATCTAGGTACTGACTAGGCTTAACGTTGCTTAATTTCGGTGATCGGACGACAACCGATATTTCAACTTGATAGGAAACTTATATTTAACATCGGGAAGAGGCAGTTGAATTTTCTGGTACACGTAATGAGGAAGGAGGGTTGTGGGAAATTTGATACCCACGGGACAGATTATGCGAAATGCAGACAGGGAAAAACTGCGCTTAACTTACTTGATGTGCTTGATTAAATGAATGGCAGGACAGGATTTAAGAGAAATAGCAAAAAGAAATTAATTAATTAAGAATAACAAGAGGCAGGAAGTTGTGGCGGGCTTGTCCGACAGTCTTGTCCCCTCCTACCAAAAAGTAATGAGAACAATAGAACAAGTAATAGAATAATAAAAAGCACATGTAATAGATTCAGTTTATTCACTTTCAATGACGCTGTCACCCATCGAGAAGGTCTTTATGAACATCATCATTTTCGGACCAGCCATCTGAAACAGAATTAAATTTCGGGATTAAATGACCCATATGTAGTTGTTATGCCTTTAAACAAATCAAATCAAGATTACAGGACCTGGTATTCACAAGCTGTCACCCATCTAGATACCGCCCAGTCTCAACGTTGCTTAACTTCGGTGGGCAGATTTTCTTTAAGTTTTCTAGAATGCACAGGCCAGCAGACGTAAAACGCACTGTTAAAATAACGGGGGCCTCCTAAAATACGAATATCAACCAAAATAATGACCTTTGTTGATTGTTGCAAAGGCTCCCCGAATGACGTCCTTCAACTGATGGGTATTCTGGTATGGTTCATATGAAGCTCTCTCCTTAATAATACCCCCACAGAGCGTTGAAATACAAAATTATATTATGTAGGGGTTGACAAGACTTTCGGACCATCCTGTAATATCCTGTGAATCTGGTTTTATGAATCAATTTTGACAAAGTATACATACATTGAATATAACGAATACTGAAGAATATAATTTAGAAATAAATATTTAAAAATAAACGAAATGATTAGAAACTCTTTTTCAATGCTTGGCTGAAAAAAAAATTGCATTTGGATTATCTCCGTTGAGGGCTAAATTCTTAATAATTTAATAATAGTTACTGTAACCAGAAATAATCATTTTGTTGGTTTTTATGTTCATACTCCACCACGACTTGGTTAGCTTGGTTAGCCTGCAACAAATTGCAAGGTGGTCCGAAAGTCTTGTCACCTCTTACCAAACCGGTGATCATAAGGGAAACCGTAGTTTCAACGTGATATGGCCGTAAGCTTACATGTTGGTCCGAAAGTCTTGTCACCTCCTACGAAAACGTAATGAGAACAATAGAACAACAAGTAATACAGTAATAAAAAAGCACATCTACTGGATTCAGTTTAATCACTTTCATTGACGCTGTAACACATCGAGAAGGACTTTATGAACATCATCATTTTCGTATCAGCCATCTGAAATAGAATTAAATTTTGGGATTAAATGACCGATATGTCTTAGGTTGGTGCAAAAATAATGACGTACGTCAAAAAACGACATTATTACGTCATTATTTTTGCACCAACCTAATAGTTATTATGCCGTTAAACAAATCAAATCACGTCCTGGGTATGACGGTAAACTACATCCGCGTCCTGGGTATGACGGTAAACTGCATCCGCGTCCTGGGTATGACGGTGAACTACATCCGCGTCCTGGGTATGACGGTAAACTCCATCCGCGTCCTGGGTATGGCGATAAACTGCATCCAACAGCAAGGTCTCAGATAATGTTTTCAGAAAAATAATATTGCCAGCTCTAAGTTTTTGAAACAATAATGTTGCCAGCTCTAAGTTTTTGAATCAATAATGTTGCCAGCTCTAAGTTTTTGAAACAATAATGTTGCCAGCTATACGTTTTTTTTTTTTTTAAACAATAATGTTGCCAGCTATACGTTTTTTATTCTATACAAAATAGGCATTTAAAATTCATATAAACTGGATTTGACATTAAATAACCCACAGTGGTTGATATGCCATAAAACCCAAACAAACAAACAAACAAACAAATTAAATCAAGATTACAGGACCTGGTATTCGCAAGCTGTCACCCATCTAGGTACTGCCCAGTCTCAACGTTGCTTAACTTTTTAACGGTGATCATAAGGGAAACAGTAGTTTCAACGTGATATGGCCGTAAGCTTACAATAATAAAAAGCACTGGATTCAGTTTCTTCACTTTCATTGACGCTCTCGGACATCGAAAAGGTTTGTATGAAGGTTTGTTTTCGCTTCTTTCTGTTCTTTTTATGTGCCGTGTCCTTTCAGGACGTAGGCGATCATGGCTCTCCACTTCCCCCGATCCCTTGTGGCTCTCAATATGTTTCGTGCCTCTGCCACTCCCCCCCCAGACTACGTTCTGCCATCCACTTCCTTAAGCCCTCCAGGTATGCCATGCCTTGCTTTCCCTTGTGTCTCTCTCCTTCTATTTGACCTCTGAGTATCAGATTCTCCAGGCACTCCTTTCTCATTACTTGTCCCAGAAACATCCTTTTTTTGCATCCTTTAGGGGTGACGAAACTTTCCGACCACACTGTATATAAGTAAAATACAACAACATAGGCATAACATAGAGAAAATGCAACTAAGCATATCTATATTATTAACATTATTCGGATTATTGACCTCATCTTTGTCGCCATATTTATTACAACGTTTCGGCAGTTGTACGTTCCAGCCTTCTTCCGGTGGTTGGAATGTCGAACTGAACCCTTTCTTTCGCTCACTGGGGTAGACTGTTCTAGTTCCACGTGCCATGTTTTAATGGATGTCAATTATTAGTTATCTCCTGTTAATTTCCCTCTGAAAGTTCTCCACTGCCTTAACCGGGTATGGAACTTACACCCTTCGGGTACTGTCACTGGATCCTACCAACGTCTTTATCCACTGTGCCATGTACACTTGAGGATAAGCAACGCCACTAACCATATCTACATAGTAAAACATATGATAATATACATATATCGTAAAGAAAATGTAATTAAAATATTAAAAATTCAGATTCGGCGATTTCTCTCTGAATAGTTGCTTTAAGTAGATTCCTAAATATAAAGCGTAGATCGCGTTCCAAAGTTGATTCCTGGCACAGATTGGAATATAAAGCGTAGATCGCATACCAAAGTTGATTCCTGGCACAGATTGGAATATAAAGCGTAGATCGCGTACCAAAGTAGATTCATGACACGTAGATAACAAGCCAAAGTAGTAACGAAGTGGAAACAAAAACACAAGTAAGAAAGAAAAAAAAAATCACCCGCTTTCGATGTTTCTAATTTGAATGATCTCGAACAGGCGAGACCAGCCGATTAGAAAATAATTGAGAATCACCCTCAAGTGAAGAGTGACAAGCCGGTAGGCATTTATAGAAACAAGACGAATGTGGAAAAGGAGAAAAATAAAAAGAAACAAATGGCTGATGGAGTAAAAGGCTGGAAAGATTTTTTTTTGGGGGGGGGGTAGCGGTTGGAATTAGTCATGTCGGGAGCTGATAAGAAGTTTGGAGAACCTCAGATTAAAATGTTTAAAATACGCATTGTGCTTACAAGGCGCCTGTTTAACGTTTGTTTATCTCGCCGGGAGCTCGACCCAGCCGCGCGATACGACCAACGATACACGACCCAAAAATCTAATACTTCTACTTATATGTTTATATACTTTAGAAGATTATTTTCGGTGACATGTCTCATATCATCGTCTCTGCCCTGAACCAGTAAGCTAGCAATAAAAAAAAAAAAAAAAAAAAATTAATCGCTGAACATCCATATATATATATATATATATATATGTGTGTGTGTGTGTGTAATAGGTGTAGTTTTAAGGTATGATATATTTATGGGTAAAGGGGGCTCAATATCATTGTTAAAGCGTATGAAAATATATTAGTGCACAACTTGCGACCTCAAGATTGCGTTCAACCACAGAACAGACTGTCGCCGTTCGGTGTTGATCTATATATATATATATATATATATATATATATAAACAATTGATCCCGCAATACAAAATTCCTGAGAAAGAAACTACTAAGACATATCACTCTATTAATTGAACTATATACTTAGTTCATGCCATGTTAACTGAAAAACACTTGTATAAAAAGAATTCGTGGATTTACCATATTACAAAATTCATATAAAAATTCTCACTTGCAATTTTGAACTTTAGCGTTGCGACCCGCACGTTCCGAGATTGGACAATCGTCAATAAATAGCACATTCTTAAAAAAAATAAAAAAATCTTTCGGTCTACAAACAATTATTTCGTCTTCAAGTTTTAACTTTAAAGGAAAAAAATTACAGCCTGACGATGAAGACATGGATCTTCGAAAGTACTTGCTTAACTTAAAAAATATATATACTAGAAATATCTGACAACAGTTTTATAAATGAGGATCACATCATTCAATGGATTAACAGGATTTTAATGCATACATTATGTTCTACTAGCGAAGTGATTTAATATTGCTGAATGATTCTATGTATGACTATTTCTTTCTTTCTTTATATATATATATATATATATATATATATATATATATATATATATATATATATATATATATATATATATATATATATTCTGTATTTAGGCAGTAATCCCTTTTTTATACATGTTTCATTAAAGACGACCAACAAGGTACTACGATTAATTTTTTTTTATTTAATTGTTCTTGCCTTAAAACAAGTGTTTTCTTTTCTGGACACAGAGTGCGTAGAAACTGTCCAAATGTTCTATTATTCCGAGTGCTTTCAGTTATACTTTTAGCCATTATCATGAAGGATATTTTTCTAAAAACTAATGCCGTTACTATGGGCAATCCGCTCGGCCCGTGCTTCTTCAATTACAACATGTCATATATACAAAAAAATATTTAAACAGGTCAGTAAACCTAAAATATATGTCCGCTACTTAACCGATATTCTCATTTTAGCGAAAAACACAAAAGAGACAGATCCTCTTAAAACCACATTTGAAAAAATTGTCCTTAACTTTTCCGATGAACTAAGTAAAAAAAAACAAAAAAAACTCCCATTCATAGATGTTCTCGTAGAAAACAGCAAAAACACTTTCGCCACCTTTTTGAATAAAAAAAAAAACACTAGCAGAATCTCTTGCTACCTTAAATTTAAGAGTGAAAGCCTAATACACACATAAAAGATGCACAAATAAAAGATGCACAAATAAGTGATAAAAGCTTATAGTGTGTGTGTGTGTGTGTGTGTATGCGTGTGTATATATAAATATAAATACATATATATATATATATATATATATATATATATATATATATATATATATATATATATAATTATATATAAGAGATAGAGCTAACATATTTGGTTGGATAGATGTGAGTTTGTGACCCTGGGTTTCACGCTTTTGCGATCGTCAGACAAACTACATAATCTACATAACCCCAAAATTAAAAAAAAATTAATCAGTTTGTCTGACGATCGCAAAAGCGTGAAACCCAGGGTCACAAACTCACATCTATCCAACCAAATATATATATATATTAAGAAATGGACAAAGTCCGACAATTTATTTATTAAAGACATTTTTATGTTTAACTTTCTTTTTATAGATACAAGTATTTAAGTAAATGCTCTGTTTATAATAAACAGTATTAAATAACATTTACCGGCCTGAATGTCCGAGAAATGTTCATAGAAAATATTCGTCCTTTGACATGATTCGAACCTGCATCCTATACGGAACCGTCATTTACCTTGACGTGCCTAACCGCTCGGCCACAAAGGATCATTCGGTTGGCAAGGTCGAATTTACTGCTTATAAACTTCAATGTTCCATGAATCTCGTACATTCATAACTGCTCATGGCGTATCAAATGTAAACAAATGACGTCATACATTAAGAAATGGACAAAGTCCGACAATTTATTTATTAGACATTTTTTATGTTTAACGTACTTTATCTATAAAAAGAACGTTAAACATAAAAATGTCTTTAATAAATAAATAAATATATATATATATATATATATATATATATATATATATATATATATATATATATATATATATATATATATATATATATATTGAACAATAAAAAAATTAAAAAATTAAAAAATTAAAATCTTTAGACACACTGGGTTGTAGATTAATATTCTTTCGTTTTTGTTTTTTTTTATTATTATTCCATTTAGATTCCTCGACTAGTTTCGGCCAAAATGGCCATCATCCGGAGGAGAAATATTTCTGCTTGCTGCCAGCAGTGAACTAGAGAAAATCTAATATATATATATATATATGAATTGTAATTTTGAGGATTTGAAAAAATTTCATAATTCATTATGTCTAGACGGAGAAGCCTTAAAAGAATTCAGAAAAGCACTGGACGGACATTTCGTCCTATGAAAAATTGAAAGAAAGAAAGAAAAAGAACCAAAAAAGAACTCTGAGAAAGAAAGAAATAAGCGAAAAAAATAAGGAAAAATTATTCAAAATTCCCAAAATTACTATTCAGTTATATAAACCTATGCTAGATCCAAGATTCTAATGCTCTGGATTGAGCGGCTCCGTGAAGGAAGTCGTTATCTCTGGGGCCTGTTCTGTGGGTTATGGAAAACTGGATCTGTAACGCCACCGGAAATAGGATGAACAATGGTATATTGTGTCTCGCTAGTTAGTTTCCTCTTCGCCATCGAGACCGGCTTGTCCAATTGTATGATGCTTGCGTTGTATCTCAGCGGTGTGGATTCGATTCTTGGTAGTGGATTCGCATTGCTAAGAACACCCGAGAATATGCCGAAACGGCCGTCCAGTGATTTTTTTGCATTCTGTTGAAGTGATGACATGAATTATTATTATTATTATTATTATTATTATTATTATATATATATATATATATATATATATATATATATAATAGCTCGACACTTGTATTCGAGGATACCCGTCTATTAGGGCGGCTAGACAATCCCTGTTGCAACCGAATTTGTGTTTATTCAACAGCCCCAGAGCCCACCTGTGGTTTATACTGCAACTATGCTGAGCAGACCTTAGTTACAGTTCCTGGGGGAGAGCGTGTTATCTAGCGTGATCAACAATCTGAACAAAGAACACTCAAAACCTCGGTCACGATGACTTGATTCTGTCTACCCAATTTCACTTACATGGCTTGGGATAACTCGTGGTATAGTTTTCAGGCACCTTCCAAAGGTGTCGCACGCTGGGACCCCCTCAGTCCGATAACATCAGGATCTCTCCTTCCTGACAAATCGACCATGGTGAGATTCGAACCTGGGTCTCATGGTTAGAATGCCAACGTTCTAACCACTCGGCCACGTGAGAGAGACAGAGACAGAGAGAGACAGAGAGAGACAGAGAGACAGAGAGGGGTATTTCCATTAAAACTATACAATAAATAATCTCCCAATGTACCAGTCTGTTCAAATATCTAACTAATCCCCGTTGCAGGTACATGCTTAGGCACGTTTGTGTTCCTTGAACAACCGGAGAACCATCCTGTGGTTCCTGTTTTAAATAGGATAAGCAGACGTTAGTTAGTATGGTCAAATGCCTTGAACAAGTCCTGTACCCTCAGTCACAATCATTGACACCTTCCGAAAGATCCCATCTACCCGATTTTCACTGGGACTCACCAGGTCGATATTATCTACTAATCGGCTCTTTGACAAATCTGCTATGGTGAAATCCGAACTCAAGTCTTGTGTTCAGAAAGCAAAATTTCTAATCACTCGCCCATTTCCGTTAAGCTATGAAAGAACAAATAAATGTAGTTATTTCTGATTAATTATAATAGAGAACTTTTTTTTTTAAATTCGCAAAGATTAAATTTCGGCTCGTCATTGAGGGGTATGGACGATATTGTTCTTGTGTAAATGAAGAATGTTTGATGCAACAAGAGAATTTACGGTTGCAAAAAGGAAGACAAAAGAAAAGAGAGAAAGGAGAAAGACTAAAGAAAAAGTAACAAAAAAGGAGAAAGGAAGATCGTAATATAGAGAAGGGTTTGACAGATACAGTAATCAGTCAAAAAAAGATGAGCGGAAAGACGGTGGAAGAAGAAACAAAAGAAAGAAAGAATGAAAGAAAGAAAGAAAGAAAGAATGAAAGAAAAGGTAAATATGAAAAGAAAGAAAGAAAGAAAGAAAGAAAGAAAGAAAGAAAGAAAGAAAGAAAGAAAGAAAGAAAGAAAAGGTAAATATGGAAATAAAGCTGGTGGAAGAAGAAACAAAAGAAAGAAAGAAAGAAAGAAAGAAAGAAAGAAAGAAAGAAAGAATGAAAGAATGAAAGAAAAGGTAAATATGAAAATAAAACAAGAAAGAAAGAAAGAAAAGGTAAATATGGAAATAAAAATGTGAGAAAGAAAGAAAGAAAGAAAGAAAGAAAGAAAGAAAGAAAGAAAAGGTAAATATGGAAATAAAGCCGCTGGAAGAAGAAACAAAAGAAACAAAAGAAAGAAAGAAAGAAAGAAAGAAAGAAAGAAAGAAGCAAACAAACAAACAAACAAAGAAAAGTTAAATATGGAAATAGAACTGGAAGAAAGAAAGAAAGAAAGAAAGAAAGAAAGAAAGAAAGAAAGAAAGAAAGAAAGAAAGAAAGAAAAGGTAAATATGGAAATAAAGCTGGTGGAAGAAGAAACAAAAGAAAGAAAGAAAGAAAGAAAGAAAGAAAGAAAGAAAGAAAGAATGAAAGTATGAAAGAAAAGGTAAATATGAAAATAAAACAAGAAAGAAAGAAAGAAAGAAAAGGTAAATATGGAAATAAAAATGTGAGAAAGAAAGAAAGAAAGAAAGAAAGAAAGAAAGAAGCAAACAAACAAACAAACAAAGAAAAGTTAAATATGGAAATAGAACTGGAAGAAAGAAAGAAAGAAAGAAAGAAAGAAAGAAAGAAAGAACGGAATCTGACAAAGAGAAAAATGAAAGATGAGGAAGTCAAGGTGATGAGACGTAAAAGTAAGAAACAAAATCGAAAGGCAAAAGAAAGAAAGAAAGAAAGAAAGAAAGGAAAAGGAAAAAGGAAGAACACAGAAAGAAAAAATAAGCAAAAAAAATGGAAAAGGAAAAGTCAGTTATATGAAAGAAAAATTGAGGGAAAGAAAGAAGCAAGAAAGAAAGAAAGAAAGAAAGAAAGAAAGAAAGAAAGAAAGAAAGAAAGAGAGAAAGAAAGAAAGAAAAAGAAGAAAGGAAGAACTCTGAGAAAGAAAAAATAAGCGGAAAAATTCGAAAACGAAAAAGTGTTATATGAAAGAAAAGCTGACGAAAAGAAAAAAATGAAGAAAAAGAAAGAAAGAAAGAAAGAAAGAATGGAATCTGACAAAGAGAAAAATGAAACTTGTGGCTTTTAATCGAAAATAAACAAAATCTTCAAACGTCGACGAAATGGAGCCTGTTCCTCGACACTTCTTTTCTCCCTGACGGACCGATATTCCCGCTCGTCCCACGTCAGCAAGAAAATGCAAGCCGACTTTGAAACATTCCAGTGCCTCTTCTTGGATAATTTAGTGCTTAATTCCTTTCTGCCATTTCTGGTGAAACAGTCCGTGTAATTTACATGACGCCATCTACATTTGAGACTTCAGAAG
>OZ010611.1:37896071-37958571 GCA_963932145.1 Acanthosepion lycidas
CTATTTCAAAAAACTCAGGTAACATTTGTGTCAGTCAGCTGTTGGCTCTCACGCTGGCCAATAGAATCTTGCTGCCTATTCGTAGCAGCCAGTTATAGGCTCTCACTCTGGTCACTAGAAAATGGCCGCAAACTACATGAAAACTGCCGTAGAAGGATGAAAAAATCGATTATTTCCACTGTCGATGGGAGTTGGGAAATGCAATGTCGGTCTTGGCCTTTCCGCTAACTTGGAGCATGTGCATGTAAATTTTGGTGCAAATCCGTCGAAAATTGCGGCCGTGCATTCGTTACACACACACAGAAACACACACATCCTTCCTTTATATATATATATATATATATATATATATATATATATATATATATATATATATATTTATACAGGAAGATTGAAAACTAAGTCCTTATTTTATATATGAGTGGTCAGCCAGGAGTTCTGACTTAACACACTGTGACTTTTTTTTTCTTTGGAATTGGATAAAAGAGAATGTCTACCATACCAAAACAAGACTTTGGAAGAATTTGAAGGGCGAATACAAGAAGAGATGTCTTCCATATCATACGACTTCCTTTTAACATCAGTTGTCGTGATTCCTGGGCAGCTTGAGAAGCTGATAGCGAAATCTGGTGCCCATATCGAATTTTAAATAAAACCGCATGTTAAACGCTTTCCTGTCATATCAATTTCTTGCAAAAATTATAGTTAATATATAAATTATGAGTATTTAAATATGGGAAGTTACTTTTCAATCCACCAATATATATATATATATATATATATATATACACACACACATACAGAGGGGTGTATGTGGGTGCGGATGCGTAGAGTGAGAGAATAAAATTGTGCGTACTCAAACACACGCAACGCAAACACATTGGTATCATACATAATAACAATCACTACTGCATTTATATATATATATATATATATATATATATATATATATATATATATATATATATATATATAATAGAAAAGAACAGTGAGATTTATAATTCAAATCTGCTCAATACGATCCGTAGAGCTTAATAGTATAATTATTTTTCTTTTTAAAAATATTATTTCATCGCGATACAGAACATCCTATGTTTCAAAACGGAGAACTCCTAATGAAGATTAATTTAAAAAAATAAATCTATAATCCAGAGTTTCGTTCCATTATCAAGCGATTTTAAATGGATTTTTAAAATTAATCTAGATTTGGAGTTTTCCGTTTTGAAACATCAGATATTCTCTGTTGCGATGGAATCATTTTTTTTTTAAATAATGATGATATATATATATATATATATATATATATATATATATATATATATATATATATATATATATATATATATATATATCTGTAAAAGTCTCAAACTAATATTTCATGGTTATAATTTATTACATGGTAATCGTAATCACGATCCAATTCATCAGGCCTAGAAATTCAATATATATATATATATATATATATATATATATATATATATATATATATCTGTAAAAGTCTCAAATTAATATTTCATGGTTATAATTTATTACATGGTAATTGTAATAACGATCCAATTCATCAGGCCTAGAAATTCAATATATATATATATATATATATATATATATATATATATATATATAAATATATGTGTGTGCGTGTGTATGTAAATGATTGAAAACATATGTGCCTCAAATAGTAAATCTAAGCGTAATACCAAGTTTTCATTGTCAAAAGTAAGTGCATCGGAGTCTAATGATCGGTCGAATTAGCAGCCATTTGATTAGATTTTTTTCCCTCTGTCTGGTCAACATGTTGTGATGAAGGCCGGACGTGTTGATCAGATGAATAAAGGACTGACCAACCAAACAACATATATAGCAGGTGTAACAGCAAAACTGTCCCAATCGTATACCAGCATTGGGCTAATGGTCCATCCCACAAAACGCTTAATATCTTAAAAAAACACTAAACTAATTGACTTTCTTTTTTTTCCATTCGCCCTTGCCTGAAGTATTGCTGCCATATATGGTCTGGAACCCCTTCTGTTTGCCTCGTGGTTCTTGATAAGATCCAGAGACGGATATGCAATATAATTGGCCCTGATCTGGCATCTCGTCTGCAGTCGCTCTCTCAGAGACGCGCCGTCGTTTCTCTCTGTCTTTTTTACAAATACTTTCATGGTAATTGCTCCGATGAGCTGTTTTCGCTGGTTCCAAGACTTCGCGAATTCAAGCGCCCTACGAGGCTGGCATCCCGCTCTCACCCTTTCACTGTTGAAACTGTTAAATATAGTCGATTCTTCAACTCCAATAGCTTCATGTCTCGCACTTCTCGCCTGTGGAACTCCCTTCCCTATTTCCTGTTTCCCTGATAGCTCCAACTATTCAAATGTAATGTCAATCGACATATCCAGTTGCCTTGATCTATCTACTATCCTTCTCCTCATCCTCTCCTCTATCATTCCTATCTGCTCTCGCTCCAAATCCTCTGTAACCCCTTGCGTGCTAGTGGCTTCCCGCCTTGCTTGAGGTGAAATGCTTAAAAAAAATATAAAACCTTTCAGATAAGACGTTTCGGCATCTTGTCACCATTTGTTGTAAGAATAATTGAAAAAAAAAAAGACTCTTTGATTTATTCAGCTAGAAAGAGATTAGGTTAAAATCGTTTTGCGTCAGCCTCTCTTCCAAACTGAGCAATGGTGAGAGTAAAAAGATCATTCAGGCCTTCATTAATGGTACCAAAATTCATACTCTGGCTTCCATCTTCAGATTCCATTCAAGAACTATCAAGAGAACGGTAAATAAGTTAAGAAAAAGAAGGAACACTAGAGAGGAAAACAGAATCAAGAGGAATCATCATTTCAACTGAGAACTAAATACATTCAGATTATTCAAAGTCCAATTGTGTTATAAAAACCTCTGAGAATTCCAGTAATATATCTTTAATCATTTCTAGGATACAACAGCTCAAAGCTTAATCTAACAATTGGGCAATTTTGCTGTTACACCCGGTATATATACATATATAGATAAATTCAGTTATAGGAACATTTAACCAATACATGAATTTTTCTCCTCGGAATCGATCCTTCAGGTCTACAAATCAACAATTCGCCCGTGCATGGAGTATTGCTGGCACATATGGTCTGGAGCCCTCTCTGTTTGCCTCGGGGTTCTTGATAAGCTCCAAGGCGGATATGCCATATAATTGGCCCTGTTCTGGCATCTCGTCTACAGTCACTCTCTCACAGACACGCCGTCGCCTCTCTCTGTCCTTTTTACTAATACTTTCATGGTAATTGCTCCGATGAGATGCATTCGCTGGTTCCCAGACTTCGTGAATTCAAGCGCCCTACAAGGCTGGCATCCCGCTCTCACGCTTTCACTGTCGAAACTTCTAAATGTAGCCGTCTCTTCTACTCCAATAGCTTCATGTCTCGCATCTCTCGCCTGTGGAACTCCCTTCTCTATTACAGTTTCCCTGAGAGCTATAATCTCCAACTATTCAAATGTAATGTCAATCGACATCTCCAGTTGTCTTGATCTATCCACTATCCTTTTCCTCATCCTTTCCTCTATCACTCCTATCTGATCTTGCGTCCTAGTGGCTTCCCGCCTTGCTTGGGGTGATAGGCTTAAATATATACATATATATATATATATATATATATATATATATATATATATTGCGTAATTGAATGTGTAAGTATAAAAATTCTGTTCATATATATGTATATATATATATATATATATATATATATATATATATATATATATAATTATTATATTTTTTATAATAAAAAAACAATGAATCACGTTTCAATAATATGATTGCACTTCTTCAGGTGATGGTAAGAAACTGGTGCTAAAATGATTTTAAAAACAAAGTGTTATCTACACTATTTACATTATTCGGACTATTGTCCCTATCTTTGTCGCCATATTTATTACAACGTTTCGGCCTTTCATTATCTGTCTATATATCTGAGATGAGGTATTATGTACACTATTTACATTATTCGGACTATTGTCCTCATCTTTGTCGCCATATTTATTACAACGTTTCGGCCGTTGTACATTCCGGTGAATTCTTCAGGTGATTGGAATGTCAAACTGAACCCTTTATTTCGATCACTGGGGTAGACTGTTTTAGTTCCACGTGCCATGTTTAATGGATATCAGTTATCAGCTATCTCCTGTTAATCCCCATCTGAAAGTTCTCCACTGCCTTAACTGAGTATTGAACTCACACTCTTTGGGTCCTGTCACTGGATCTAACCAACGCCTTTATCCACGTGTCCTTGAGAACAACTGTGTATGAATTTCTGGGTATTATAAACCTAATGTCTTCAGTAACCATTTTTTGCCAGTGCTCATATTGCAATTTTACTGTTATCATTCCATGTTATTTAACAGAGCTAATATTGCAATTTTTGTTGTTATTATCGCTTTACTCTTGCACTCCTTATTACTGGTTCCCATATTATATTCATTTCTATGCTTGGTCGGCTCAAGAGATTTTTGTGGCGACAAAGATGGCGATAATAGTCCGAATAATATAAATAGTGTACATAATACCTCATATCAGAAATGTAGACAGATACTAAACTGTTATCGCTTTTCGAAAGGTAAGGGTGTGGGGGACATAAGCTGAGACTTGTGGGTATGTCTTGATTAACCAATTAAATGCCCAATCTACGCTAAATAGAAAAGTATGATCAGAGGGTGGAGGAGTTGTTTTTTCATGTCACATAAAACCGGGACATCGACGTATCTACACTGAAGATTGTGAAAAATATGCCAGCTACAAGCGTATGACCAAAATAGCGCGTCATTTTCCCTGCCCAGTTCAAAACTGTTTCTTGTCACAAATCAATTACCTATATAGAACATTTTTTTTTTTTTTACTATGAAAATGTATTGCTGGCATTTTTCTAAAGTATTTTGACCCCAGTTTGGAGTTTAACTATTTGCCCATAGCTGGAAGTGTAACAGGTGCTATAATTCCGTATCAGGGTGAATCTAGGAACAGCAGCAATTAAATCAAATTCAAAATAAACTGATTCTTGTTCGTCATCTGCGGAATAATACGATTTTTGTTTCAATATCAATCAATATATAACTTGACTGTGACAGGTAATTTAATTTAATATTTTCAACTAATTATCATATTATTAAACCTGGAGTTGTATTTACTAATAGCAAACATGCTACATGTGTTATAGTTTAATTTAAATCTGAATGAAAAGGCAAATTCTCATAATTATTGTACAAATTATAAGAGACTGGTGCAGACGTGAAATAAATGCATGTCAACATAACTTTATATTGCAAACCTTATGCAATAAGTGAAACATAAAAGAGGAACATTATAATTCTAACCTGGTCTACTAATAGATAGATAGATAGATAGATAGATAGATAGATAGATAGATAATGAAAATATTGTAATAGATAGATAGATAGATAGATAGATAGATAGATAGATAGATAATGAAAATATTGTAATAGATAGATAGATAGATAGATAGATAGATAGAAAACGAAATTATTGTAATAGATAGATAGATCGATCGATAGATAGATAGATAGATAATGAAAATATTGTAATAGATAGATAGATAGAAAACGAAATTATTGTAATAGATAGATAGATCGATCGATCGATCGATAGATAGATAGATAGATAGATAGATAGATTGATAGATAATGAGCAGACTGATAGATAGACAGATAGATAATGAAAATATTGTAATAGAGAGATAGATAGATTGATAGATAGATAGATAGATAGATAGATAGATAGATAGATAACGAAATTATTGTGATTGATAGATAGATCGATCGATCGATCGATAGATAGATAGATAGATAGATAGATAATGAGCAGACTGTGATAGATAGACAGATAGATAGATAATGAAAATATTGTAATAGAGAGATAGATAGATAGATAGATAGATAGATAGATAGATAGATAGATAGATAACGAAATTATTGTAATTGATAGATAGATCGATCGATCGATAGATAGATAGATAGATAGGTAGATAATGAAAATATTGTAATAGATAGATAGATAGATAGATAGATAGATAGATAGAAAACGAAATTATTTTAATAGATAGATAGATCGATCGATAGATAGATAGATAGATAGATATATAGATAGATTGATAGATAGATAGATAGATAGATAGATAATGAGCAGACTGTGATCGATAGACAGATAGATAATGAAAATATTGTAATAGAGAGATAGATAGATAGATAACGAAATTATTGTGATTGATAGATAGATCGATCGATCGATAGATAGATAGATATATAGATAGATAGATAATGAGCAGACTGTGATAGATAGACAGATAGATAATGAAAATATTGTAATAGATAGATAGATAGATAGATAGATAGATAGATAGATAGATAACGAAATTATTGTAATTGATAGATAGATCGATCGATCGATCGATAGATAGATAGATAGATAGATAGATAGATAGATAGATAATGAAAATATTTTAACAGATTGCGATAGATAGATAATGAAAAACCGCAAGAGATAGATGTGAACAGATAGCTAGCTAGTGATGAATATACATGCAGAAATACTGGCATAATACAAAATCAGAAGATTATGCAGTTCCTATTTTCCTGGTATAAATGCTTTTTGTTTGTTTTTGTTTTTTGTTTTTTGTTTTTTGTTTTTGTTTTTTGTTTTTGTTTTTTTTTTTTCACTTTTGAAAATCAGAATTAAGTATGTTTTTCCGAAATCGATCTGTTATGTTTTGACACCGATGAAGGTGGTTGCCTACTACCGTTTCTGCCACCAAGCAGATAGCTAATTAGATAGATTTGCGCAGTCCGAAATTGACTTAGACAGGGAGACAGATGACTTTCTGTTTAATTTCTCACTTCCAGTCGCGAAGATTTCAAAGATCACCGCTTCAGTCCGGACATTTAACGAACCGGCCCGCAATATGAGATACGCAATTCGCTCGCCGTTCACCTATACACTTTACCAAAAGTATGCAATCAAGGAAAGTCTCCTCTCACTTGTTGTTGCTTAGTACCGTCTCCTTCAGTTACTTGTGATGATCGCCTTGGTTTAAGCCTTTCTTTTTCTTTTTCTTTCTTTTTTCTTTCTTTCTTTCTTCTTAATTAGTCCATCCGCCATTACGTTGATCTTTTCACCCTGTTAGAGCGCGGGGAAATTTTGTGGCGGGAATCATGATTGGCAGGAAAATTAGATAGATGCAAAAGAAGAAGCAAACGAAAAACATAAGAGAAAAAAAAAACGTTGATTGGAAGGATGAAGAGTGTAAAAAGTGAGGGGAGGTAAATTGGGGAGGAGGTAAAGTTGAGAGAGAGAGAGAGAAAGAAGTATGAGTGAGTGGAGGAGGATTATGTGAAATAGAATTAACAAAGAGAACGATAATGACAAGGGCGAGAGTGTGAGGGAGAGACAGAAGCTAGAAAAAAAAAATAACAGAGAGAGAGATAGAGAGAGAGTAGTATAAGAGAGAAGTGGGAGAGTTCAGAAAACAAAGGTGAGAGGGGCAGTGTATTATGAGAGAGAATGAGGAGAGTTGAAAAGAGGAATTAAAGAGAGGTTGATAACAATTAAGATTAGAGAGGGGTTGTATTATGAGAGAGAATGAGGAGAGTTATGAAAGCGGGAGGAAAGAGAGGGTGATAACGATTAAGATTAGAGAGGGGTTGTATTATGAGAGAGAATGAGGAGAGTTATGAAGGCGGGAGGAAAGATAGGGTGATAACGATTAAGATTAGAGAGGGGTTGTATTATGAGAGAGAATGAGGAGAGTTTTGAAAAAAGGATGGAAGAGAGGCCGATAATGACTTAGAGAGGGGTTTTATTATGACAGAGAAGGAGGAGAGTTGTGAAAGAGGGATGAAAGAGAGGGAGATAACGATTAAGATTAGAGAGGGTTGTATTATGTGAGAGAATGGGGAGTGTTTCGAAAAAAGGATGTAAGAGAGGGCGATAATGACTTAAAGAGGGGTATTATTATGAGAGAGAAGGAGGAGAGTTGTGAAAGAGAGATGAAAGAGAGCGTGATAATGATTAAGATTAGAGAGGGGTTGTATTATGTGAGAGAATGGGGAGAGTTATTAAAGCGGGATGAAAGAGATGGTGATAACGATTAAAATTAGAGAGGGTTTTTTTTTTTTTTTCAGAGAATGAGGAGAGTTTTGAAAAAAGGTTGAAAGACAGGGCGATAATGACTAACTGAGGGGTTTTATTTTGAGAGAGAAGGAGGAGAGTTGTGAAAGAGGGATGAAAGAGAGGGTGATAACGATTAAGATTAGAGAAGGGTTGTATTATGAGAGGGAATGATGAGAGTTTCGAAAAAAGGATGGAAGAGAGGACGATAATGACTTAGAGAGGGGTTTTATTATGAGAGAGAATGAGGAAAGTTTTGAAAAAAGGATGAAAGACAGGGCGATAATGACTGAGAGAGAGGTTTTATTTTGAGAGAGAGGGTGGAGAGTTGTGAAAGAGGGATGAAAGAGAGGGTGATAACGATTAAGATTAGAGAAGGGTTGTATTATGAGAGGGAATGATGAGAGTTTCGAAAAAAGGATGGAAGAGAGGACGATAATGATTTAGAGAGGGGTTTTATTATGAGAGAGTAGGAGGAGAGTTGTGAAAGCGGGATAAAAGAGAGGGTGATAACGATTAAGATTAGAGGGGGGTTGTTTTTTGACAGAGAATGAGGAGAGTTTTGAAAAAAGGATGAAAGACAGGGCGATAATGACTTACAGAGGGGTTTTATTTTGAGAGAGAGGGAGGAGAGTTGTGAAAGAGGGATGAAAGAGAGGGTGATAACGATTAAGATTAGAGAGGGGTTGTATTATGAGAGAGAATGAGGAAAGTTTCGAAAAAAGGATGGAAGAGAGGGCGATAATAAATTAAAGAGGGGTTTTATTATGAGAGAGAAGGAGGAAAGTTATGAAAGAGGGATGAAAGAGAGAGTGATAACGATTAAGATTAGAGAGGGGTTGTATAATGAGAGAGAATGAGGAGAGTTATGAAAGCCGGATGAAAGAGAGGGTGTAACGATTAAGATTAGAGAAGGGTTGTATTATGAGAGAGAAGGAGAAGAGTTGAAAGAGGAATTAATGAGAGGGTGATATTCATTAAGAATAGAGAGGATGTGTATTATGAGAGATTAAGAGGTGAGTCGTAAAAGATGAATTATAGAGAGAAAAATAATAATTAAGATGAGAGAAGGGTACATTATGAGAAAAAAGGAGAAGAGTGGAAAAGAGGAATTATAGAGAGTGGGGTATAATAATTAATATTAGAGAGGGTGCGTATTATGAGGGAGAAGGAGGAGAGTTGTAAAACAAGAATTAGAGAGAAGACGATTATGATAAAGCTGCAAATGAGAGAAAGAGGAATTTAAAGGGAGAATAATCATGAAAAAAAGTGTGAGTGCGAGGGAGAGAAGGAGATAGAAGGAAAAAGACAGAAAGGGGTGAGTTCAGAAATAGAGGAAGATAATGACTAATGTTAGTGTGAGAAGGAGAAAGACAGAAGTGAGAAATGTAATAAAGAGAGAAATGTTAATGTCATATGAAAACATTCGGGATTCACCGACCGAGCAGCCAGTGTTGCTTTTGGAGGAAGTTTATAAAATCTATCTCTTCAATAATTTTTCAGGAAATCAAGTTTCTCAAGTCCAGTAACTGTTATCGCTCTTTCGTGTACTAATGGGGATTTCCTTCCTAACCTTTTATTTGAAATACTGTGGAATATCAACCTCTTGATTATGTCATTATTTTTTCTTCATATTTCATATGCTATCCATTTTAGACATTGCTGCTGCTGGAAGTTCTCAAGTGATGTCGTTTCTGTTATTTGGTACATTTCTTTGCGATTCTGTAGTAGCATTCCATCATGTTCAAAGTATCAGGTCATCCCATATGTTCTGTCCGAATTTTGAATAAAGAAAACAAGTGACCAACCGTTACATTTAATTACAGATTCAATCAACAATGTATTTTCCCTGATCATCTATGACTTCCTTCCATCTATTAACAAGCTTACTAATTCCATTACTGTAAAATTCTTTTGGCTTTGATTCGAAGAACTCACAAATGTCAGGTTTAACCTCTTCCTGTGTTACAAAAGCTGCTTCTTCCAAATGATTCTGTAAGCTACTAAACAAATGATAGTCTGAAGGAGCAAGATCGGGAGAATAAGGTGGATGAGGAATTTTCTCTCAACCAAGTTCTTCGATCTTTTGTGACGGGATTCTTGCTGTGTGGAGTCGCACATTGTCCTGATGAAACATCACCTCTTTTCGATTCAATAGAGCAGGTCTTTTTGCCTCAAAGCTTGGTTTAAGCGCTCTAATTGCTGACAGTATATTTGAGCATTAATTGTTGCATTAGGTGGTAAGAATTCAAAGTGGATTATTCCTTGGCGATCCCACCAGATTGAAAGAAGAACCTTTTGCCCATGAAGTTCCCTTCTCGGCTGTGGCTGGGGTCCTTCCCCTTTACCAAGCCACTGTCTACGACGCTTAACATTTCGATAAAAGATCCATTTTTCATCGCCAGTCACAAGTATATCCAAAAAAGGGGAAACAAGTTGGCGAGAATGGAGAGAAGAGCAGATGTCAACTTGGGATTTGAGGCTGTTTTCAGACAATTCATGAGGCAGCCATTTTCCAAGTTTAGGAACTTTTCCAAGTTGTTGAAGATGACGATGAACAGTTGTATGGTTTGAACTGAGAACCACTGCCAATTCCTCAACTGATAAAGCAGGATTTTCTTCAAGGGCTGCTTCAAGAATCTTTTCATCAAACTCAACTGGACGTTCAGTTCGATCTTTATCTTCAAGGGTGAAATCTCCACCTCTGAATTTTGCAAACCGTCTTCTGCGAGTTCTTTCATTCACACATTTCTCTCCATAAACTGAGTGAATGTTTCTAGCCGCTTTGGCTGCTAAGTTTCCTTTCTTGAACTCATAAAGCATTATGTGCCTCAAATGATTCTTGGGTACTTCCATGTTAGCAGAGTTTTAATCAAACAAAATTTAATTTTATTGTTCTCTGAAATAAAGTTTGATCAGTTTAAATGCATCTAAACATAAAAATAATGGTCATCTCCATTGGGCATTATAAAATACTCTTTAAATTTCGTTCATTTTAAAAAAAGGTAAAATTCGGACATAACTTATGGGATGACCTGATATGAGCTCAGGGTTTCACTCGCTCAAATTCCTTTTTAGCCATTGATCAAAGAAAGTGGTTGTATACAACTGATAGTTTAGATATTTCTGAATGAGTTTGACTCCATATGTAAGTGTTGATCTGGCAAGGCTATTTAAGAACATTACTCGAGTTTTTAGGTTAATGTTTTGGTTTTGTAACAGTTTGTGGGGTTGTGCAAAAAATAGCCCTAACACAATGAACGCACTGATGAAAGTTCCAAGTGGAACAGTTCTCAAAATATTGTTTAAAATTCAAAAAGAAGTACTTATTATCATTCCATAATTTGTTAGGACTGATATTTTTAATCTTTTTTAGTCAACAAAATGTAACAGAGAATAGGATCAACCTGACAAAAGACCCAGAGTTGGTTACATGTGGTGCAGTAAGTACCAAGAGTTATGTCCTCTTCCACAATTGGCTATTGAGCAAGTTCCGTCTAATAAGTCAGCATGGATCTGGGACTGAGAGAGCTATATAACACCAGCTTTTTCTCAGTCTGGTAGAAGCGGACTATCGGAGTTTTGCATCAGAATTGAAGTTCACATTTACTTAGAAAAGCATACAAGATGTGAATATTAATCTAAATAACTTCTTTTTCTATATGCTGCATCTCTTCAGGACATTGTCAAGCACGGCTTTCCACAATTTCCTGTCTTTTGTAGCTCTTTATAAATATTGTCCTTTTTTAGTAGGCAATAAACAACATGGCTACTTGGCGAGAACATGCAAGCTTGTGGACCGCTGGAACAAATGTAGCAAAAAGGATGGAAATAATGTAGAAAAATGAACGTTTAGATATTTTTAATAAGTTTGGCGCCTTGAATAGCAGCATATGAAATGTCTGTATGAAAAGGGGAAGACAGAAGAAAGAAATATTAATGTCATATGGAAATATTAATGTCATATGCAAACATTCGGCAGTATTGCTTTCGGTTGGAGTTTATAAAAGCTTTCCATTAAAATAACTTTTTTTAGGGAAATATTTTTTTCAAGTCCACGAACCTTTATCGCTCTTTCTACTATAGACGTGGGTTTCCTTCCTAACCTTTTATTTGAAGTACTGTGGAACATCTAATAATGTTGTTCTTGCCGTTTAAAGTCTTCAAGTTTCGGTTTGCACTGTTCTTTGTCATTCCGTAGCCCCAGTTCACAAGGTTCAAAGAAGGATGGTCCACCCTAAGAGCTACAGTGTTTATTCATTCGAAGTTTCGTGGAACTCAAAAGGGCCTATACTGGAAGACCGCCTGGAAAAAGAGATTATGATCAACAGTGCAAGATACTGTGTTTTGCTGAGCATCAATCTGAAGCCAGAAAATGCCGAAGACTATTGTCGAAGAATGTTTTGTTGTTGAATGACAATACACGCCCACAGACGGATGACTATACCGTTGAAACCAATTGGGGTTTGAGGTGCTGAAACTTCCTTCCTAGAGCCCAGACCTGGTACCTTCCAACTATTATCTCCTTGGACTGCTCAAAGATGCTTTACTCGGTCTTCGTTTTCCTATGGATAATGAAGTGAAGAACATAGTGAATAAATGGCACCGTGACCAACCGAAAATCCTCTTCTTGGAGTGAACACGCAAGCTTGTGGACCGCTGGAAGAAGGGTATCAAAAAGGAAGGAAACAATATAGAAAAATGAACGTTTAGATATGTCTGGATAGGTTTGGCGCCTTGAATAGCAGCATATGAAAGGCCAGTGTGAAAAGAGGAAAGAAAAAAAAAGTAATTCTGTAGCACCAGTTCACAAGGATGTTTTATTGATGCATGACAATACACGCTCACAGGCGGCTTACTAGACCGTTGAAACCATTAACCAACTGGGTTTTGAGGTGCTGAAACTTACTTTCTAGAGCCCAGACCTCCTACCTCCCGACTATTCTCTCTTTGGACCGCTCAAAAAAATATTACCAGCCATTCATTTTTGAGGAAAAAAATTGACATCAATAAAAACTTGTTGGCATTAAATAACCCATCGAGGTTGATATACCGTAAAACAAAACAAAGCAAACCGCTCAGACTTATCATTAAGACAAGAGTAAATAGTTTTATCATTAGCCTAGATACTGGGTTGAGAAATGATGACATCAGGAAGGTCATTGATGAAAATGAGGAGCAACGTAGATCTAAGGATAGATCTCTGCGGTCACCTGCATTAATGTAAAAAGGACTAGAAGATTCGCCGTTCAAGACAACTTTCGTTTCGTGATTTGATAAGAAAGATTCAATCAGTTCAAAAATTCGTCTAGGGTGGTTCTATATGATGATTAAAAAGATAGCAGTTTTGTTTTGGATGCATTAAAATTTACAAACCATTCATTGCTCCAATAAATAACTGATTGGAGATCATTTTTTAGACCAAATGCCAGACTGACTTGCTATTAAGACAGGAGTAAACATTTGTGTCTTCAGCATAAATATCTAGTTGAGAACTAATGACATCAGGAAGGTCCTTGATGAAAATTAGAAATAACGTAGGTTCAAGTATAGAACCCTGGAGAATAACTGCATTAATGTGAAATGATCTAGAGATATGTTTGTTCAACTGAACCGTTATTACACAATATGGTACTTATTTAAGAAAGGGAACTAACTTGTGTCTGGTATCTATAATTAATTTAATCACATGGTAGGATCCTTGGGAAATGAGCAGGAAAACTTGACTTGGTCATGAGCTGGAAAAAGACTTGTGAGATTTCCTGAAAATATGTATGAAGCTGGGGTAAGCTCTTTGATCCACTATTTGCACAGATTTGTACAAAATTCAACATTGATAAGAAAGTGGTATCGGGATGCTAAACTAGTATTTGAGAAGGAACTCCGTTGCCTAAGTCAACAGCAAATTGTAGGACATTTTAGAGATCAGCTGCCAATTTGACCGTATCGAAACGATCAGACTTACTATTCAGACAGGAGTAAATAGTTATGTCACTAGCATATATGCCGAGTTGAGAACTGATGCCATTATGAAGGCCATTTATAAAAATGTGGGTCAACGTAGGTCTAAGGATAGATCCCTAGAGTCACCTGCATCAAGGCAAAAAGATCTAGAAGAGTTGCCGTTCAAGACAACTTTCGTTTCGTGATCTGATAAGAAAGATTCAATCAGTTCAAAAATTAGTCTAGAATAGTTCTCTATGATAATTAAAAGATAGCAGTTTTGTTTTGGATGCATTAAAATTTACAAACCATTCATTGCTCCAATAAATAAGTGATTGGGGGATCATTTTTTAGACCAAATGCCAATTTTACTTTATTGGAGCTATCAGATTTATGATTAAGACAGGAGTAAACAGTTGTGTCTTCAGCATAAATATCTAGTTTAGAACTAATGACATCAGGAAGGTCCTTGATGAAAATTAAAAACAACGTGGGTTCAAGTATAGAGCCCTGGAGAATAACATCATTTATGCGAAAAGATCTAGAACAGTCGCCATGCAAGATAAAATTGGTTTGCAAAGTTTTGTTCTGGAGAAACTTCTTTGAAAGCTGAACGTAAACCGAGGAAGATGATCAGAATTTGATAAAGAAACTATAAAGACATCCAGAGCATAGTACGCGGAAACTTAGCAAAGATATCAGACACATCACAGATTACTATATGCCAACTCTTTAAAAAGATTTAAAAAAATCAACAAGTATTATTTTTTGGATTCAATATACACTTAGAAAAAAGAACAAAAGAGATCGTTTATCCACATCGACAAGGCTTCTTTCACAACACGGAAATGAATCTTCCTTTAAATATATCAACAGGTGATGAAAAATGAGTTTTGCATGCGACAATGTTCAATGCAAAAAGAAAGAAGTCGATTGACAACCGACTCCAGAAAGAAGTCGATTCACAACCGACTCCAGAATCTGTGTTCCGTATGTGTTGTGTACGTTTTGGGGCAACGTCAGGGGATTATTATTGATTTAGAGCTCAGCTCCCAAAGCGCAATTAGTGCAATAAATGCACTTGTATGTGTCCATCAGCTACAATGTGTCCATAAATGTTGAGTCGAAAAGCGCCTTGAATTCGTCAACAGGGAAAAATGCTGTTGCCCATTCTTTCTTTCTGAAGTAACATCGTTGGAAGATATGCCCAGACCCGAGTGTTCATCGTACTTCGACGACGAAGCTCTAAACCCATTATGGAAAAGCAATTCGCACCGAAGTACTTGGGAATTAGTAAAGATCTTTAATACATCACAATCTACCATATATGTTACAGCGGAAGCTTACCTTGGCGACCAAAAATGTCGTGTGTATGTTTTGCAATGGCGAGGTTCGGACTGAAGGTGAATCTGACAGCATTTCGTGTTGGCGGATATAGCGGATGTGGCTTGTAGCTATTTTTATTGGCTGGTTCTAGGCGCTCATTAGCCGGGCGATGGCTGGGTCAGGTGTATAAAAGCACGGTACTCTCATTCAAGGTGGATTGTTTCTGAAGAGGATTTACCTACTTGAGACTGAGATAGTGATTTTCCAAGCGTAGCTTAGATGTGGCACAAG
Organism: Acanthosepion lycidas; assembly: GCA_963932145.1. Taxonomy (NCBI): domain Eukaryota; kingdom Metazoa; phylum Mollusca; class Cephalopoda; order Sepiida; family Sepiidae; genus Acanthosepion; species Acanthosepion lycidas. Next base: position 37,911,802 of record OZ010611.1, read on the forward strand.
GAGGAAACTATGGGGCACCCAGTGAGGATCGAACTTACAACTCAGTCGTAAATGTTCTAGCGAGACAAGCTTGCTAACCATTACACCGCCTCGAGGTACCCATGAGGCGCCCACGAGGTAAGGAGATAATTGTGGAATTTATTTGCCTATTGGACTTGTAAGCAGCTTTTTTTGCCCTTTCTTTCTTGGGTTGATTCAGATTAATTCTCACACATATGTCGACTCTTAGAAAAGATCGGGAAACCCAGCAAACTGGATCTTTCGGATTCAACACGCATTTAGCTAGACGAACACATCGGATCTTTTATCCACCGTGACGCGTCTCTTTTCACTACATCAAAATATCCTCTTCCTACATATATCGCGTCCTGGGTATGACGATAAACTACATCCGCGTCCTGGGTAAGACGATAAACTACGTCCGCGCCATGGGTAAGACGATAATCTACGTCCAACCACAAGGCCTCTGATCAGGAGGTTCTGAGGAAGATGGAACCACTTCTTAATTGCTGGTGTTCCCAGGTCCAGCCTGACCTGGGGTGGTAGCACCTGTTAGGGTCCCAGCTATGGGCAAATAGTTAACACCCAAACTTATGTAAAAATAAGATTTATTACTTTGCAATAAAAAAATTATTACCATCAATAAGTTTTTAAGGAAAAATTATTATCAGGGATACTTTTCTAAAAAAAAAAAAGTACTAGCAATACAAACAGTTATACCTTCTTTGAAAAAAATATGACCAGCTATAGATTTCTTCAAAGAAAAATATTCCCAGAAATAGATCTTTGAAGAAAAACATATTACCAGCAATAAAAATTTTGTCGGCATTAAATAACCCATTGAGGTTGATATGCTGTAAAACAAAACAAATCAAACCAAACAAAATATTACCAGCAATAAAAAATCTTGTTGGCCTTAAATAACCAAAATTTTTATAGGCTGCAAAACAAAATAAACAAAACCAATCTAAACCAAAGAAAACATATTTTATTCATACGAATCTGTCCTAAAAATGTTGTCGACATTAAATAACCCATCTAGGTTGATATGCTGTAAAAAAAACAAAAAAAAAACAAAAAAAACAAAAAAAAAAAAAAACAAGTCAGCAATAAAAATCTTGTCGGCATTAAATAACCCATTGAGGTTGATATGCCGTAAAACAAAACAAACCTACCTAGCAATAAACATTTTGTCGGCATTAAATAACCCATTGAGGTTGATATGCCGTTAAACAAAAACCAAACCAAACGAAAATCTTCCTACATATATCATAACAGACAATGAAAAAGGCGTTAAAACTACATCCTTTATGTGGAAATTATGGTAGCACCGATTGTAATGAACGACTAAAGAATGGATTGTATTGTTTTGTAAAAGATCCCTTTCCCGTTCATGTATTATTTATATATTATTACATTACGATCAACCATATTTCCGACGCTTAAGTAATGATAGGGTAAATCCGTAAACTGGATATTTGGGTCCCACATGCTCTAAAGTCTTAACAAAAATACGAACGTAGATCGTTGATGAATAAAAACGAAAACTATGACTAAAGCTATTCTTCGTCTTCTTCGTGCCGTGTCCCTTCATGTCGTGGGAGATCATGGCTCTCCACAGTTTCCTGTCCTTATTAGCTCTTAGTAAAGTTTGTCTTTTTGCTATCACTCCTAATCCCTGTTCTGCCAAACATTTACACAATTTTCTTCTTCTTCTTCTTCTTCTTCTTCTTCTTCTTCTTCTACTACTACTACTACTACTACTACTACTACTACTATGACTACTACTACTTCTATCAACCATGAGCATTCAGGACTACTTAGGTGATCATGACTCTCCACAATTTCCTCTCCATTTTTGCCATTGTGCTATCACTCCTAATACCTATTCTGTCAATAAATTACATAAACTTCTTCTTCTATGGGTCAGGACTACTTGGTCGATCATGGCTCTCCACAATTTCTTCTCCTTTTTTGTCAGTTTGCTATCACTCCTAATATTTATTCTGTCAATAAATTACATAAACTTCTTCTTCTCTAAGCCATGGCCATTCAGGACTACTTGGTCGTTCATGGCTCTCCACAATTTCCTCTCGTTTTTTTGTCAGTTTGCTATCACTCCTAATACTTATTCTTGTCAATGATTTACATAAACTTCTTCTTCGTTTATATGCTATGTCCATTTAGTATGACTTCAGCGATCATGGCTCTCCACAGTTTCCTGTCCTTGCTAGCTCTTAGTAAAGTTTGTATTTTTGTTATCACTCCTATTCCCAGTTTTTCAAACTATTTACAAAAAGTCGTTGTTGCTTTTGGTATTCTTTTTTCTCTATTTCTTCTTTTTCTTCTTCTATTTGCCGTGTCCCTTCAGGACGTGAGCAATCATGGCTCAGCACAATTTCGTTTCCTTTGTTGCTCTTAGTAAAGTTTCTCATAATGCTATCGCTTCTAATCCCTTTTGTACCAACTAGTTCTTCTTCTTGACGCGAGTGATCATGGCTTTCCCTTCCGGACGTGGGCTGTTATTCCTCTTCACAATTCCCAGTAGCTTGTAGCTCTTAGTAAATTTTGTCTCCATCATGTTCTTCTATGTGCCATTTCCTTTCGAGACGTTGACGATCATTGCTCTCCACAACTTCCTCACCTTTGTAGCTCTTAGTAATTTTTTTTTCTTTTCGTTATTGCTCCGAAACCCTGTTCTGCTAAACAGAGACACAAACTCATTCTTCTTCTTCATGACGTGAGTGATAATGGCTCTCCACAATATCCTCACCTTTGAAGATTTCAATTTTTTTTTTGCTATCTCTTCTAGTCACAGTTCTACCAACCATTTACACAAACTATTTCTTCTCTGTGCCGTATCCCTTCAGGACGTGGACGACAATTGCTATTCACATAATGTGAATTCTTACCTTTTCTAATAGTATTTTCGCAGATGACAATATAACAAACCCGTCTGAAATTGAAACTGGGCTCACCGAATTCCATTTCTGAGCCGTTATCGATTACACCACCCGCACATACATCCCCAAGCGGTCAACCACCCAGTTACTAACCAGGCTCAACTTCGGTGATCGCATGAGAACCGATATTCCAAAGTGACATTAATGTAAGTCTGTCGCTCTGTGGAACAATGCTGCATATTCTCGTAATATGAACCACTTATTCCCTTGAGAAAGGTATGAATCCATACATTCTGCCGCAAGATATGGGTTAATTAGTAAGCTTGAAACGCTAAACCATTATTATCACCAAAAATAATATTCTGACAAACTAAAAATATTTTCTGGCTTTAAATAACCTGCAAAGGGTTGATAAGCTGTAGAAAAGGAAAAAAAATCAATCAGCATAGAACTGACATGATTTGAAACCCTGTTAGAAGTGAACCCTACATAATTGCTGATGGTTGCACTACAACAGGCGCCCAAATATTTAGTTTTTTCGGTTTGATAGAGGATCAAAATTATAGAGACACATTCTAAAAATCGGTATTGTTACACGAACGATAGTCTCTGAGGCGTGCCTCTTTACTGTTCTTCTGTGTGGAGTGCGGCATTTCATAACGGTATGAGGTTATTTAACCAATCAAACTGTGCGCGTGTAGGTAGGCACGTACACGCACATTCGGTAATAAAGGTTCTACTCAACCATGTCAACGCGAATGTCTGTCCAATGATGCCGTTTTCCCTCTTCTTTTGCAAGACTAAGCTGGTGTGTCGCCAACTTTGAAGCCACAACGAGGGCTCAGTTCAACCGGTGACATCGGTCGGTAGAATTTTTTTTTTTTTTTTTTTTTTTTATGCATTCGTTGTTGTTGGGTATGGCAACATTCCAAGAATCCATCCAGAAATTTTACGCTTCAGAGAACATCTTATTTTTTTGAAAAGAAATTCTTGCCCTCGATGTAAAATGAAACAAAATAAAAGAAATAAGACTGACAACAAAGACGTGATAGAATTTTGCACGAATTTTTTTTCTTCTCGTCGTCTAATCTGCGTTGTAGCTTATCGTCTTCTTTTTCAATACAAAAGCTCAAGAGCCAATCAAGGTAGAGTTTTGAGGAACGAGATATGTGATATGAATGAATGAGAAGGGCTTAGGAAGCGAATATTATGAGGGTAAACAAGACTGACAGCGATTTGCCCTTAACCTGAAGTGATTCAGATTGTAGTGTTCTAGAAAGCATCCATGCGGGAGCCACCAGCGTGGAAACTTACTACTTATATATGGAATACAGGGGAAATGAGGGTGATTCGATTCCGTGTAACTAAGCATGTGACCCTAGCTGTGACGTTGTCAGAACAGGTGGAAATTAGAGAATGGAGCATTCTTAAAAATTTGAACACAGAAACGGTAGGTTTATGATGTTGAGTCACTGATTTAGAGACTTCAGAGTGGAGAATCTGTCATCGCCCACAAAGACACGTAAATGATTTTAAAGTCTCTCAAGATTGGAAAGTGAGGATTGGGTAATTCAAGCCCAGATATAGCAGCAATTTGGTCCCTGTATATCCTACTTGTCCACATAATATTTATTTCTCTACAGCAACCGCATCTAGCCCTGGATATGACCATAAACTAAGTCCAACAGCCAGTTTGGAGATGAGAGGTTTCGAAAAACGTGTAACTACCTCTTGATTGCTGTTGTTCCCACGTCCACCCTGATAACGGGGTGGGGTAGTACCTGTTAGGGTTCTAACTATGGGTAAATGGTGAACCCCCAAACAAAAACAAAACTCTATGAAAGTATAAAAGTATAATTTATAATAAAAATACTAGCAATACATTTTATACTAAAAATAACTAACAATACTTATTTATAAAAAAATTACCATCTATACATATTTATAGTAAAATTAGCAACAATATATTTTATAGTAAAATGACCAACAATACATTATTATAGTATAATGACCAACAATACATTTTTATAGTAAAGTGACCAACAATACATTTCTATATTATAATGACCAACAATACATTTTTATAGTAAAATTACTAACAATACATTTTTATAGTAAAGTGACCAACAATACATTTTTATAGTAAAATGACCAGCAATGCATTTTTAGTAAAGTGACCAACAATATATTTTTATAGTAAAGTGACCAACAATACATTTTTATAGTAAAATGACCAACAATATATTTTTATAGTAAAATGACCAACAATACATTTTTATAGCAAAATGACCAACAATACATTTTTATCATAAAATGACCAAGAATACATTTTTCTGTAGCTGAAGGCATACAATTGCATTTAAAATATATTTAGTCGAAGCCATAAAATTGTGTTCAAAATATTTAAATTCCGGCATTAAATAACACATAGAAGTTGAGATGCCGCTAAACAAAATCAGCCAGCAACAACCCTATTCAATACTCGAGTGGCTCTTGGGCCATGTACTGGGTGAACAATAAATAAAAATTGAAAAACATTATTTGCCCTGAAGTCAACTTTCTATTTTTTTTTTCCATTTCTGTTCACCGAATATATGGCACAAGAACCACTCAGAGTCGAGGTTTAATAAGGTATATGATATAGCCGTAAAAGGAAAGGGTAGGAAGTGAAGATGAAGAGAATATGGCGGATAGAAAACAACTGACCATGATTTGAAAACCTTACGATAGTAGCCCTCCAGACGGATCTTGGCGGAGCTTGTCTGAGCATTCAAAGTTTTTTTTTTATCATAAAGGCATCAATAATGTGGTGACTGGACCTCAGAATGTGCGGTGATCCTATTTAGACTCATTAAACACTGTCTAAATAATTCAAGAATAAAAGTTGATCCTAGAATCATGCATTATTTTCCGAACAACCTAATAACAACAGACTGGAGGTCGTTTTCGAAGTCATCTGCCAAGCTGTATTGCTCGATTTGTCGACTAATAGAGTGACTGAGGTTTAATCAGTCAGTCAGTTATGGGCCTTGGGCGATACACAATTAGGTGTTCATGTATATTTTCATACATGACTGATGAGCACTATTTAAATTATTCGGACTATTGTCCTCATCTTTGTCGCCATGTTTATCAGAACGTTTCAACCGCTGTACGCTCCGGCCTCCTTCAGGTGGTCGAACTGAACCTTTATGTCACTCGCTGGGATAGACTATTCTAGTTACACGTGCCATGTCTAATGGATGCCATTTATCTCGGGGTATTGAACTTACACTCTTTTGGGTCCTGTCACTGGATCTAACTAACGCCTTTATCCACTGTGCCATGTGTTTGGAAGGTTCAGTTCCAGATTCCAACCGCCTAAAACGTTGTGATAAACATGACAATAAAGATGAGGACAATAATCCGAATAATGTAAATAGTGTACATAATACATCATCTCAGAAATATAGACAGATAGTGAAGGGCCGAAACGTTGTAATAAATATGGCGACAAAGATGAGGACAATAATCCGAATAATGTAAATAGTGTACATAATACCTCATCTCAGAAATATAGACAGATAGTGAAGGGCCGAAACGTTGTAATAAATATGGCGACAAAGATGAGGACAATAATCCGAATAATGTAAATAGTGTACATAATACCTCATCTCAGAAATATAGACAGAAAGTGAAGGGCCGAAACGTTGTAATAAATATGGCGACAAAGATGAGGACAATAGTCCGAATAATGTAAATAGTGTACATTATACCTCATCTCAGAAATATAGTCAGATACTGAAGGGCCGAAACGTTGTAATAAATATGGCGACAAAGATGACGACAATAATCCGAATAATGTAAATAGTGTACATAATACCTCATCTCAGAAATATAGTCAGATACTGAAGGGCCGAAACGTTGTAATAAATATGGCGACAAAGATGAGAACAATAATCCGAATAATGTAAATAATACCTCATCTCAGAAATATAGTCAGATACTGAAGGGCCGAAACGTTGTAATAAATATGGCGACAAAGATGAGGACAATAATCCGAATAATGTAAATAGTGTACATAATACCTCATCTCAGAAATATAGACAGAAAGTGAAGTGCCTAAACGTTGTAATAAATATGGCGACAAAGATGAGGACAATAGTCCGAATAATGTAAATAATACCTCATCTCAGAAATGTAGACAAATGACAGACGTTGCCTTTTTCTTCTGCGGTAGAACCGCGTCTGTTCTCTTATTTACCCATAACTGGAGGGTGAAGAAGGGGATTCACATGTTTCCCAAGGATATTAGCACGTAAGTGAACGTAATGGATTCGACTGGAATTTGAACACGTCTCTCCGATTCCTCAATCCGTGCCGCTATCCATTGCTCCGTCGTGTTTCCTAGAAATGTCTGATATGTTTGTTTAATGAATCGTTAAGGAGTCACGGTGGCATGCTTTCTTTTTACCTTTCTTTCCTTCGTTTTTTTTCCTTCTTTTTTTTCTTTCTTTCTTTATTTCCTTCCTTCTTTTCCTTTCTTTCTTTCTTTCTTTCTTTCTTTCTACTTGTTTATCTTGATACAGCTTCATTTTCTAATCATTTTGCTGCTGCTCATAAAAATAACAGATCCCACAAACAGAAAACAAGTGGCAGTAAATTAATCCTCACCAAAATTCATCAATATTCTGAAAGCAAATACGGATAAAAACTAACATCATTTTTCTGTTTTCATTTTCCATCTTGTTTAATTGATTTGGCAATATCTGTCAATTGCCCAGGTTAAAAAAATGAAAAGCCTTTTCTTCTTAAACTTAAATATTCAAATATGGCGGATGTTTGTTTGTCTGCCATTTTTTTTTTTTTTCATAATTATGTTGCTAAACGCCGCCTCTATTCTTGACTCTGTTTTACAATTCAACAACAGATTTCAAAAGCAGGTTGGTTGGTCTGACCTTCCGCATGATCTGATGATGACGCAAACTGAAAAAACACATTTCGGTTTATTTATTTTCAAAATCACTTTTAACATTTAGTTGATGTGAATCCTTCAATGACGGCGTTGTAGTCAATGCCCTGGAAGTAGTTTCTAAATTGCGGAATTGTAAAATAATGAAATGGAGACGAAGCTATAGAGACTCAATTAGATTGGGTGAAGACTAAAGGGTGAAATGCTGAGAAAATCAAATTGAATACGATAAAAAGTAGGAAGAGGGAAAACTATAGATTATATATACATTTTGGAACGATTAGAGTGAAACAGTATTGTATGGTGAGTATAGAATTTGATGCTGAATGTTGAAAACCTTTAGAAATGACAAAAAGAAAGAAGCTGCAACAAGATGATGATATAGGAATAATTGACTAAAAAGTAAAAAAATGAAAAAGAAAGATAAAGAATGAAAAAAAAATGAATGAATTAAATAAAAAAAGAAAAAAGAGATGAAAAAAGTTGTGCATTGATGTCATAAGAGAAGTATACAGAAAGAAAGAAAGAAAGAAAGAAAGAAAGAAAGAAAGAAAATAACTGGAAGGAAAAAAGAAAAAGATAATTGAATTGAAAGAGAAAGAGAATTAGAAAGAAAGAAAGAAAGAAAGAAAGAAAGAAAGAAAGAAAGAAAGAAAGAAGAAAAGAAAAAAACAAATGAAGATTTTGAACGAAAGATCAGTCAGAATGGCATAAAGTAAGAACAAAACTAATAAAAGAGTGGAGAAAGAAAGAAAGAAAGAAAGAAAGAAAGAAAGAAAGAAAGTAACAACGTCAAAAGGATATTTTACAAGTAAGTCAGAAAGACGCAAAGAACAAGGCTTATAAATGAGTCAAGGAGAAAGGAAGAAAAAAGAAACACAGAAAAAGAAATGGATTTGTAGAAAGAAAGAAAGAAAGAAAGAAAGAAAGAAAGAAAGAAAGAAAGGAAGAAAGAAAGAAAGAAAGAAAGAATTAAAACAAAACGGAAAAAGAATGGAAATCGGGAAAATTTAAGCGACGAGAGAAGGAAAGCAGGAAGAAAGAAGAAAGGGCAGAAAAATAAATGAATCAACGAAGAAAGAAAGAAAGAAAGAAAGAAAGAAAGAAAGAAAGAAAGAAAGAAATATTAAGGAGATAATAACAGATATAACAAAGAAAGAAAGAAAGAAAGAAAGAAAGAAAGAAAGAAAGAAAGAAAGAAAGAAATATTAAGGAGATAATAACAGATATAAGAAAGAAAGAAAGAAAGAAAGAAAGAAAGAAAGAAAGAAAGAAAGAAATATTAAGGAGATAATAACAGATATAAGAAAGAAAGAAAGAAAGAAAGAAAGAAAGAAAGAAAGAAAGAAAGAAACGCTAAAAAGAAAGAAGTAAAGGAAAAATGAATAAAAGAATGGAAATCGGGAAAATTTAAGCAACGAGAGAAGGAAAGCAGGAAGAAAAAAGTAAGGGAAGATAAATAAATGAATCAATGAAGAAAGAAAGAAAGAAAGAAAGAAAGAAAGAAAGAAAGAAAGAAAGAAAGAAAGAAAGAAAAAGAAACGCTAAAAAAGAAGTAATAGGAAGAAATATAAATAAAAGAAGGGAAAGATGGGAAATTTAAGCAGCAAGGAAAGGAAAGAAAGAATTAAAAATGGCGGAAGAAAGAAAGAAAGAAAGAAAGAAAGAAAGAAAGAAAAAGAAAAAAATTGAAACTATGAAAAAAGAATGAGTTTTGAAATGGGATAAAGAAGCAAAAAAATATAGGAAGGAAGAAATATGAAAGAAAGCGAAAATTCTTTTAAAATGAGAAGAAAAACTTGGAATTTTTTTAAAAAAAGAGATGAAACAGCAATGTCGGAATGAGAAGAAAACTCTAAAATAGCAAGCAAGAATGAAAGTAAATATTTTCTAAACGAAGTGAAGAAAGAAAAAAGTATGACGAAAAATCAATGAAAAATAATAAAAAATAGGGAAGAAAAATAAAAAGCAAAAGATTTTCTAATAGGAACTTTACAATGAATGAAATGATTGAATGAACAAAAGTCTAAAGAAAGAAAGAAGAAATGGAAAATCAAATTTTGAATAAGGAGAAAAATCTAACGAAACAAGCAAGAAAGGAAAGAAAGAAAGAGTGAAAAAAAGAAAGAAGTAAGAAGCGAAGGAAGGAAAAACGAAGGACAAAAAGTAAGACAGGAAGGAAGAAAAGCAGACAGTAAGAAAGAAAGGAAAATGACTGAAAAAAAGAATGCAAAAAAGACACACGGAAGGAAAGACAGAAAGAAATGGAAAATAAATTTTTGCATCAGAAAAATCTAAAGAATCATGCAAGAAAAGAAAGAAAGAAAGACAGACAGAAGGAAAGAAAAAAGAAAGAAAGACAGACAAAAAGAAGGAAAGAAGGAAAGACAGAAAGAATGAATGAAAAAATGAATGAATGAATGAAAGATGGACGGAAAGAAAATCAGACGGAAAGAAAGAAAAGAAGAAAGAAAGAAAGAAAAGAAGAACGAAAGATAAAAAGAAAGACAGAAAGAAAGAAAAGCAGACAGTAAGAAAAAAATGGTTGACTGAAAGAAAGAAAGGAAGGAAGGAAGGAAGGAAGAACGAACGACAGAAAGAAAAACAGAAAGAATGAAAAGAAGAAAGAAAGAAAGAAAGAAAGAAAGAAAGAAAGAAAGATATATTAAGGAAATACTGACAGATATAAGAAAGAAAGAAAGAAAGAAAGAAAGAAAGAAAGAAAGAAAGAAAGAAATATTAAGGGGATACTGATAGATAAAAGAAAGAAAGAAAGAAAGAAAGAAAGAAAGAAAGAAAGATATATTAAGGAGATACTGACAGGTATAAGAAAGAAAGAAAGAAAGAAAGAAAGAAGAAAGAAAGAAAGAAAGATATATTAAGGAGATACTGACAGATATAAGAAAGAAAGAAAGAAAGAAAGAAAGAAAGAAAGAATGAAATATTAAGGGGATACTGATAGATAAAAGAAAGAAAGAAAGAAAGAAAGAAAGAAAGAAAGAAAGAAAGAAAGATATATTAAGGAGATACTGACAGGTATAAGAAAGAAAGAAAGAAAGAAAGAAAGAAAGAAAGAAAGAAAGAAAGAAGAAAGAAAGAAAGAAAGATATATTAAGGAGATACTGACAGATATAAGAAAGAAAGAAAGAAAGAAAAAAAGAAAGAAAGAAAGAAAGAAAGAAACAGCTAAAGGATATTTCTGTCCCTTGCCTCAGGGTTCGTTTCTCTCTTGGCCTTTGTTGTTGTTTCACATTCATTCGATTTTTTTCCGGGTTCTGCTTTTCAACGTCGACCCTTGATTAAACCCCAGACAAAAACGTCCGTTTCTCCCTTTTATACAACTGCAAGACTATTGCTTCCAAAAAGAGGAATGGGCGAAAGGCGAAAGGCGAAAGCATAATGTCCATTCTCCGTGGCCCTTTGTTGACCGGTGACAGACATTACAAACGGATATGGATGTGATAAAGGTCACTTCTGTCTGGCTTTGCCTATTGTGTAACTACGGATGGCCGGAGACTGGGTTTGGGGCAAAAGTCCTAAGCGGGCAGAGTATAGAATGGAATAGAACTACTTTTCAAAGATGACATGCAAGTGGATATTATGTTTGTTAAAATGGGCAGATTGTGATATCTGTAGAGGTGGATATCTGTGATATCTAACAGATAGATAACTATAGAGATTGATATCAGTTTTAAGTTAGATTTTAAGGCGAGATTTAAGGGCTCTTGTTACTCTTTAAAGTTAACGCAATATTTTACGCTTAAACCTAGAAGTGAGATTTAGGATTAAGGATTGAAGTTAACGTTAACGAACGCTACCATTAAACTTATGAATTGGGATAAAGATTACCACTAATTGTGATTAACATTAAGAAAAAAGTTGACTTTAAATTTATTGTTAGGGTTTAGTGTTATGGATTAGAATTAGCGTTAGGTTTAAGGTTTATGGAGTTTTCAATGATTAGGTCTTATGCATAGGATTATAGGTAGGATTAGGATTAAGGTAAAAGGTCAGTTTTATAGGTTATGGTTTCTTTTAAGTTTTCTATTAGTCTACGTCAGTTATGTGCCATGCGTGATATACGCTTAGGCGATCATGTATCTTTTGATACATGACTGACGAAGCAGATTTTTTTCCCGCAGTAGGTTGCCATTTCTTTTTGCGGTAGATCAGTTGCCATCCATGACTATAGAAACCGGTCTGTCCTGCTATAGCTGAGGGAAGAAGAAGATGATTCATACCTTTCCCAAGGGTATTAGCACGCAAGTGAATTTAAGTCAGTCATGTACTATGCGGAATACATGCTTAGGCGATCATGCATCTTTCGATACATGACTGAAGTGGCAGATTTTTTTCCCGTAGTTGGTTGCCATTTCTTTTTTGCGGTAGACTAGTTGCAATTCAAGGCTATAGAACCCGGTCTGCCCGGCTAATTACCCATAGCTGGGGGGAGAAGAAGAGGATTCATATCTTTCACTAGGGTATTAGTGAATTTAATGAATTCGATTGGAATTCGATAATGGATAGCGGCTCGGATTGAGGAATCAGAGAGCCGAGTTCAAATTCCAGTCAAATCCATTAGATACGTGCTAATACCCTTGTGAAAGATATAAGATATTATAAATAATTGTTTTTATTGATTCAGTCTGTAGTGGCGGAGAAAGTATTATTTATATATGCGAACCGAATTTTGGTTTGGTTTGGTTTGGTTTGGTTTGGTTTGTTTTACGGCATATCAACCTCAATGGGTCATTTAATGTCGACAACTTTTTTTTTTCCTGATAATATTTTTATTTTGTCAAAAATCTATTTCTATTAATAGTTTTTCCTAAAAAATGTATGTATGTATGTAAAGGTAATATTATTTTTTCAAAAACTTATAGCTGGTAACATTATTTTTGTTCCAAAAACGTATAGCTGGTAATATTTTTTTAAAAACAAAAAACGTATAGCTCGTAATATTATTTTTTCAAAAACGTATTGCTGGTAATATTTTTTTTTTCTTCAAAAATTTATTTCTGGTAATAATTTTTTACAAAGTATTTATGGTATTAAAACCTATCTTTACACTTTTATAATGCCTTTTACCTCAATTTCTGGGTTAACTATTTGCCCATAGCAGGGACCCTAACAGGTGCTACTAATCCGGGTCAGGAACACCAGCAATTAAGAGGAGGTTCCACGTTCCTCAAAGCCTCCTGATCAGAGGCCTTGCAGTTGGGCGCAGTTTATTGTCTTACCCTGGACGTGGATGTAGTTTATCGTCATACCCAGGACGCAAACCGAATCTTGTTCGTTGTTATTAGTATTTATAAGTACTGATGAATGATAATGGAAGTATTGGCTGTTTCCTTATAAGGAAATATTCGGTATTTATTGAACGAGAAGCCGATGCTAATGTCGGCTGAATATTATAACAATCTTTCTGGAAAATAAGCTTCTCAAGTTCATTAGCCAGTCGCTTCGAGCGAATGAAGCTTGGACATCTTTGTGAAGACCGTCCTTCTTCAAACCTCATCGGCTGGCGCTACCGAATCACAAGCAAGGAAATGTACCAAATAACAAAGACCATATTATTTGAAGACATTCGACATCAGCAACATCTCAAACGGATATCACATGGTAAGAAAAAATCAATTGCATAAAAATGATAACTTTCGCACTACTTCCAAGAAAAAATTTAGAAAAGAAACTCACAAAAGTAACGGGAAGAGCTATAGACTAATGAAGACTTGAAAAACCTATTTTCCTGAACAAATGTTTTAATAGAAAATTTTTAAAAATTCCAACTAACAGAACTCTTGGCTGCTCGCTCAATGAATGTGGTATGTTTCCTTATAAGGAAACGGCTAATATTACCATTAGCTGAGCGAATGGAATTGACGTATAGACGGAGGTTTAAAGTGTTAACGATCCAACCATAAGACGACGTTTCGAATCTCCCCGTGGTCCTAGAGTCAAGGATGTTATTTCTTGATAATATCGTTTTAGAAATATCAGGTCATACCATAAGTTCTATCCGAATTTTAACTTTTTTGTTAAAATGAACGAAATTTAAAGAGTATTTTATAATGTCTAATGGAGCTGAACATTATTTTTATGTTTAGATGCATTTAAACTGATCAAATTTTATTTCGCAGAACAATAAAATTAAATTTTGATTAAAACCCTGCTAACATGGAAGTACCCAAGAATCATTTGAGGCACATAATGCTTTATGAGTTCAAGAAAGGAAACTCAGCAACCGAAGTGGCTAGAAACATTCACTCAGTTTATGGAGAGGAATGTGTGAATGAAAGAACTTGCAGAAGATGGTTTGCAAAATTCAGAGGTGGTCATTTCACCCTTGAAGATGAAGATCGAATCGGTTGAGTTTGATGAAAAGCTTCTCGAAGCAGCCCTTGAGAAAAAATCCTGCTTTATCAGTTGAGGAATTGGCAGTGGTTCTCAGTTCAAACCATACAACTATTCATCGTCATCTTCAACAACTTGGAAAATGGGTGCCTCATGAATTGTTTGAAAACCTCAAATCCCGAGTTGACATCTGCTCTTCTCTCCATTCTCGCCAACTTGTTTCCCCTTTTTTGGATAGACTTGTGACTGACGACGAAAAATGGATCTTTTATCAAAATGTTAAGCGTCGTAGACAGTGGCTTGAAGGACCCCAGCCACAGCCGAGAAGGGAACTTCATGGCAAATGTTTCTTCTTTCAAACTAGTGGGATCGCCAAGGAATAATCCACTTTGAATTCTTACCACCTAATGCAACAATTAATGCTCAAATATACTGTCAGCAGTTAGAGCGTTTGAACCATGCTTTGAGACAAAAAGACCTGCTCCATTGAATCGAAAAGAGGTGATGTTTCATCAGGACAATGTGCGACCCCACACAGCAAGAATCACGTCACAAAAGATCGAAGAACTTGGTTGGGAGAAAATTCCTCATCCACCTTATTCTCCCGAACTTGCTCCTTCAGACTACCATTTGTTTCGTAGCTTACATTTCATTTGGAAGAAACAGCTTTGGAATCATTTGGAAGAAACAGCTTTTGTAACACAGGAAGAGATTAAAACTGACATTTGTGAGTTCTTCGAATCAAAGCCAAAAGAATTTTACAGTAATGGAATTAGTAAGCTTGTTAATAGATGGAAGGAAGTCATAGATAATCAGGGAAAATACATTGTTGATTGAATCTGTAATTAAATATAACATTGGTCACTTGTTTTCTTTATTGAAAATTCGGACATTATAGGATCTGATATAATCTATAATAATTTATGTGAAAAAAAATATGCCCCTTAGCAATAACTTAAATTGTAAACATTAATAACCAATGAGATATGTCTTCAAGTCATATGGTCTTTGTTATTTGGAACATTTCTTTGCTTGTGACTAGGTAGCGCCAGTCGATGAGGTCTGAAGAAGGACGGTCTTTTCTTGATAAGCCTTGATTTTGAGCCTGCTTATGGTGACGCCGTGTCTGGCTCAGAGCAATAAAAAACAAATGTTTTCTTTGTGAGCCTGGTAATCTGAATATAAACAAGATTGATGAAAAGGACTATTCTTTGATGGTTCCTCAGTGGAGAGCCACGACATGAGTCCTAGGGAATCAATTAACATTTTCAGCTGAAAGTGAAAAGAACTTTAAACTTTCAATAAACACATGGCCAACCAAAAGCTCCGGTCAACATAACCGAAAGTAAAAACTGACAATCTGTTACTCAGAAACCACCTTCAAACAGACGCAGATCGCTGCTACCAAAAATTCTTCATTCGTCAATCCTCATTCTTCTCTACTGCTACTATTGACCTCTCGATTCCTGACAGGTCTGAACATCAAATACACGTGTGAACTCTTACTGTATCATTTTGCTACAGACATTTTAAATATATCAACTGCGTAAGTCCCATTTTCACATTATTTTTTTCTTTTATCCAGCTTAATTTTTATTCGACTCTCAAAAGAATATTTTCAACAAATGTTCATAAATTTGCATCCTTACCACATAAATCTGTAGTAAATAAACAATTTCTTTCTTTTCATTTTCTCTGTGGAAGCCTGTCAGAGCTTCCATGGATATTAAAAGACTAAGAGAATATCCCTGAAACCAGTATGGATACTGAAAGCCTAACACAGAATCGCTGAAACGGTCCTGGATTCTGGAAGTCAGTCGAGGCATTCTGGGAAACATCGTGAGACATATGGTTACTGTTAACCTAGCATGGCATCCCTACAACTATCGTGGATAATGGAAATCTGTTTGAACCTCCAAAAATCACCATAATCTATAAGAGCTAAATTTAAGCCATGTTGGATACTAGAAAACGTATACTGTAAAGTACCGCTTAAAACTTTGTGGATACTGGAAGTCTGACAGAGCATCCCTGAAACCATTGGGGATACTGGAAGCTTGGCAGAGCATCCCTGAAACCATTAAGGATAATGGAAGCTTGGCAGAGCACCCCTAAAACCATTAGGGATAATGGAAGCTTGGCAGAGCACCCCTAAAACCATTAGGGATAATGGAAGCTTGGCAGAGCATCCCAGAAATCATTCCGGATACTGGAAACCTGGAGGAGCATCCCTGAAACTATTGGGGATACTGGAAGGTTGGCAAAGCATCCCAGAAACCATTGTAGATATTGTACGCTTGGTAGAGGATCTCTAAAACCATTGAGGATAATGGAAGCTTGGCAGATCATTCCTGAAACCATTGGAGATACTGGAGGCTTGGCAGAGTATCCCTGAAGCCATTGGGGATACTGGAAGTCTGACAGAGCATCCCTGAAACCATTGGGGATACTGGAAGCTTGGCAGAGCATCCCTGAAACCATTAAGGATAATGGAAGCTTGGCAGAGCACCCCTAAAACCATTAGGGATAATGGAAGCTTGGCAGAGCATCCCAGAAATCATTCCGGATACTGGAAACCTGGAGGAGCATCCCTGAAACTATTGGGGATACTGGAAGGTTGGCAAAGCATCCCAGAAACCATTGTAGATATTGTACGCTTGGTAGAGGATCTCTAAAACCATTGAGGATAATGGAAGCTTGGCAGATCATTCCTGAAACCATTGGAGATACTGGAGGCTTGGCAGAGTATCCCTGAAGCCATTGGGGATACTGGAAGCCTGACAGAGCATCCCTAAAACCATTGGGTATACTGGAATCCTGGAGGAGCATCCCTGAAACTATTGAGGATACTAGAATCCTAGAAGAGCATCCCTGAAACCATTGGGGATACTGGAAACTTGGCAGAGTATCCCTGAAACCATTGGGGATACTGGAAGACTGTTATCATATCCCTGAAATCGTTGGTGTTATTGAAAGCCTTGTAGTCCATCTATCGTGGATACTGAAAACCTGGTAAAGCATCCCTGTGACCATCGTGAGTAGCGGAAACTTGTCGTAGCTTTCTTGGAACCATTGTGGATACTGGAATACTGGTAAAACATGCTTGAGACTTTCGAATTTGCTATAATTAATAGCATTTTAGAAGCCTGGCATGACAATCATGCTGGATGCAAGAAGCCTGTCTAACCATCCCGAAATCACTATGGATATTGGAAGCACATCAAAACTTTTCTCAAACTATTATGGATACTGGTAGCCTGACCGGTCACCCCTGAAACAATTGTGGATACTCGAGGACTGATAAAGCAGATATGAAACCTGTGTGGGTACTAGAAGCTTGAGAGAGTATTCTTGCTACTATTGTGGATTTTAGAGGTTTCTTGAAACCATCATCTGGACTGAAATTTTCCCTAAAACATACTGGGAGCAATTCACAGCTTCCCTAAACCATGCTGGATACTGGAAACCTTTTAGAGGTTCCCTAAATCATGCTGAATACTGGGAACCCTTTAGAGATTCCCTAAACCATGCTGGATACTGGAAGTCTGTCAGAGCTTCCCTAAACCATCGTGGTTACTGGGAGTCATTTACAGTTTCCCTAAATCATGATAGATACTGGGAACCTTTTAGATGTTCCCTAAACCATGCTGGATACTGGGAGTCTGTCAGAGATTCCCTAAACCGTCGTGGTTACTGGGAGCCTTTCACAGCTTCCCTAAACCATGCTGGATACTGGGAACCTTTTAGAGATTCCCTAAATCATGCTGGAAACTAGGAGCTTGTCAGAGGTTTCCTAAATGATAGTGGATACTGGGACCCTGTCAAAACTTCCCTAAACCATACTGGATACCAGAATCCTACCAGAGTTTCTCTAAAACATGCCGGATACTAGAAGCCTATCAGATCTTCCTTCAAAAATGCTGGATACTGTAAGCCTTATAGTGTTCGCCTAAAGCATGTTGGATATTGGAAATCTCTTAGAGCTTCCCTTTAAAACACTATAACTTTTGAAAGCCTCAAGGTGCACGCTGAAACCATTGTGGCAAAATTATCAAAAAATGTTGATCACGTATGCACTGGATTTCAGTGATAATGCCATTTTTTGGAGAAGTTTCAATTCGTCCTTATTACCAATTAACAAGTCTTGAGATATAAAACAAAAGAATATTTGAATTACGTATCAAAATTTGCCTGGAAGAATATTTTAAATTGCGCAAATAACACAGTACTGATTGCAGGCACGGAAAGGAAATTAGAAAATCTCCTACAGAAGGTAGCGACAGAGAGTGTGAAGAAGGGACTAAGCATAAACTACAAGAAGACAGAATGCATGGTCATTAGTAAAAGGATGAGCCCGAAATGCGATTTGAAGGTCGGGAACTCTAGAATCGTGCAGACGTGGAAGTTTAAATATCTTGCAAGTGTTCTGACAGAGAACAGTAAATGCGTCACTAAGATCGGTAGACGTATTGGGATGGCCAAGGACTCATTGCAAAAGCTGGGCGGAGTATTACGAGGCAGGAGGATTTCTTTGGTAACGAAGGAAATAATACTGAGGTGTTACGTGACAACTGTCCTTCTTTATTGTAGCGAATGTTGGACGATTTCCTCAATGAAGAAGAGACTCCATGCAACGGAGATATGGTTCTACAGAAGGATGCTGAGGATATCATAGACTGGGCGGGTGAGCGAGGATGAGGTCTGAGAGAGGATGCAGACAAGGAGGAGGCATATACTTAACATCGGGAAGAAGCAGTTGAAGCTTCTGGGACATATAATGAGGAAGGAGGGCCTGGTGAATCTGATACTTACGGGTCGAATAGAGGGAAAGAGAGAAAAGAAAAAAAAAACAACGCATGAAATACCTAGCGGCTTTAAGCAAGTAGATGACAGAATGTGATCTGGGGGGAGAAAGCAAGGGGAAGGAAGTTCCTGGGAGCTGGAAATGATAGAAGGAGGTGGAGAGCCATGATCGCCTACGTCCTGAAAGGACACAGCACATAGAAAGAAAGAAATCAAGTGCTATCACGTGCTAAAGCTGAATTTGTTATTGTACACTGTCTTTCAATATCATCGAATGCCGATCGGCTGCCAAGATATTGTATCAGTCTGTAAATTCTATAGAATACGGTTTTATCTTTCAACAAGCTTCTGAATTTCATGTCTTGAGAAAAAATATATGTGCTGGCTGTCATCGAATTATCTATGAGGTGCCAGGAATATCTTGCCTAAATACTGGCGTTGCCAATCCTGATGTTTGCTTGGGTGTTTGAAAGGGTGTTGTGAAAAGGGTGTTACGAAAAGGGGAGGGAATTCAGGCGTAGTAAGGAATCTACAGAATTATATACACAGGGTTGGGGAGTGGCACAAGAAATTTTATCGATAACTGATGAACCAAAGAAATTACCAGCGAGATTGAAATGATTTTCGATCAAGCTCACTATGGCAACGAACAACAGTGCAAGTCATAAATACACTGGACTCTCCATCCAGCCGACCAGTCACTTTCCTAGTCAGCCCTCCCGCTACTGCTCGTCTTGTGTCCATTTCTTCGCTTGTATCTTCATCCGTCTCATCCTCCCCTATTCGTACTCCCCCATCACAACCTTTGCCTGTCCTTCATTAAAAGCCCGAGAGAGAATTATGGAAGAGATATGCCGCTGGGCGTCGAAGAAGAGGTAGGGTCAGAAAACCCCCGGATAATAACAACAACGACCACAACAACAACAACAGCAACAACAGGTGCTTGTGTCCAGCGATACATCTTTCTTCGTCCCGTGGCGAACATAACGTCGTTTTGTTGGACTTGGGCAGGGAAAGTCGGTCGTTGGGCTGTGCTGTGATGTTTGACATCGGAAAGGTCGGAGGTCTGAAAGCGAGATTTGCGGAGGGTATGTCGGTAACTTGAAGAACTCGGGCGAATATGGAAGCTCTGAAGATGTCCTCCAGATTACGACATCTCGAAGTTGGTAGGGAGAGTGACGACGGAGAAGAAAACGCTGGTGGGGGGGGAGGGGAAGACGAAAAAAGAAAAAAAAAATACTCTTTGATAATTGCGTACACAATATAAATATCCAATGTTTCCTTATAGTTTATAAGGAAACTTTGGAAATTCGTTAATCAAACAGCTACTCGAGTTTCGCTTCTCTGCCTGGCTATCAAGTTGAGATCAAAGTGTAGTAACTGCTCACCTCGTCTTTAATGGTAATCCTAGGACCCTGTTCTTTTTTTTTTTTTTTTCGCTATCTGTCCACCGGGCTTGAATCAAAGTGCATTATATAATAATATTAGGTTGGTGCGAAAATAATGACGTAATAATGTCGTTTTTTGACGTATTTTTAACGTCCAAAAACGACATTATTACGTCATTATTTTTGCACCAACCTAATAAATAGGCTTTGAACTTATATCTGGAAATCACTTATACTTTATGAGAAAGTTGAAAGAAATGAATGCTTGTTTTAATACCTGCATTAAGTAAAAGGTTCTATTCCTTTTTAGCCTATCTATACAACTTATCTGTTACTACTTGCCTTCTCATTGCCCCTCGTTTGATGTTGTTTTTAAATTAATTAAAAAATATTTAATATTTAATTTAAAAATATTTAATGGAAAAAATATTTTACGGAAAACAAAGCATAATATTTTTTTCTATTAGGTTGGTGCAAAAATAATGACGTAATAATGTCGTTCTTTGAGATATTTTTAACGTCAAAAAACGACATTATTACGTCATTATTTTTGCACCAACCTAATAGATGTTTACAAAGTTGACGATATTTAGACCATTATTATTGTCCCTTTTATTTATAAGATAACCATTCACCCATTCCTTTCCCGCATGCTCTCGGCGCGAGTCCAACAGTTTTATTAGTCCTGACGTGGCATCTCGGCTTCAGTCCCTCTCTCATCGCCGTAACCTAGCTTCCCCGAGTCTTTTCTATAAATATTTTCATGGTAATTGTTCGGATGAACTTTCCTCTATGGTAAATACGTCATTTTGATTTCGGCCATTGAACCGATGTTTCTGCCACTTTTAGTGATTGTGGGGGTTTTATTACTAATCTTATTTTTCTTTAGTTTCTTGTAAATACTTTTTTGTGTTCACATTGTAAATACTCTTTGGGGCTAGTTTTTAGAATTGTTATTTTATTCCCCCCGCCACAGACAATGTATTGTAAATATGGGGACTAGTTAGTATTTTCATAGAGACAAAGAGGTATTATGGTGGTTGTAGTAAGAAAGGTACGTATGAATGTGTTGTTTTGGTGTAAGGAATATTGTTCGCACGATTGGGTCGGTGTTTGCGGCTAGCTAAGTTATAGTTAAGACAGAAGAAGACCGTCCTTTCCCCAATCCCCTTTTCGGCCTTGTGCCACATTTCTGTAGAAAACAGAATAAATATCACTTTCCTCTATGATATCGACCCCTTTTATTTCTTCTCTATTTTTCTTTAGTTTAATTCGCCATTCCGTCCATCGTTACGTGGTAAGAGATGTCAGTTCACTGGTGGATGCGGGCGCCTTTCATTTCGGTTGTGATTTTCGTGTTTGTTTGTTTGTTTGTTTGCTTGTATGTTTGGGTTTTATGGTATATCAACCACTGTGGGTTATTTAATGCCAAATCCAGTTTATATGAATTTTAAATGCCTATTTTGTATGGAATAAAAAACGTATAGCTGGCAACATTATTGTTTCAAAAACGTATAGCTGGCAACATTATTGTTTCAAAAACGTATAGCTAGCAACATTATGGTTCAAAAAACTTATAGCTGGCAACATTTTGGTTCAAAAAACTTATAGCTGGCAACATTACTTCTTACAAAAAACTTATAGCTGGCAACATTATTGTTTCAAAAAAGTATAGCTGGCAACATTATTGTTTCAAAAACGCATAGGTGGCAACATTATTGTTTCAAAAACGTATAACTGGCAACATTATTTTTCCTAAAGCATTATCTGAGGCCTTGCTATTGGACGTAGTTTGTCGTCATACCCAGGACGCCGATGTAGTTTATCGCCGTACCCAGGACGCCGATGTAGTTTATCGCCGTACCCAGGACGCCGATGTAGTTTAACGCCGTACTCAGGACGTTCGTGTTTCTTGTTGTTGTGCGGTTGAGTGAATGCTATGGATGAACGTTTTATATCATTAAAGTCTCTCAGTGATTTTGTCCATTTAATTAATGTTTCTGTCACAATTAGAGATTACTAATATTATTTTGTTTAGTTTTGTGTATTTTTTGTTAGATGGGGCACAAGGCCGGATTTAGGAAGCATCCATTGTGGATCGAACTCAATACGCAGCCGTAATTTCTCTAACGCAACAAGCTTGCTACCCATTACACAACTTCGAAGTACCTAAGTGATATACTAATGTATCTATCTATATTTCGTACATTATTTACATTATTCGGACTATTGTCCTCATTTTTGTCTCCATATTTATTACAACGTTTCGGCCGTTGTACGCTCCGGCCTTCTTCAGGTGGTTGGAATGTCGAACTGAACCCTTTCTTTCGCTCACTGGGGTAGACTGTTCTAGTTCCACGTACCATGTTTAATGGATGTCAGTTATCAGTTATCTTCTGTTAATTTCCCTCTGAAAGTTCTCCACTGCTTTAACCGAGTATTGAACTCACACTCTAACCAACGCCTTTATCCACTGATCTATGTGTCCTTGATATCATATACTAATGGTAGTTTGGAAGGAGCAAAAGGCCGCATTTAGTGGGCATCCAGTGTGGATAGAACTTAATCTGCTGTCGTAATTGATCCAGTGAGACGAGCTGGTAAATCATTAGACCACCTCGAAGTATCTAAGTTACTTATTAAACGTTGATTAAAAATGTGTCACAAGGCCTCATGTATAGAGCTCACTGTGAGGTTCGAACTTGCTGCTCAATCGTAAATGATTTAGCGAGAGAAGCAGTGTACCACGTCGAAGTGTTCACTTCAGCCTTCAGAATATTAGTGACGCAGAATGTTTAATCATGTTTTATAGTTTCTATTTTGCGAGTAACGCTGAAAGGGATCCCTGTGTATACGTGTTCGGTATCCACAGAAAATTTAAAAAAAAAAATCTGACCAACCGAAAGCGAATCGTAAAACTTGTTTGTTTTCGGAGGTCACTGTCCGATTCGTTCATAAAAACTTTATCGATTATCAATCGATTTGTTCTAGAATTTACAGTGGCAGGAATATGGATAAATCCAGAATGGAAGGACTATGGCATTTTTCCTTTTACAGCGTCTCGAACTCGAAGCTAAAAGCTAATTCTGCGAGAGACCTAGATAACCCGTCACCACTATGAATGATTACACTATACGTAGTGTAGTACCTATGAAGTCAATTGTCTACGAGAGACTGGAAGGAGAGAGTGAGAGAGACGCATCTCCCTCCCGTCTCATTCTTCATGATAAGATTTTTATATATAAATATTTTATTATCATTAAAATGTTTATGGCCTTGGGTGAGTTTTGTAGGTCACCCTTGAGAGAACGCGGTATTATGGTGTATGGAGGATTGATTGGTGATGGGCGAGTTTTTATGGTGAATGGGCAAATTGTAATGAGTGAATGGGTTGTGAATCGGATTAGATAGGTATAAGAAAGTCAGCGATGACCAGCCACAACCCCCTCCCCTTTTTCGGACATGTGCCATAATTACGTATTTTTACATAATAAATACAGAGAGAGAGAGAGAGAGAGAGAGAGAGAGAGAGAGAGAGAGAGAGAATACGCAAGGACATCCGACCTTCCAATGAGTGGCACTCACTACTAGATTGACCTGTGTGTATAACTGTACCGTATTTCATATTGTACTTGTTGTGTACAATAAACCTTTCTTCTAGTATCCAACTGGTGTTAAGCATTTATTCCCTTAGCACGGAAATACAAATACATTATGGCTATCTTTATTTTCTTTAGTAAAATTAAAAGCGAAATATTAGGTTGGTTTAAAAATAATGACGTAATAATGTCGTTTTTTGACGTTAAAAATACCTCAAAAAACGACATTATATATATATATATATATATATATATATATGTATATATATGTATATATATATATATATATATATATATATATATATATATATATATATATACACGCATATATATACCTATACATATATTAAATATACAGTACTATTAAACGTATAGCTGGCAAAGTTATTTTTCAAAAACATATAGCTGGCAACATTATTTTTTCAAAAACGCATAGCTAGCAACATTATTGTTTCAAAAATGTACTGCTGGCAACATTATTGTTTCAAAAATGCATAGATAGCAACATTATTGTTTCAAAAATGCATAGCTAGCGACATATTTGTTTCAAAAACGTATAGCAGGCAACATTATTTTTTCAAAAACGCATAGTTGGCGACGTTATTATTTCAAAAACGTATAGCTGGCAACATTATTTTCCCTAAAACATTATCTGAGGCCTGGCTATTGGACGTAGTTTGTCGTTATACCCAGGACGCCGATGTAGTTTATCGCCATACCCAGGACGTGGGTAAGATCTGGAAAAACTAGGAGTTCACTATTTGCCCATAGCTGGGACCCTAACAGGTGCTACCACCCCGGGTCAAGGTGGACCTGGGAACATCAGCAATTAAGAGGTGGTTCCACTCTCCTCAAAACCTCCTGATCAGAGACCTTGCTGTTGGATGCAGTTTAACGTCATACCCAGGACGCAAAAATATTGGGGAGGGGGCTTAGCCCCTAAGTCCCCCACCTCAGAATGGTCCTAAAATCAATTTTCAATTGACTTTTATTTCATAGTTACTAAATTTTCCTATCTTGTCAAAATGACCAATTTTTTTGTTACCAATTTTCTCTTAACGACTTTTCTAGTCAATGTGTTGACTGGAAATTGATTTTAGGCCACTTCTGGAGTGGCGATTTGGGTCTAAGACTCCACTCCCCATATTTTTAAATAACTGAAAATTGTGGGGTCCAGATAAACCCCACTACGATAATACCAAGGTCATGTATTCTGGTGGGAGCTAACCTCCTTCCCATGTATTTAAATAATTATTAACTAAAAAAAATTATGGGTTCCAGTTCAGATAAGACGCCACTGCAACAGAACCAGGGATGTACTTTCTGGATGGGGGGTTTAGGGGGCTAAGCCGCTTCCAATATTTTTTAAATATTTTTTAAATAATTATTTATTTAATTACTATACTCTATTGTTTCCAAGCAAATAAAATCGATTTATGTAGGTTAAAATTAATTTCTTGTATCTTCTTTTCAAATTATTATTTTAATAAAAAAAAAAAGCAGTAAATAAATTAAGGCATTTGTTTAAAAAAAAAAAGCAAAAAATATATATCCTCATATCTATTTCAAAAATATGGAGGGGGTGCTTAGCCCCCAAATCCCCTACTCCAGAACGCAATTTTCATTCGACTTTTATTTTATAGTTAGCGAGTTTTTCTACCTTGTCAAAATTACCGAATTTTCCGCGCACTCTTTGACACAGGTCATTATCCAGTCTTCTGCGGTTTACAGGTATGTTTTAAGACTGGTTTTGGTGGTTTTGAAACATAGCTCTAGTTGAAATGATCCTCTAGTTTATTATTAGTATTATTTTTATTACATTTAATTTATGGTGTGTACACATTTCTCTCCGGGTCCAAACCAGACTTCTAAGTTCAGAAATGGTATCAGGACACTTTCCACTGACAAAAAAAAATATTTTACATAGATAAAGCCCTCCTTAAAGTGAGGGCTGCACTTGTGAGAACATTTTTTTGTATTTCTTTGAGGCAAGGGCCTCCAGGAATCTCTTCAATTATTCTACTGGAATCTTTTCCAACCAATCCGAGGGCTCCAACTACAACAGGGATTGTTGATGTTCCCATCTGCCATATTTTTGAGATTTCGATTTCAAGGTCCTTGTATTTTGACAGCTTTTTGAATATCTTCAAAGATACATTGCAGTCTGCAGGGACTGCCATATCAATAAGGAGGCACTTTTTTGTTTGTGTTCTCTAATAACAATATCTGGGCTGTTGGCCTTGATTGTTCTGTCAGTGTGTATTGTGTAGTCCCATAGTAACAGGTCCTATCTCCGTAACTGGGTCTGGGTGGTGTTCATACCAGTTTCTTTCAGTTTCCTTCCCGTAGAAGTTGCAAATTTTCCAGTGCAGATATTGGCTCACACTGTCATGTCGGGTTTTATATTCAGTGGTTGCCAATATCGTGCAACCTGATACAAGATGATCAATTGTTTCTGGATATTTATCACAGAATCTGCATTTTGGGCTAACAATATTTTAATATACAGTGTAACCCGGATATAAGAGAGTTGTCAGGACCGGATATATCCGGGTTTCTCTTATATCCGGGTTTTGTCTAATTTTTATACATTAACACAGGCTTTAATTTGGGACCAGAGAAAATCTCTCATATCCGTGTTTCTCTTATATCCGGGTTACACTGTATTTGCTTGATAATTTCTAGTTAACAAGCATTGGTCTTCGTTATTATTATTATTATTATTATTATTATTATTATTATTATTATTATTATTATTTCCTTTTCGCAGTGTCCTATCAGGCCTCTGGCTCAGAGCAGTAACCACTGTGCTGAGCACCCTGAAGCAATAAATTATCTCCCGGTAACGGCAGCGATGGGAAAGACTACTGGCGCCAAATGAATCTCCGAAAAGCCGAATAGGAAGGAAAGAAGAGTTGCAAGTGTGGCGCCCGACCTGGGGGTAAAGAAAGCAAAGTCAAGGTGGGGGCTGTCTTTTGTCCCTATCAGAAACGGACACACACTTGTTGATTTCCGGCTGGAAATATGATTTCGAGATGCGCGTGTCTCAGATCTGGGGGACGATGTGAGGGATTCCGTTCCCGCTTTTATTCATTTATTTTTCAATCCTCTTTGTTCTTTCGACTATTTCCTTATTTAACCGACATGAACCTTTCCAATAATATATTCTTTGTAGTGAGCAAAACAAGATCTAGATTTAAAATCCAAATGCTAAGCGCTAACTCATTGATTTTGTTAGAAATTAAAAAGACTCGAATTTACAAACTTTGCTTAACACACACGCAAAAGCGAATCCCAAACAAAACTCGTGAAATTTCACACCTTGATGCGAAATGTTTTTCGGCCAATAGAAAACTAGGAAACATTTAAAAACAAAATTCAAATAATCTTCAATTCTCAGAAACAAATACTTTTACGGATCTTTTTGTGGGCCGACGCAAAAAATTGTTCATCGTCCAATGGAAAGGCCTGAATTATATCCGGGAGTGAATTCCCAAATGACTTTTTCAATCCCCACAACAAAATAAAAGATGGGCAAACTCGCCTGTTACCGGAGAGGAGACGAGCGCATTAACATGTCCCTTGACAAACGTCATGCGATCGTTATTCTTATCACTACTTTTCTCCCTCGCCTCTTTTATACTTGATAAACGAACGGAACATTTTAAGACTGAGCGATTACTTCAAAGACATTCCTACCCTTCGATAACGCTGAAACATACATACATCCAAACATACGTTCCTGCCTACGTACACATAAACTCATTCTTGCAAGGACTACTACGAACATTTTGACGACCTTGTATACAAAAGTACATTAATAAACAAGCCAGTAACTAACTCGATTCGTTTTATCGAAGAGTATTGCATTAGTAGCAGTAGTCGTCACTTTTTACAAATTCACAATATATATTTCGGTTGAGCTCTCTGGAGGAGGAAGTGTGGGTTTGTAAACAGTAACTATTACGGCTATTATAGCAAGACTCTTCTGTAAAACGAATCGAATCCTCTCAGTCACTGTGTGTTTATCTAAAATTAAATACGCTTAAATTCGGCTTAAATTCACGTTCATCCGTAGAATCTCCGACTGACGCCTATTCATCTAGGTTTCAATCGTAGCTAGAGGCAACCGGACGTCTAGCCACACTGAGGAGCTGTGATACAGCGAAACAGTCTGTGTGTGGATGAGACCCTCTACCTATCTATCTATCTATCTATCTATCTATCTCTCTATCTAACTATCTATCAATATATATATATATATATATATATATATATATATATATATATATATATATATATATATATTTAAACGTAAAAGACAATAGGAAAACTGTATTATTAACCGACCAGTTTCGTCCAATGTGGACTTTCAAGGCAAAAAAGAAATGAATATATTGAAACAAAGTAAGTATTAACAACAAGACCACATAGTTACAAAAATAAGAAACGCTGTTTTTTATTTTTTAAGGATTTTTCAATAAAGAGAATTACGTTGTACTGAGACAATTGTAAATGTTGCTAAAATCAGCAGATAGATAGATAGATAGATAGATAGATAGATAGATAGATAGTTCAGACTGCGATAGATGAAAACTGAGATAAGTAGATAGATAATCAAGCGAATGGGATAGATAGATAGATAGATAGATAGATAGATAATGAACAGACTGGAATAGATAGATAGATAGATAGATAGATAGATAGATAGATAGATAGATAGATAGATAGATAGATAGATACAAAGACTGTGATAGATTGATAATGGATATAAGATAGGTAACTGATAGATAGATAGATAGATAGATAGATAGATAGATAGATAGATAGATAGATAGATACAAAGACTGTGATAGATTGATAATAGATATAAGATAGATGGGTAACGGATATAGGCTAGATAGATAGATAGATAGATAGATAGATAGATAGATAGATAGATAGATCGTGATAGAGAGATAATAAAAAGTCTGGTAAATGATAGATAGATACAAAGACTGTGATAGATTGATAATGGATATAAGATAGGTAACTGATAGATAGATAGATAGATAGATAGATAGATAGATAGATACAAAGACTGTGATAGATTGATAATAGATATAAGATAGATGGGTAACGGATATAGGCTAGATAGATAGATAGATAGATAGATAGATCGTGATAGAGAGATAATAAAAAGTCTAGTAAATGATAGATAGATAGATAGATAGATAGATAGATACAAAGACTGTGATAGATTGATAATAGATATAAGATAGATGGGTAACGGATATAGGCTAGATAGATAGATAGATAGATCGTGATAGAGAGATAATAAAAAGTCTGGGAAATGATAGATAGATAGATAGATAGATAGATAGATAGATAGATAGATAGATAGATAGATACAAAGACTGTGATAGATTGATAATAGATATAAGATAGATGGGTAACGGATATAGGCTAGATAGATAGATAGATAGATAGATAGATAGATAGATAGATAGTGATAGAGAGATAATCAAAAGTCTGGGAAATGATAGATAGATAGATAGATAGATAGATAGATAGATAGATAGATAGATCGTGATAGAGAGATAATCAAAAGTCTGGGAAATGATAGATAGATAGATAGATAGATAGATAGATAGATAGATAGATCGTGATAGAGAGATAATCAAAAGTCTGGGAAATGATAGATAGATAGATAGATAGATAGATAGATAGATAGATAGATAATGAACACACTGGAACAGATAGATAGATAGATAGATAGATAGATAGATAGATAGATAGATAAAGGACTATACGTTACTAGCTAACCTGGTTATGTTTATTTGTCGACGTCCAGCAAATTGCCCCGAATATCAGACCCCTAATCAATCCAACTATTTAAACGAAATGATTGTAGCTGCATCAGGACGAAACGTTGAATCCACCAACGTCGTTGATGACTCATTCAGCATTCTCTACATGTCGTTGTTTCTCTTGATTGTCTTCGTGCTTTCACTAGCGCGATAACGGCCGTCCACATCTGGACACTTGGCTTTTGGCGACACGACTTCAATTTTTCTTATTCCCCATTGTCAACAGAAATGGCGACTGGCCTTACTCACGAGATGATTATAGAGAAATATAGTATTTTGTCCAAAATTTGAACGCGCCCCGAGCGTGTACGTGAAATGCTATACGCGACTGGATAACTAGAAAGGAAGATAAGATTTCTCTAATAATTTTATTGTTGAATATCCTAAACTTTGTAAAAATCTATGTATTGCCAACTTCAATTTTCAGACTAGACTGACAGCCTTCAATTCGATACGCTCATTCCCCAACACCGGAAGTTGTTATAAAACCAAAACATTTAACCTGAAAACTCGAGCCATTTTCTTAGAGAACGTCAGTCTTTCAGAGGGATGGCATTCAAGCCGGCAAACACGTTCTAAACTGCTACCTGTATTTGTTTCTTTGTTTGTTTGGGTTTTATGGCATATCAACCACTGTGGGTTATTTAATGCCAAATCCAGTTTATATGAATTTTATGCCTATTTTGTATGGAATAAAAAACATATAGCTGGCAACATTATTTTTACAAAAAACGTATAGCGGGTAACATTATTCCTTACAATAAACGTATCGCTGGCAACATTATTTATTACAAAAAACGTATAGCTGGCAACATTATTCTTTACAAAAAACGTATAGCTGGCAACATTACTTTTTACAAAAACGTATAGCTGGCAACATTATTTCTTACAAAAAACGTATAGCTGGCAACATTATTGTTTCAAAAACGTATAGCTGGCAGCATTGTTTCAAAAACGTATAGCTGGCAACATTATTGTTTCAAAAATGCATAGCTGGCAACATTATTTTTCCGAAAACATTATCTGAGGCCTTGCTGTTGGATGTGGTTTATCGCCATACCCAGGACGCCTACGTAGTTTATCGTCATACACAGGACGTACTGCTACCTGTATACAACCGCTTTCTCAGACTGATGGTTAAATGCGGCTTCGAAGCAAAGGAAGCCGGCAGATCTTAGCGAAGACTGTCATTCTTCGAACATCGTGTACTGGCGATAATAAAACCACAACCCCAAATTGTACGAAATAACAGAAAATTACATAATTTGACATCTTTTAATGGCAGTAACATCTTAAATGTATATCGCATGTAAGTTGAAGAGAAAATAATGACATAATCAAAATGCTGACATTCCACACGACTTCAACTGAAAGGTTAGGAAGGAAATCGTCTTCAGTACTGGAAAGAATAAAAACATTGGTCTAGAAACATATTTTTCTAAAAAACTCTGGCTGCTTGGACAATGAATACCGAAAGATTCATTCTAGGGAAAATGTAATTACTGTCAATTAGAGATAAGAAGAACAGATACTACACTTTGATCTCAGGGCGATGGCCAGGGAGTGAAAAAAAGGCGTAACTAGAGTAGCAATGGCTGCTCGCTTAACCCCTTCAGCGCAGCGTTCCTGAACAATTTTAAACCTTCTGCCTGAGCAAAATTCGCAAATAATTGGTATGTAATGTTTAACGGTAGATATATAAATATAGGTAAAAATGTTTACCCACTGTTCAACCGGTGGCTGGGCATTAATTCATTTTTCTCTACCACCGTTCAACCGGTGGGTGGGCAATACGCCATTTTTCTCTACCATCAGTATAGCGGTGGTCGGCGCTCAAAGTGTTAATAAATGTTTGCTAATAAGGAAATGGTTAATATTATCATTACCATAAAAGATGAAGAGAACAGATACTACACTTAGATCCCTGCCTGATGACCAGGGAGTGAAGAAAAGTGTACCGCGAGTAGCACTGACTGCTATTTTAATAAATCCCGAATATTTGTTAATGGTTAATATTATCATTACCATTAGAGATTAGGAGAACAGATACTACACTTTGTATTTACGTGTCGCATCGCGCTGGTAGGATGTGACAGAAGGTCAGTTTAAAATGGGATGGAGGCAAGCGAGTGTACACGGGTCAGGCCCAGCCCTTAGTTTACATTGGTATCAACATACCAATGAGGGAGATTCTGGTGTGAGCAGGACCAAGCACCTCTCAATATTTTTCAGTTGTGCTCTGTCCGAAGACAGAAGCACAATTTTGATATAAAATGTAGTTTGTCCTCCCTGTGGCATATACTGCACTTAGATCCCAGGTCGATGGCCAGTGTTTTTTTTTTGTTGTTTTTTTTATTCATTTCTTTATTCAATACAAGGCCCAAGGGTCTCTCAAGATAGAGTGCTACAGAGTTTTATTTTAAAAGAGGATGAGTTGGATAGATATCGGTTGAACCTGCGTTTAAAGAGATCAAGTTTATCGTTGTCAGGAAAGCATTCTCTCGGGAGCTTGTTTCATGTAGTACCATTTCTGGAGAAGAAGAGCATGAATGGAATGGGGATGGTTTGTCACTGTGAATAGGGCGTGGCGTGTTCCAGCCGTGACGGTCCGAGTTGGTAGTGTGAAGCAAAGGGTAACTTGAGTAGCACCGGCTGCTCGGTCAATGAATACCTTATGTTTCCTTATAAGGAAACGGCTAATATTATCATTACCTACTCATTCCGCGGCTGTCTATATCTCTGAGATGAGGTATTATTATTACTTGTATTATCTATATTATTCCTCAAGGACACATGGGCCAGTGCATAAAAAAGTGAATAAATAGTTTCTTATCTCGCACTTCTCGCTTGTGGAACTCCCTCCCAGTTCTATATCTTCAAACCAACTCCACAAGAATTTAAATGCAATCTTAATTGCTATCTAATGTCCTTCTAAATGCTCTTTCCTCCTTCTCTACATTACTAATGTTTCCTATTTCCAATTCATCCACAGCCTGCAAACCTTTGTTGTACTGCTTACTTGGGGCAATGCCGATTTTTTTTAAAAAAAAGTAGTAATAATAGTCCGATTGATTCATTCGTTTATTCGTTGTCTATTAAGGTGAATTACAGACTCGAAACAATCGTACTAGGAAGGCCCTTTCGTACACGGCGGCACTATAGTTCCCACTACAAGGGCAATTGTTGTCCCTATATAAGCCAATCTTTTAAATCCTAATAGACATCCCGAGGTTTTTGTGTGTGTTTATTTTAACTTCCCATATTCCATGATATAAAGGCACGCAATATGTAAAAGTTCTTTCAGGATGTGGAAGGGTTATGATTCTCCACAATTTCCTGCTCTAAGTAACGAGTATCTCGTGAGAAAATTTGTGGAGTGACTTTATCAACCTGTTTTCAGGTTCTTTTAAGCCATTTTTTATAATAATATTTTTTTTTATATGCAAGTCCTAATATTTAACCCATAACTTGGGGACAGAAGAAGTGGATTCATACCTTCCACTAGAGTATTTGCGTGTAAATGAATATAACGATCTCGACTGGCATTCGAACTCCGCTCTCCGAGTTATTCTGAAATTTTCTCCACCCGCACATCCAAGCCTACGGCATCTGGTATTCCCAAGCAGTCACCCATCTAGGTATAGACCCATTACTTAACTTCGATGATCGGAAGAGAGCTGCTGTTTCAACGTGATATGGCCATAAGCCTTGTCATTAGTCCGACTGAATATATTTAGATAAAAAAAAAATTCCGACTTTATCCAGTTCGATCAACATGGCTGAATATTTAGTTCAATGCCAGGTAGGAATTATTGATTCTATTTTAAGTCCGTTCTTCGTCTGAGTGATTATAATTTCGCTGCCAATCAGTTTTATTTGACGTCGATGTCTAATGATCAATCGATTGGCGACTTTGTATGTGGCTATATTAATAGTGATCAATATGTGTGGATGCCTTTTGGATTGTAGAGATCTGATGTTAGACAGGAAGAGGTGATGGGTCGTTTGAAAATATTGAAGTTGGGGTTTCTTCAATGGCTGAGATTTTTCTGCAATTCTACTCGGATCTGTCGTAGCTTGTCGGACTTCCACTTTTCAACGAAAACAGAAGGACTCACCTCGACAGCCACCGCTCAAAATTGCTTAAATGGGCTTCATTTTAGGCCGGGTCCGCGCATTCCGGAGAAAAATGGAAACAAATTTAAAGATTCATAAAAATATTTTATGACTAACTAAAAAAGACACGCGCAACATCAACCAACGTATCCTTTCCTAGCCATTTCAAAACTGTATAAATTCGAAACTGTATAAATTCGTAACTGTATAATTTGATTCTGTGGCTCCCACGGTCATTTTCCTGTTGCTTGCTCATTTCAAAACTGTATAAAATGCCATCAGTGTGACTCCGCAGCTGCCACGGTCATTTGGATGTTGCACGCCCATATCAACACTGTATAAACCACCATCAATTCGACTCCATTTGGCTGTTCTTCTCCCATTTTAGGGCAGGCAACTCGAGGCCCGAAGGCAGCCATAAAGTAGCCAGGAGTCTGCTAATGATAGCAGCAACCGAGACCACTACGAGATAAAAAGGTCTACCCCTTCCCTGCAATAAAGCTCATACAAGTGGACATTCTCCTCAGGAATTTTGTTTAAAAGTATGAAGCTTCACTATCTGTCTATATTTCTGAGATGAGGTATAATGTACACTATTTACATTATTCGGACCATTTTCCTCATCTTTGCCGCCATATTTATTACAACGTTTCGGCCTTCTTCAGTATCTGTCTATATTTCTGAGATGAGGTATTATATACACTATTTACATTATTCGGACTATTGTCCTCATTTTTGTCGCCATATTTATTACAACGTTTTGGCCTTCTTAAGTATCTGTCTATATTTCTGAGATTAGGTATAATGTACACTATTTACATTATTCGGACTATTGTCCTCATCTTTGTCGCCATATTTATTACAACGTTTCGGCCTTTCAGTATCTGTCTATATTTCTGAGATGAGATACGGAACCGTCATTTAGCTTGACGTGCCTTTACCGATATAGGATACAAGTTCGAATCCTGTCGGAGGAAGAATATTTTCTGTGAAAATTTCTCGGACATTCAGGCCGGTAAATGTTGTTTAATACTGTTTATTATAAACAGAGCATTTACTTAAATATTTGTATCTATAAAAAGAATGTATAAACATAAAAATGTCTTAAAATAATTGTCGGACTTTGTTCATTTCATAATATATATATATATATATATATATATATATATATATATATTACATAAATCATTCATACAAAAAACAGATTAGTGAAGTTAATGTTATAAATGGCGAGAATACATCTTCGCAAACAAATTTATTAAAATTACATTAACCCACGAACCTCTAGATGAATGTTGTGATCCCTGTTTTTAATAAATTCAACTTGTATAAGGTCTTTTTTTGCTAGTACTTTTATCTGTTCATACAGACATCATCAGTCATGGAAATTGATTTGTTTTTTTTTAAATACATCCAGGTAATAATGGGACACGAAAGATTAGATTTTTTAGAAATGTGTTATTGTTAATTGTAAGAAATTTTGGAGCGTTCGGTCGCAACGCTAAGGTTGAATTTTTTGAAAATTTAAAAGAGAATGCGTTTTTTTTACTAATATGGTTATTGGAGAAATCTTTTGTTGTTGTTATTCTTTTCAGTCGATGTGGCATGAACTAAATTGTTCAATAAGTAGAGCAATGTCGCTGCTATTATCCCGAAAGTTGCACGTCGGATCAGTTCTTTTTAAATCACATATATATATATATATATATATATATATATATATATATGTGCGTGTGTGTGTTGTTGTTGTTGTTGTTGTTGTTGTTGTTGTAGTGTTGCACTTTTTGTTTGACAGTTTGATATGGGTCTGAAACCATAAGACGTCGAATGCTTAAATTATCAAATTTTGAATATTGCAATGTTTCTCGCCATTCGTGGACTTACAAATTTAACAATATCAAAAACAAGCTGGAGCAACACAATCTTTATTTACAATAGATTGGCTTTTTGATATGTGCTTGTATTGTTTGAACTGTGGATATCAATATGTTTATCATTTCAAACGTTGCGAAGGAATAGATAAACTAGGACAAAGAATGAAGCATATATAGGTGAGAAGAAAGAAAGAAAGAAAGAATATATAGGCGAGAAGAGAGGAAAGAGGAAATAGACGGGGAAAAAAAGAAAGAACACATAGGCGATAAGAAAGAAAGAAAGAAAAAAGAAAGAAAGAATACATAGACGAGAAGGAATACAGAAAACATAGGCGAGAAGAAAGAAAGAAAGAAAGAAAGAAAGAATACATAGACGAGAAGAAAGAAAGAAAACATAAGTGAGAAGAAAGAAAAAAGAATGAAGATATAGGCGAAAAGGAGGAAAGATGGAATATACGAGAAAAAAGAAACACATAGGCGTGAAGAAAGAAAGAAAGAATACATAGGCAAGAAGAAAGACAGATAGAAAGAAAGCATTGACGAGAATAAAGAAAAATGAAAAATAAATAGGCGAGAAGAAAGAAAGAAACAAAGAAAGAAAGTATACTTGAGAAGAAAGAAAGGAAAGGAAGAAGGAAGTAAGAAAGATAACATAAAGTAGAAAGTAAGAATGCGTTGTAGCAAAGAAAGAAAGAAAGAAAGAAAGAAAGAAAGAAAGAATACATATATAAGTGAGAAGAAAGAAATAAAGAAAGAAGATATAGACGAGAAGGGAGGAAAGAAGACCAGAAAAAAAAGAGAGGACACATACGCGAGTAGAAAGAAAGAAACAAAGAAAGAAACAAATAAACAAAATAAGACTTAGCCGAGAGAGAAAGAAAGGAATGAAAAATAACGAAAGTAACGTGTAATCCTTAGCGAAAAAGAATATAAAACGGAGAAAGAAAGAAACAAGCCATAGCATAAAAAGAAAAAAAGAATGAAAGAAAGAAAGAAAGTATAGCAGAGAAGAAATAACAAAGAAGGAATGATGAAAGATGGCATCGTAGAAAGAAAGAACTAGACGAAAATAAGATAAGATAAGCAATAAAGGGAGGGGAGAAAAGAAAGAAAGTGTAAAAGAAAGGGAAGATGTCACTTCATGAGAATGAGAGGGGTAAGGCTGTCAGATTGTCTCGCGGTTAGATGGTGGCAGTAGTGGGTCGTGTAGAGAGGAGCACGTCGTTTCTGGGAGTCTGGGACTGCGTTTCATTAATCTGAATGATCCGGCATTCCCAAAACTTGTTGGAATTAATCTTCGGATTTCAGAATGAAATGAAAAGGAAAAATTGCCCGACCCTGGGGACGTGTTGGGCTTAGCTTGAAGCAGATATCGCCCATCACATATCCAACGCCAGGGCCCACGAGTTGCAATGGCAAGACAAGAACGAAAAACCAGCAACAGCTAATCGAAACAGAAATAGCACTCACTTTAGTAGTAGTTCTCTACTGAATATCCTAGTTTGGCTCAAGGCCACAATAATGGAGCACGAAACGAAAATGACCGAATA
This sequence comes from Acanthosepion lycidas, assembly GCA_963932145.1. Taxonomy (NCBI): domain Eukaryota; kingdom Metazoa; phylum Mollusca; class Cephalopoda; order Sepiida; family Sepiidae; genus Acanthosepion; species Acanthosepion lycidas. Next base: position 37,949,189 of record OZ010611.1, read on the forward strand.
TTAGTCCATCGCGTTAGGGATGGCGCCCATCTTCAATACTAGTACCTCATTAATGCTCTGGCACAAGATACAATAATGGAGGGCACCTAGTGATTATATCCTGGGTATGACGATAAACTACATCCGGCAGCAACATCTCTGATCGGGATATTATGAGGTTTGTGGAACAACCTCTTAATTGCTGTTGTTACCAGATCCACCATGACCTGTTAGGGTCCCAGCTATGGGCAAACAGTGAACCATTCAAACAAACTTAGTGAACGAAATGATTAGTCTAACAAATTGGCCCGCAAGATTAGATTTGCTGACCATCAGATCATTAATAGGCTCAACTGAGTCAGGCTCAAGGTCACAATGATTGAGTGATAGTAATTAGACTAGAGAATTGGTCGGCTCTCCTGACTTTTCTTGAATATGGCGCTACGGGAAACTCCCATCAACATTAATAAACTTTCAATACGAGACTCAAATGAACCTGATTCAAGGCTGCAAAAATTGATCCCACGTAGTGAGCAAAATCATTATTTTAGCGAACTGGTCATCGCGACGAACTTTCTTGAGAAAGTCAGCATTACTAGTAGTTCAATACAACTGGGTCTGGCACAAGGCTACACTAAATGTGCGCGATATGAAACAAAATTATTTTTCTAACGAACAGCTCGGCGAGACTATTTTTAATAAACGTCACGCTACAGAAAACACCTAACTGCATTACTAGTAGTTCATTGCTAAGTTATACTAAGTCTGGCACAAGACTACGATAAAGGAGTACTTTTTGGGACAAAATCTTTAGCAGAACAAATTGCACAGATCGAGTGATTTTTTCTATCCAACTCGCTACGGGAAGCACCTAATTGCATTGCTAGTAGTTCGTTACAAGATTCTACTAAGTCTGACACAAGACAACGATAAAGGAGTGCTTTTTGGAACAAAATCTTTAGCAGAACAAATTGCATAGATCGAGTGATTTTTTTTCTATCGAATTCGCTATGGGAAGCACCTAATTGCATTGCTAGTAGTTCATTACTAGGTTCTACTAAGTCTGGCGCAAGACTACGATAAATGAGTGCTTTTGGGGACAAAATCTTTAGCAGAACAAATTGCACAGCGAGTAATTATTTTCTATCCAACTTGCTATGAGAAGCACCTAATTGCATTGCTAGTAGTATATTACGAGGTTCTAATAAGTCTGGCACAGGGATACAATAAAAGAGTGCATGTAGGGAACGGATTACTAGTGTATTGTTTTTCCTTTTTAGGGCCAATTAGGAAAAAATAAATAACTATATGTACGAATGCGAGAAACAGTGCCCCTCAATTGTTAACACACAAAAAAATTATATATATATATATATATATATATATTTATATATATATATATATATATATGTGTGTGTGTGTGTGTGTGTGTGTGTGTGTGTGTGTGTGTGTGTGTGTGTATTTAAGGATATGGTATCTAGACTTTTTGAATTTAAGCGCAAGACTATACTGGCGTCGAGATCTCGTCAATTTACAACTGAGCTGGCTGGATGTAGCCGAAAGTTCTATGCTAAGAGTTTCTTTTTTTTCTGTAAAAATAAACAGGTTTTCTACAAAGTCTTCAGACAATTTCAAAAATCATTTCGAAAAACTTAGAAGAGGTTGCAACTGGATTATTGTTGCGTATTAATATGTTCATTCTAAAGTTCATTTAATGATGTTAATAATTTTATGAGGTTCAGGAAAACTGAACACCACCAACTGAACACCGCCGACTCAGCACCACCGACTGACAACTCAGAAACAAATCAATCAACAACTACAATGTTGGTCTCTTTACGAACTGATATATATAATTCAACCAATACAAGTCCGAAGGGCGACTCAACGTAGACGGGTACAGGACAACTCAGCACCGCCAACTCAACACCACCGACTCAACACCGTCGTGTGAGCGCTGGAACAACTCAAGACTGAGGCACCTCAGGACCGAGGCAACTCAACACCAGAAAAACATAACTTTTTGTTATAACCAAATAGAAGTAATTTTTTAAGGATTAAAACCCTAATTAGTGAATATTTTTTCTTTAAATAAGGCATTTGAAAAGATATTATGTAAAATATTAAATACTATTTTGTTTTTAATTATTTTTAATAAGGTAAATCGTAAAGAAATTTGTTTTTTTAATAAAGTAAATTGATATATAAAAATTGATTCAATAAAACACACTAATTAATACAAATCAAAATGAAACAGTTATTCTTTTAATTATTTTTTAATAAATTAAATCTAATGTAATTTATTTTTTTAATAAAGTAAATAATTTCAATAATTCACAACATCCAATGTTATAATACTTTTTTTTATAAAAATAGTTCAGAATCTCAGTTTAGTTTATTAAAAAATAAATTGCACTGCTGAGAGTTTTACTACAGAATGGATTGAAATTTGGGAAGAAGAGAATTTTATTGATCAGGAATAAATACAGCTGTTACTGACATAAAATCGTCATTAATTGTACGAAGTAACACATTGTTACTGTTTTATTTTAATAGAAATTCACTGAAAATCAAAAATAAAGCAACTGTTAGGAATTAATCCATATGTTACAAACAAATAGACTATAATACAAACTCTTCAATAACGATCTTAAATGATTTTTCAGCGTGTATTTCATTAACCTACAAAGAACGGTCGGTCCTGTTTGCTTTTAAGTAAATGACATACTAAGTTCTATTATTCATTAAACTATTCAGTTTATAAATTCCAATGTACTTTTTAAGTTCCAATAATTATACCACTAATATCTACATTCTCCCACCAGAGCCCTATAAATCTTTCCGACATAGGGGTTCCATTTCTGTGAAACAGTAACGCTATCGTAAAGGATAGCCAAAGAGAGAAGCTGTAAGAGCTTCAGCCATATTTGTCTCTTGGCTCAATATACACGTAGGACTCGTATTTTAAACATGGCCTTGTACCATATTTACTTTTGATTAAGCTTCTGAATAAAAACTTTATCTTTTTGTTTTGTTATTATTTTTGCTGTTTCTAGGAGTTTGAGGGAGTGATAAGAATTTAAAACAGAAGCCAGGTTCGGCCAGCAATCTCAATCATGCAAGCAATAATATGAATATAGTTTTCTTTTCATTCTACAGATAAATATTGAATAGGAAAGAGAGGGAAAAAAGAAGATATTGTCGACTGAAGAAAGAAAATCCTTCATAATATGTATTTTTGCCTGCATATTCACAGTACAAATGTACGAGCGTGATTGCGTGTATATTTCTGTTAAGGAATCAGCCACCGCCGTCCCGTCGTTCTCTGTCTCGTCCATATTCTAGCACAACCTTCCTTCAAATACTTCCCTCTTCCGGCTGTGAGAGTCGTAAATGTATCTAAATTTCCGGACATGCGCATAGCACATGTAAAGGAATGTCTTACAAATCGCCCTTTCTACAATAAAGCTATCTTTTATAGCGACTCCCGGAGATTGGCAAATGAAATATATATATATATATATATATATATATATATATATATATATATATATATATATATATATATATATATGAAAGCTGAACTCGTCTGGACGAAGAAAGGTCTGGGAGATTGAATGATGGGAAGGAAGTAGCTGTGAGACAGGGAAGAGCTGGATGGTAGTGGTAGGGGAATAAGTACACGCAGATGTAGCGAACAGGATTCAGAATAAGAATGGCGGATTAAGTGACATAATGTTACATACGAATAATAATAATAATAATAATAATAATAATAATAATGATAATAATAATAATAATAATATTACTAATAATAATAATGATGATAATAATAATATTAATGATGATAATAATAATGATAATATTGATGATGATAATGAAGTAATAATGATAATAATAACGATGATAGTGATTATAACAATAATGATAATAATAAAGATAATAATGATAATAATACTAATAATGCTAATAATAATGCTAATAATAATAAGACTAATAATAATAATGATAAAGTAATAATGATAATAATAATATTAATGATAATAATAATGATAATATTGATGATGATAATAATGAAATAATAATAATAATAATAATAATAATAATAACGATATTAGTGCTTATAACAATAATGATAATAATAATAAAGATAGCAATGGTAATAATACCAATAGTGATAATAATAATGCTAATAATAATAATAAGACTAATAATAATGATAATAATAATATTATTAATAATAATAATGATAATAATAATAATATTGAGGATGATAATAATGAAATAATAATAATAATAACGATATTAGTGCTTATAACAATAATGATAATGATAATAATACTAATAATGAAAATAATAATGCTAATAATAATAATAAGACTACTACTACTAATAATAATAATAATTATTATTATTATGGGGTCCACCCTTTTCTGATATAAATGGACTCGTCCTGCTGCCATAAAATAGCCACAGTCAGTCAGTCAGAGAGTCTGAGGGATAGGAACAGGTAGAGGAACAGGGTGGAGAAACAGAGTGGAAAGTACATAGACATTGTGACTGAGTTGACGTTAGAAGTCAGTTACAAGGACGGCCGACTCTAAGGAAGTTTACTTCGAGACTGTATATAGCGATCTTTGATTAATACTAACCGCCGGCGTTCCTGGATTTTACTAACAACATTAACTTTTGTATTTTGTGTAAATACATTTAATTTCTTAGCTTAAATACTTGCGTTTGTCATTTATTGGAGACCGATTTTTCACGCGGGATCCACAACAATAATAATAATAATTCTCACATATACAGCCCGGACCTTACGAAGGGCTTTAACTATGTAAAAGATGTAAGTTTTTTTTCAAAACTGCTCAGTGGAAAATGTCATGATACCATTTCTGACTTTAGGTCTCTTGTCGGGACACCGCAAAGAAATGAGTACACAACAGAAATCAAAGGAAATAAAATAATAATAATAGGTTTCAAATGAGTGTAGAAATACAAGTAATGCACAATACACCGACTAAAGGTGCAAAATACTTAAAGAAGAAAGTAAAAACAAATACCAAACGACCAGATACAGAAACAATGGCATGATAAACCGCTTCATGGCCAATACGCTGCCCGTACCAAACAAGCTGACGTAGACAAAATCCGTATCGATCAGTGGCTACGTAATGCAGGGTTGAAAGCTGAAACTGAAGGTTTTATCCTTGCTGAACAGTAATAATGCTTGATAACTAGAAATTATTAAGTACACATACTAAAATATTGTGTTAGCCCAAAATGCAGATTCTGTGATAAATATCCAGAAACGATTGATCATCTTGTATCAGGTTGCAAGGTTTTGGCACTCACTGAATATAAAACCCGGCATGACAGATTGGGCCAATATCTGAACTGGAAAATCTGCAACTTCTACGGGAAGAAAACTGAAAGAAATTGGTATGAACACCACCCCGACCCGGTTACGGAGATAGGACCTGTTACAATTCTATGTGACTACACAATACACACAGACAGAACAATCAAAGCTAACCGCCCAGACATTGTTATTAGAGACCACAAGCGAAAAAAGTGCCTCCTTATTGATATGACAGTACCTGCAGAGTGCAATGTATCTTTAAAGATCTTCAAAAAGCTGTCAAAATACGAGGACCTTGAAATCGAAATCTCAAAAATGTGGCACATGAGAACATCAACAATCCCTGTTGTAGTTGGAGCCCTCGGATTGGTTGGAAAAGATTCCATGAGACTCAATGAAGGGATTTCTGGAAGCCCATGCCTTAAAGAAATACAAAAAAAAATGATTTTATGAGTACAGCCAACAACTTACGAAGAGCTTTATCTATGTAAAATATGTTTTATTGTCTGTTTTTGTTTTGTTTTTTTTGGTGGGGGGGTTGTTTTTTTGGGGGGGTTGGAGGGGCTGTTTTTTTTTAGTTTTTTGTCAGTTGATCAGTGTTAAATGTCATGATGCCATTTCTGATCTTCGGGCTCTGGGCGGGACCCGGAAAGAAATGTGTACGCACTAGAAATCAAAGGAAATAATAATAATAATAATAATAATAATAATAATAATAATAATAATGCCAATAATAATAATAATAATAATAATGTCAATAATAATAATAATAATGATAATGCCAATAATAATAATAATAATGCCGATAATAATAATAATAATAATGCCAATAATAATAATAATGCCAATAATGCCAATAATAATAATAATAATGCCAATAATAATAATAATAATAATGTCAATAATAATAATAATAATGATAATGCCAATAATAATAAAAATAATGCCGATAATAATAATAATAATGCCAATAATAATAATAATAATAATAATAATAATAATAATAATAATAATGCCAATAATAATAATAATGCCAATAATGCTAATAATAATAATAATAATAATGCCAATAATAATAATGCCAATAATAATGCCAATAATAATAATAATAATAATAATAATGATAATAATGCCAATAATAATAATAATAATAATAATAATAAACAACCAAGCAATTTGAAAAATTATCGAAGTATAAAGACACGGAAATCGAAAGAAAAAAAAATGTGGAAATTGAAAACAAAAATAATACAAGTTATAATATTAGATTGGTGCAAAAATAATATCGTTTTTTCACATAGTAACTTATGTGAGAAAACGACATGATTTTTGCACCAACCTAATAGATGTTCTTGGAATGATAAAAAAAGAAACACAACAATCCATTGAAAAAAAAATCCCTGGAAATCCCAGCTTAAGAGAAATATAAATAATTGTCTTGGTAACTACAGCTCACATACTAAGAAGAACTTTGTCCATGTAACGCAAGTGATGTTATGGGATTTGGAAAAAGAAATCATGGAATGTAGCCATAACAATATCGTACTACATTTCTTAGGTCTTCCTGTTGACTTGGTAGGTCATGTGACCATAGCAGAAATCGAAATATACTGATCATGTTGATGATGATAATAAGAAGATTTATTGAAGGGATTCCTTTTACCCTATGCATTAAAGAAATACAAAAAAATTGTATTAATAAGTACAATTCACACATTACATAGGCTTTATCTGTGTATGATCAGATGTTTGTATATATATATATATATATATATATATATATATATATAATAATTAAGAAATCCATCGAGTCTAGAAGAAACTTCAAATGAATGCACTGGACGGCCGTTTCATCCTATAATTGGGACTCATCACCAGTGCGCATCGACTACCGAGAATTGAACCCGGATCGTTACGATACGACGCACGCGTCATAACAACATCAGCAACAGGCCTCGGTGACAAAGAGGTAACAAATTAGACTCGATATAGCGTCGATCTTCTCAAATTCTGTGGTGTGACTCATCCGAGTTTCACTTATCCATAGGACTTTGCCCTCACGAGACACGACTACTATCCAAAAACCGCCCCGTCCAGAGCATTAGAAGCCTGTTTTCCAGCAAGGATATACAAGTGATACAAATTATTAGGAGGATTTGATATAATCATAATTAAGTAATTCATCGACTTTAGAATATATATATATATATATATATATATATATATATATATATATATATATATATATATATAACTATACTCGTTTCGAAAAACCCTGGAATTTTTGATTTGCCAATAATCAAATCAATCTCGAAGGAAAAAAGGTTTTAAAAAAAGAAAGAGCTAGAAACATGAAAGTCTATAGAAAAAAATCGCACAGATACAGGTTTGAAGCCCAAAGAAAAAAAACCAATACGAGTAAACAACTAACTAACAAAAGAGCTCAATACAACCGTAGAGCAGACCTAGATAAACCTAGTGAGCCAGACAAACCTACCTAGGTCTTACCAAAACGGATCGTCAGGGAAAGCCGGCTTAGGTGAAACCTAGGTAGGCTTGTCTGGCTCACTAGGTGTATATATATATATATATATATATATATATAGTTAAACAAACCTACCAAGGTTTCACCTAAGCGGATCGTCAGGGAAGGATGGTATTGGCTTGTTTATTTGCAAATCAAAACACCAAAGGTTTTCCGAGCGAGTATAGTTTCTTATGCTTATAAGATTTCTATTAATAATATATATATATAAAACACTCATCAATGAAAAGTGCCATGAATCAATTTCTGAGCTTAGGGCACTGGATGGGGCCCGGAAGAAAATGTGTAAACAAGGAAATAATAATAATAATAATAATATCATGTGTGTATGTTATGTTTCCTTCTTTCTATCCTGTAGATCCGGGTCTAAATTATGCCACTTAGGTCCCATAGGAGAATTGTCATTTAACTAATGCCATTTTTCTTAGTATATGGGATATTCCTCGTAGGGCGATCTTCTGGGCAACTTGTATGTTGATGTTACCTAGGACACTGTTAGTAAAATTGTCTATTCCTTTTCTCACAAAGCACAGTGCTCCGATTACTATTGGTACAGTCTCAGTCTTCATTCCCCACATCCTGTTTATCTCGATCTCCAGGTCCTTACATTTGGACAAATTCTCGATAATTTTCATGTAAATGATTCGCTCAGATCGGACTGCTATATCTATAAGTATACACTTCCTGGATTCATTGTCATTTTTTTTTATAATATCAGGTCGGTTGGCTTTTATTTCCCTGTCAGTTTGAATTGGCATGTCCCAGAGGATAGTTACATCGTTATTTTGGCTAACTATGTTTGGTTGATGCTCATACGATGTCTCAGTGGTTTCGATTTTGTGCTTCTTGCTTATATGTGACTACGTTCTTATGTCTGTGCGTATGTTCCTTTTTTTTTTTCCTGAGATAATATGACCGACAGTTTCATCATATTTCCGCAGATCCTGCTTTTCGGTTTAGTTCCACCCTTCATTATGTGACAGTGGTAGAATCTGGTTGCAAGGATTTGATACTGAGTTGCAATAATTAGGTCTTTTCTGTTAGCTTTCAAACCGATTCTCGTCAGCCACTGATGTGTCTTCAGTTGGTTCGCATCTGCTTCTTTAATTCTTTTTAGGTATTTGCTATGCAACGCCTGGCCCTCCCAATTTTTTTTTTTTTTTTTTTTTTTTTTGATAAATTAATTTGGTCAAGTTTTGCTTTGTTTTACTCGTTTTGCGGAGATAGTATTCGTTTCGTTTTTGTTGGTAGAGTTTCAGGTATATTAATCTGTTTCCCCGATGTGCAGCTATTTTGTTGATGAAGTGGATTTGCTCTTTTTACTATTTGTAGGAGAGGGTCAGAGGTTTTTGTGAGTTATGCTTCCAATCCAATTGTTATAGGTTTTAGAGTTACTTCAAGTTGGATTAGACCTCAGCCTCCTAAAGCTCTTGGCACGTACAGCCTATTAACATCTGATTTCAGGTGGTGTATCCTCATTGGGGATTTTTTCTGGTC
>OZ010611.1:37963571-38011071 GCA_963932145.1 Acanthosepion lycidas
CAAACTCTTTCCGAATCCTCTGTACTCTCCTCAGACTGGCACCTAAACACTCTGAAATGTTTGTATTGGCACTCCCGTTGCGAATGCCAAGCAGTATGGCATGCTGTTTCCAAATTTCTGGCGGAGGGAATTGCATTATCGTGGTCTTTTTCTCACAGACGACGTACAACTGACCCTACTACACTGTGCAACCAATTAAAGCAAAAACAACGTTGATGTGCAAAATGAAAAAAAAAATTAACTACCCAACGAACCAAATATATATATATATATATATATATATATATATATATATATATATATATATATATATATATATATATATATAATCTCTGTTGTACGCTTTTCATATCACAATCTATTTCAATCTATTCATATCTGTCTATCTATGTCCAAAATATCTCTCTTTCTATCTACCATAATCTATTTATCCAAGTCTATCCATGCTCGTAATATCTATCTATCGACTCACCTTTCTCTCTCTCTCTCTATCTCTCTCTCCCTATCTCTTTATTTATTACACTCTATTTGTTTTAGTCTATTCATATCTATCTATGTCCATAATATCTGTCTTTCTATCACAATCTATTGATCTTGTTCGTAATATCTATCTATCTATGTTCGTAATCTCTTTCTCTCTCTCTCTCTCTCTCTCTCACTATATCTCTATCGATGACACTCTACTTGCCTGAGTCTATTCATATCTATGTTCGTAATCTATCTATCTATCTATCTATCTATCTATCTATCACACTCTACTTGTCTGAGTCTATTCATATCTATCTATCTATCTATCTATCTATCTATCTCTCTATCTATCTATCTATCATACGCTCTGTAATTTCGGTGTCAACCTTGATGTGCAAATTAGTTAGGCTTAAATTTTACCCATTGTTATCAGTTATTCAGTCGGGGAATAAGTGCTTTAAGAAAACCGTTCATTGTTTCATTTTTAGGTTACACCTACATTAGCGCCCCCTTTCGAAACTGAATTCGAAACCTAATCTGAAATTAGAAGCAAAAGCGAAGTTACCCATCCTTAATAATTGGTTTGAGACACATTCCATATTCATTCTGATTATGAAATAATCAGCAATAAATTTCATTTGAGTTTTAAAAGTAAACAGGGAATAAGAACGAGAAATAGAATCTCTATTTGTACACACTCACTTTTTCAGAGATGCTACTTGTCTAATCAGTCTCCCTGATTTTGATGGAAATCATAAAAACGAATTGCAAAATGGCGACCATTCTCCTCAAATCTCAGCCGTGCGTTTCTCTCGTTGCTCTGATCCAATAAAAATGTACATTTAGACTAGTTTTTATTCGCTTCATCATCTCCGTCGATCTGTATTTGTCTCTTTTTTTTTTTTTCTTTTCTTGGCTTGATTCTACTAAGATTTTAATGTCTTCTTCTTTATTTCATTCCAAATGCTATTTTTTTTTTTTTTTGCCTGCTTTCTTTCCCGCTTTTCTTTAACGTCTGCTTCCGTCATTTTCTTTAGCGACATTTTTTTAAGCCGGGAAAATTTCTTTTTCTCGTCTTTTTGTTTTTTCTCTTTTTTTTTTTTAATCAATTCGCCACAAGCAAGGCGATAAATCCACTGAGACGTTATATGTTGATGAAAGTGAATAAAGATTTAAATCGTTAACGTGGAAGAAGGACAATTAAAAAAAAACAGGACTCCAAAGACAGAATATCACGATTGACGTTACGTTTAAATTTCTGAAGATTATACAGGTTACTCAGTAAAAAGGCGGTAAATTCAGAAAGACGTGAGATAACCGTTGTAAACTGATGACGACTGATTTGACTGAAAAATTGAAGGAGAATTTCTGTAAATTGCGTCAATCTCCACGTCGGGTGTTCTTTGAGAAGTTCGATAACTTGACGCTCAAAATCAGTGAGTTTTTCAGCCATAGAGCAGAACGATAAGATGAAAGTTGTCTGCAAATAATCTTTTAATGACGAATCATAATATCAATCAGCTATTAATCGATCATAAGAGAACGAATCAGAGTAAAGTAAATAAGCGAGAATCGAATGATTATTCAAGGTAATGAATATTCAATTATTCCTGAAAGATAAAATAGTGATAATAAATTTGCCAATTTTTACTGATCACTGTATAAAAACGTAAAAATGGGTAAATCAGTAGCTCAAACGATAAAAAATTTATCTCATTTACTCCCTCAGATTTGGAGTTCATTCAATCCAATTGTCTGTAAGATGTGGTCCCTACAAGGCATATTTGAAATATAAGGTACTAACCCAACATTTTTATTACGATACAAATAAAACATTGTCCAAATGGCAACAGTACTACTACCATACTTTTCTACCTATCCGATGTGGAGGTAAAATTAACAAAAGTAATTAATTTACTAAGGTGACCCGAAAGTTTTGTACGCCGGAGACCGCCAAGACCGTCCTGGGTAAGACGACAAACTACATCCGAAAGCAAGGCCTCTGATGAGAAAGTTTTGAGGAACGTGGAACCACCTATTAATTGATGGTATGTATTCTACATTATTAAGGCATTGTAAATAATTTTACCGATCGGTTTTTGCTTTAATGTGTATCCCCCCCACCACATTTGTATCGTAAATTATGAAGGCATTGTAAATAATTTTACCGATTGGTTTTTGCTTTAGTGTGTATCCTACCACCACTTTTGTATTGTAAATTATTGAGGCATTGTAAATAATTTTACCGGTCGGTTTTTGCTTTACTGTGTATTTTACCACAACATTTGCATCGTAAATAATTAAGGCATTGTAATTAATTTTACAGATCGGTTTTTGCTTTAGTGTTCATCACCCACCAAATTTGTATCGTAAATTATTAAGGCATTGTAAATAATTTTACCGATCGGTTTTTGCTTTTGTGTTTCCCACCACCACTTTCGTATCGTAAATTATTAAGACATGGTAAATAGTTTTACCGATCTGTTTTTCCTTTAGTGTGTATCCTACCACCACATTTGTATCCCACATTTGTATCCCACATTATTAAGGGATTGTAAATAATTTTACCGATCGTTTTTTGCTTTTGTGTGTATCCTACCACCACTTTTGTATTGTAAATTATTAAGGCATTGTAAATAATTTTACCGATCAGTTTTTCATTTAGTGTGTATCCTACCACCACATTTGTATCACACATTATTAAGGCATTGTAAATAGTTTTACCGATCGATTTTGCTTTAGTTTGTATCCCCCCCACCACATTTGTATCGTAAATTATTAAGGCATTGTAAATAATTTTACTGATCGGTTTTTGCTTTAGTGTGTATCCTCCCACCACTTTCGTATCGTAAATTATTAAGACATTGTAAATAATTTTACCGATTGGTTTTTCTTTTAGTGTGTATCCTACCACCACATTTGTATCCCACATTTGTATCACACATTATTAAGGGATTGTAAATAGTTTTACCGATCGATTTTCGTTTAGTTTGTATCCCCCCACCATATTTGTATCGTAAATTATTAAGACATTTTAAATAATTTTACCAATCGGTTTTTGCTTTAGAGTGTAACCTGCCACCACATTTGTATCGTAAATTATTAAGGCGTTGTAAATAATTTTACCGATCAGTTTTTTCTTTCGTTTGCATCCTACCACCACATTTGTATCGTAAATTATTTAAACATTGTAATTAATTTTACCGATCGGTTTTTGCTTTAGTGTATCTTACCACCACATTTGTATGATAAATTATTATGGCATTATAAATAATTTTACCGATTGGTTTTTGCTTTAGTATGTATCCTACCGCCACATTTTTACCGTAAATTATTAAGTCATTGTAAATAATTTTACCCGTCCGGTTTGCTTTAGTTTGTATTTTACCACAACATTTTTACCGTAAATTATTAAGGCAATGTAAATAATTTTACCGATAAGTTTTTGCTTGAGTGTATATCCTACCACCACATTTGTATCCCATATTATTAAGGCATTATCCCGATTTTTTCTTGATATGTTAAAAGAATGTTTTTATTTCAAGGATGCAAATTCTTGTTTTATGATATTTTAGTCAAATTTCTTACTTTATATATATTTTATTTTTATTTTAATACAACAATAAATGACATCCCTACTTCCGTTTTCTTTTTTCCTCTTATATTTGATAATGTAAGATACACTGATCGGGAGGACACACGATAAAGCGGCAGCAACTTTTTTTAGTTTTATGTCCAAAACATTTTTTAACATTCCAAAAATGCTGTAATCTTATTGATGGTGGTCCTAATTATTAACCCGTAGCTGGGGGGGAAAGAGGTGAATTCATACCTTTCCCAAAGGTATTTTTGCATAAGTGAACATGATGAACCCGGCTGGATTTCGAACTCGGCTCACTTCCGAGCTTACAGTATCTGGTATTCCCATATGGTCACTCATTTAGATACTGAGTAGGCTCGACTTTGCTTAACTTCGATGAATGTACGAGAACAGGTGTTTCAACGTGATATGGTCGTAAGCTTGTTTATACTTGAGTCTTCTATAGTTAAATATTGGGTTTGTTTACATCTGAGTCTGTAGATAAATATTTGATGGATCTAACCTTACTACTTGAACCTATAGGAAAATAGATCTAAATTGTGCTTACGTATGTAGTGAATATATATATATATATATATATATATATATTAATATATATATATATAAATGATGTCACCCCACGCAAGGCAGTGAGGCCACCAAAATACAATGGGTTACAGTTTGTGGAAGAATTAGGTACAGAAACTTTAATAATGAGTGGAAAGAGAAAAGAATAACAAGGAAAGTAGATAGTGATTGACATTGCATTTAAACTTTTACATAATAAATTTGGCTGGAAAGCATGGAGCCGTAATGGAGTTCCAAAAACGAGACGTGTGAGAAAAAAAAGGAGGAATATAGGCTGCATACAACGGTCGAAACGCCGTGAGGATGACAATAAAGATGAGTAAAACAGTCCGAACAATGTAAATGGGAGAAATAGTAATATTAGTAGTAATACATTCACTGCAAATGGCGAGCATAGACAATAATATAGGACATTTTCTCTCGTTTTCTTTCTTAAGTTTTATTTATTTCTTTTCTTCATTTCATTCTACGTTTTATCGAGTTTCCATATTTTTTATTTATTCATTCATTTATCGCTTTCTTTTCCTTCACATATTTTCTTTCTTTCTTTCTTTCTTTCTTACCTGCTTCATCCATTTGTATCACTAATTCTTTGTTCCTTCTTGCCTTCGTTTCTTTCATTCTTTCTTTCATTCTTTCTTTCATTCTTTCTTTCTTACCTGCTTCATCCATTTGGATCACTAATTCTTTGTTCCTTCTTGCCTTCGTTTCTTTCATTCTTTCTTTCATTCTTTCTTTCTTTCTTTCTTTCTACCTGCTTCATCCATTTGGATCACTAATTCTTTGTTCCTTCTTGCCTTCGTTTCTTTCATTCTTTCTTTCATTCTTTTTTTCTTTTTTCTTTCTTTCTTTCTTTCTTTCTTACCTCCTTCATCCATTTGGATCACTAATTCTTTGTTCCTTCTTGCCTTCGTTTCTTTCATTCTTTCTTTCATTCTTTCTTTCTTTCTTTCTTTCATACGGCTTCAACCATTTGGATCACTAATTCTTTGTTCCTTCTTGCCTTCGTTTCTTTCATTCTTTCTTTCATTCTTTCTTTCTTTCTTTCTTTCTTTCTTTCTTTCATACTGCTTCATCCATTTGGATCACTAATTCTTTGTTCCTTCTTGCCTTCGTTTCTTTCATTCTTTTTTCATTCTTTCTTTCTTTCTTTCTTTCTTTCTTTCATACTGCTTCATCCATTTGTATCACTAATTCTTTGTTCCTTCTTGCCTTCGTTTCTTTCATTCTTTCTTTCATTCTTTCTTTCTTTCTTTCTTTCTTTCTTACCTGCTTCATCCATTTGGATCACTGATTCTTTGTTCCTTCTTGCCTTCGTTTCTTTCATTCTTTCTTTCATTCTTTCTTTCTTTCTTTCTTTCTTTCTTACCTGCTTCATCCATTTGGATCACTAATTCTTTGTTCCTTCTTGCCTTGGTTTCTTTCATTCTTTTCTTTCCTTCTTTCTTTCTT
The DNA here is from genome assembly GCA_963932145.1 of Acanthosepion lycidas. Classification (NCBI taxonomy): domain Eukaryota; kingdom Metazoa; phylum Mollusca; class Cephalopoda; order Sepiida; family Sepiidae; genus Acanthosepion; species Acanthosepion lycidas. The sequence goes on from OZ010611.1 coordinate 37,969,660, forward strand.
TCTTTCTTTCTTACCTGCTTCATCCATTTGGATCACTAATTCTTTGTTCCTTCTTGCCTTCGTTTCTTTCATTCTTTCTTTCTTTCTTTCTTACCTGCTTCATCCATTTGGATCACTAATTCTTTGTTCATTCTTGCCTTCGTTTCTTTCATTCTTTCTTTCATTTTTTCTTTCTTTCTTTCTTTCTTTCTTTCTTTCTTTCATACTGCTTCATCCATTTGTATCACTAATTCTTTGTTCCTTCTTGCCTTCTTTTCTTTCATTCTTTCTTTCATTCTTTTTTTCTTTCTTTCTTTCTTACCTGCTTCATCCATTTGCATCACTAATTCTTTGTTCCTTCTTGCCTTCGTTCCTTTCATTCTTTCTTTCATTCTTTCTTTCTTTCTTTCTTTCATACGGCTTCATCCATTTGGATCACTAATTCTTTGTTCCTTCTTGCCTTCGTTTCTTTCATTCTTTCTTTCATTCTTTCTTTCTTTCTTTCTTTCTTTCATACTGCTTCATCCATTTGGATCACTAATTCTTTGTTCCTTCTTGCCTTATTTCTTTCATTATTTCTTTCATTGTTTCTTTCTTTCTTTCATTCTTTGTTTCATTCTTTTTTCTTTTTTCTTTCTTTCTTTCTTTCTTTCTTTCTTTCTTACCTGCTTCATCCATTTGTATCATTAATTCTTTGTTTCTTTCTTGCCTTGGTTTCATTCATTCGTTTCTTTCATTCTTTCTTTCTTTCTTTCTTTCTTACTGCTTCATCCATTTGGATCACTAATTCTTTGTTCCTTCTTGCCTTCGTTTCTTTCTTTCTTTCTTTCTTTCTTTCTTTCTTTCTTACCTGCCTCATCCATTTGTATCACTAATTCTTTGTTCCTTCGTGCCTTCGTTTCTTTCATTCTTTCTTTCATTCTTTCTTTCTTTCTTACCTGCTTCATCCATTTGGATCACTAATTCTTTGTTCCTTCTTGCATTCGTTTCTTTCATTCTTTCTTTCATTCTTTCTTTCTTTCTTTCTTTCTTGCCCGCTTCATCCATTTGGATCACTAATTCTTTGTTCCTTCTTGCATTCGTTTCTTTCATTCTTTCTTTCATTCTTTCTTTCATTCTTTCTTTCTTTCTTTCTTTCTTTCTTTCCTCCTTCATCCATTTGGATCACTAATTCTTTGTTCCTTCTTGCCTTCGTTTCTTTCATTCTTTCTTTCATTCTTTCTTTCTTTCTTTCTTTCTTTCTTTCTTTCATACTGCTTCATCCATTTGGATCACTAATTCTTTGTTCCTTCTTGCCTTCGTTTCTTTCATTCTTTTTTCATTCTTTCTTTCTTTCTTTCTTTCTTTCTTTCATACTGCTTCATCCATTTGTATCACTAATTCTTTGTTCCTTCTTGCCTTCTTTTCTTTCATTCTTTCTTTCATTCTTTCTTTCTTTCTTTCTTTCTTACCTGCTTCATCCATTTGGATCACTAATTCTTTGTTCCTTCTTGCCTTCGTTTCTTTCATTCTTTCTTTCATTCATTCTTTCTTTCTTTCTTTCTTACCTGCTTCATCCATTTGGATCACTAATTCTTTGTTCCTTCTTGCATTCGTTTCTTTCATTCTTTCTTTCATTCTTTCTTTCTTTCTTTCTTTCTTTCTTATCTGCTTCATCCATTTGTATCATTAATTCTTTGTTCCTTCTTGCCTTCGTTTCTTTCATTCTTTCTTTCATTCTTTCTTTCTTTCTTACCTGCTTCATCCATTTGGATCACTAATTCTTTGTTCCTTCTTGCCTTCGTTTCTTTCATTCTTTCTTTCATTCTTTCTTTCTTTCTTTCTTTCTTACCTGCTTCATCCATTTGGATCACTAATTCTTTGTTCCTTCTTGCCTTCGTTTCTTTCATTCTTTCTTTCATTCTTTCTTTCTTTCTTTCTTTCTTACCTGCTTCATCCATTTGGATCACTAATTCTTTGTTCCTTCTTGCCTTCGTTTCTTTCATTCTTTCTTTCATTCTTTCTTTCTTTCTTTCTTTCTTTCTTTCTTTCTTTCTTACCTGCTTCATCCATTTGGATCACTAATTCTTTGTTCCTTCTTACCTTCGTTTCTTTCATTCTTTCTTTCATTCTTTCTTTCTTTCTTTCTTTCTTTCTCACCTGCTTCATCCATTTGGATCACTAATTCTTTGTTCCTTCTTGCCTTCGTTTCTTTCATTCTTTCTTTCATTCATTCTTTCTTTCTTTCTTTCTTACCTGCTTCATCCATTTGGATCACTAATTCTTTGTTCCTTCTTGCATTCGTTTCTTTCATTCTTTCTTTCATTCTTTCTTTCTTTCTTTCTTTCTTATCTGCTTCATCCATTTGTATCATTAATTCTTTGTTCCTTCTTGCCTTCGTTTCTTTCATTCTTTCTTTCATTCTTTCTTTCTTTCTTACCTGCTTCATCCATTTGGATCACTAATTCTTTGTTCCTTCTTGCCTTCGTTTCTTTCATTCTTTCTTTCTTTCTTTCTTTCTTACCTGCTTCATCCATTTGGATCACTAATTCTTTGTTCCTTCTTGCCTTCGTTTCTTTCATTCTTTCTTTCATTCTTTCTTTCTTTCTTTCTTTCTTACCTGCTTCATCCATTTGTATTACTAATTCTTTGTTCCTTCTTGCCTTCGTTTCTTTCATTCTTTCTTTCATTCTTTCATTCTTTCTTTCTTACCTGCTTCATCCATTTGGATCACTAATTCTTTGTTCCTTCTTGCCTTCGTTTCTTTCATTCTTTCTTTCATTCTTTCTTTCTTTCTTTCTTTCTTTCTTATCTGCTTCATCCATTTGTATCATTAATTCTTTGTTCCTTCTTGCCTTCGTTTCTTTCATTCTTTCTTTCTTTCTTACCTGCTTCATCCATTTGGATCACTAATTCTTTGTTCCTTCTTGCCTTCGTTTCTTTCATTCTTTCTTTCATTCTTTCTTTCTTTCTTTCTTTATTTCTTTCTTACCTGCTTCATCCATTTGGATCACTAATTCTTTGTTCCTTCTTGCCTTCGTTTCTTTCATTCTTTCTTTCATTCTTTCTTTCTTTCTTTCTTTCTTTCTTTCTTACCTGCTTCATCCATTTGGATCACTAATTCTTTGTTCCTTCTTGCCTTCGTTTCTTTCATTCTTTCTTTCATTCTTTCTTTCTTTCTTTCTTTCTTTCTTTCTTTCTTACCTGCTTCATCCATTTTATTACTAATTCTTTGTTCCTTCTTGCCTTCGTTTCTTTCATTCTTTCTTTCATTCTTTCTTTCTTTCTTTCTTACCTGCTTCATCCATTTGGATCACTAATTCTTTGTTCCTTCTTGCCTTCGTTTCTTTCATTCTTTCTTTCATTCTTTCTTTCTTTCTTTCTTTCTTTCTTTCTCACCTGCTTCATCCTTTTGGATCACTAATTCTTTGTTCCTTCTTGCCTTCGTTTCTTTCATTCTTTCTTTCATTCTTTCTTTCTTTCTTTCTTTCTTTCTTACCTGCTTCATCCATTTGTATTACTAATTCTTTGTTCCTTCTTGCCTTCGTTTCTTTCATTCTTTCTTTCATTCTTTCTTTCTTTCTTTCTTTCTTTCTTACCTGCTTCATCCATTTGGATCACTAATTCTTTGTTCCTTCTTGCCTTCGTTTCTTTCATTCTTTCTTTCATTCTTTCTTTCTTTCTTTCTTTCTTTCTCACCTGCTTCATCCATTTAGATCACTAATTCTTTGTTCCTTCTTGCCTTCGTTTCTTTCATTCTTTCTTTCATTCTTTCTTTCTTTCTTTCTTTCTCACCTGCTTCATCCATTTGGATCACTAATTCTTTGTTCCTTCTTGCCTTCGTTTCTTTCATTCTTTCTTTCATTCTTTCTTTCTTTCTTACCTGCTTCATCCATTTGGATCACTAATTCTTTGTTCCTTCTTGCCTTCGTTTCTTTCATTCTTTCTTTCATTCTTTCTTTCTTTCTTTCTTTCTTTCTCACCTGCTTCATCCATTTGGATCACTAATTCTTTGTTCCTTCTTGCCTTCGTTTCTTTCATTCTTTCTTTCATTCTTTCTTTCTTTCTTTCTTTCTCACCTGCTTCATCCATTTGGATCACTAATTCTTTGTTCCTTCTTGCCTTCGTTTCTTTCATTCTTTCTTTCATTCTTTCTTTCTTTCTTTCTTTCTTACCTGCTTCATCCATTTGTATTACTAATTCTTTGTTCCTTCTTGCCTTCGTTTCTTTCATTCTTTCTTTCATTCTTTCATTCTTTCTTTCTTACCAGCTTCATCCATTTGGATCACTAATTCTTTGTTCCTTCTTGCCTTCGTTTCTTTCATTCTTTCTTTCATTCTTTCTTTCTTTCTTTCTTTCTTTCTTTCTTTCTTATCTGCTTCATCCATTTGTATCATTAATTCTTTGTTCCTTCTTGCCTTCGTTTCTTTCATTCTTTCTTTCATTCTTTCTTTCTTTCTTACCTGCTTCATCCATTTGGATCACTAATTCTTTGTTCCTTCTTGCCTTCGTTTCTTTCATTCTTTCTTTCATTCTTTCTTTCTTTCTTTCTTTCTCACCTGCTGCATCCATTTGGATCACTAATTCTTTGTTCCTTCTTGCCTTCGTTTCTTTCATTCTTTCTTTCATTCTTTCTTTCTTTCTTTCTTTCTTACCTGCTTCATCCATTTGGATCACTAATTCTTTGTTCCTTCTTGCCTTCGTTTCTTTCATTCTTTCTTTCATTCTTTCTTTCTTTCTTTCTTTCTTTCTTATCTGCTTCATCCATTTGTATCATTAATTCTTTGTTCCTTCTTGCCTTCGTTTCTTTCATTCTTTCTTTCATTCTTTCTTTCTTTCTTACCTGCTTCATCCATTTGGATCACTAATTCTTTGTTCCTTCTTGCCTTCGTTTCTTTCATTCTTTCTTTCATTCTTTCTTTCTTTCTTTCTTTCTCACCTGCTTCATCCATTTGGATCACTAATTCTTTGTTCCTTCTTGCCTTCGTTTATTTCATTCTTTCTTTCATTCCTTCTTTCTTTCTTTCTTTCTTACCTGCTTCATCCATTTGGATCACTAATTCTTTGTTCCTTCTTGCATTCGTTTCTTTCATTCTTTCTTTCATTCTTTCTTTCTTTCTTTCTTTCTTTCTTATCTGCTTCATCCATTTGTATCATTAATTCTTTGTTCCTTCTTGCCTTCGTTTCTTTCATTCTTTCTTTCATTCTTTCTTTCTTTCTTACCTGCTTCATCCATTTGGATCACTAATTCTTTGTTCCTTCTTGCCTTCGTTTCTTTCATTCTTTCTTTCATTCTTTCTTTCTTTCTTTCTTTCTTACCTGCTTCATCCATTTGTATTACTAATTCTTTGTTCCTTCTTGCCTTCGTTTCTTTCATTCTTTCTTTCATTCTTTCATTCTTTCTTTCTTACCTGCTTCATCCATTTGGATCACTAATTCTTTGTTCCTTCTTGCCTTCGTTTCTTTCATTCTTTCTTTCATTCTTTCTTTCTTTCTTTCTTTCTTTCTTTCTTATCTGCTTCATCCATTTGTATCATTAATTCTTTGTTCCTTCTTGCCTTCGTTTCTTTCATTCTTTCTTTCATTCTTTCTTTCTTTCTTACCTGCTTCATCCATTTGGATCACTAATTCTTTGTTCCTTCTTGCCTTCGTTTCTTTCATTCTTTCTTTCATTCTTTCTTTCTTTCTTTCTTTCTTTCTCACCTGCTGCATCCATTTGGATCACTAATTCTTTGTTCCTTCTTGCCTTCGTTTCTTTCATTCTTTCTTTCATTCTTTCTTTCTTTCTTTCTTTCTTACCTGCTTCATCCATTTGGATCACTAATTCTTTGTTCCTTCTTGCCTTCGTTTCTTTCATTCTTTCTTTCATTCTTTCTTTCTTTCTTTCTTTCTTTCTTATCTGCTTCATCCATTTGTATCATTAATTCTTTGTTCCTTCTTGCCTTCGTTTCTTTCATTCTTTCTTTCATTCTTTCTTTCTTTCTTACCTGCTTCATCCATTTGGATCACTAATTCTTTGTTCCTTCTTGCCTTCGTTTCTTTCATTCTTTCTTTCATTCTTTCTTTCTTTCGTTCTTTCTCACCTGCTTCATCCATTTGGATCACTAATTCTTTGTTCCTTCTTGCCTTCGTTTATTTCATTCTTTCTTTCATTCCTTCTTTCTTTCTTTCTTTCTTACCTGCTTCATCCATTTGGATCACTAATTCTTTGTTCCTTCTTGCATTCGTTTCTTTCATTCTTTCTTTCATTCTTTCTTTCTTTCTTTCTTTCTTTCTTATCTGCTTCATCCATTTGTATCATTAATTCTTTGTTCCTTCTTGCCTTCGTTTCTTTCATTCTTTCTTTCATTCTTTCTTTCTTTCTTACCTGCTTCATCCATTTGGATCACTAATTCTTTGTTCCTTCTTGCCTTCGTTTCTTTCATTCTTTCTTTCATTCTTTCTTTCTTTCTTTCTTTCTTTCTTACCTGCTTCATCCATTTGGATCACTAATTCTTTGTTCCTTCTTGCCTTCGTTTCTTTCATTCTTTCTTTCATTCTTTCTTTCTTTCTTTCTTTCTTACCTGCTTCATCCATTTGTATTACTAATTCTTTGTTCCTTCTTGCCTTCGTTTCTTTCATTCTTTCTTTCATTCTTTTATTCTTTCTTTCTTACCTGCTTCATCCATTTGGATCACTAATTCTTTGTTCCTTCTTGCCTTCGTTTCTTTCATTCTTTCTTTCATTCTTTCTTTCTTTCTTTCTTTCTTTCTTATCTGCTTCATCCATTTGTATCATTAATTCTTTGTTCCTTCTTGCCTTCGTTTCTTTCATTCTTTCTTTCATTCTTTCTTTCTTTCTTACCTACTTCATCCATTTGGATCACTAATTCTTTGTTCCTTCTTGCCTTCGTTTCTTTCATTCTTTCTTTCATTCTTTCTTTCTTTCTTTCTTTCTTACCTGCTTCATCCATTTGGATCACTAATTCTTTGTTCCTTCTTGCCTTCGTTTCTTTCATTCTTTCTTTCATTCTTTCTTTCTTTCTTTCTTTCTTTCTTTCTTACCTGCTTCATCCATTTGGATCACTAATTCTTTGTTCCTACTTGCCTTCGTTTCTTTCATTCTTTCTTTCATTCTTTCTTTCTTTCTTTCTTTCTTTCTTACCTGCTTCATCCATTTCTATTACTAATTCTTTGTTCCTTCTTGCCTTCGTTTCTTTCATTCTTTCTTTCATTCTTTCATTCTTTCTTTCTTACCTGCTTCATCCATTTGGATCACTAATTCTTTGTTCCTTCTTGCCTTCATTTCTTTCATTCTTTCTTTCATTCTTTCTTTCTTTCTTTCTTTCTTTCTCACCTGCTTCATCCATGTGGATCACTAATTCTTTGTTCCTTCTTGCCTTCGTTTCTTTCATTCTTTCATTCTTTCTTTCTTTCTTTCTTTCTTACCTGCTTCATCCATTTGTATTACTAATTCTTTGTTCCTTCTTGCCTTCGCTTCTTTCATTCTTTCTTTCATTCTTTCTTTCTTTCTTTCTTTCTTTCTTTCTTATCTGCTTCATCCATTTGTATCATTAATTCTTTGTTCCTTCTTGCCTTCGTTTCTTTCATTCTTTCTTTCATTCTTTCTTTCTTTCTTACCTGCTTCATCCATTTGGATCACTAATTCTTTGTTCCTTCTTGCCTTCGTTTCTTTCATTCTTTCTTTCATTCTTTCTTTCTTTCTTTCTTTCTTTCTTTCTCACCTGCTTCATCCATTTGGATCACTAATTCTTTGTTCCTTCTTGCCTTCGTTTCTTTCATTCTTTCTTTCATTCTTTCTTTCTTTCTTTCTTTCTCACCTGCTTCATCCATTTGGATCACTAATTCTTTGTTCCTTCTTGCCTTCGTTTCTTTCATTCTTTCTTTCATTCTTTCTTTCTTTCTTACCTGCTTCATCCATTTGGATCACTAATTCTTTGTTCCTTCTTGCCTTCGTTTCATTCATTCTTTCTTTCATTCTTTCTTTCTTTCTTTCTTTCTTTCTCACCTGCTTCATCCATTTGGATCACTAATTCTTTGTTCCTTCTTGCCTTCGTTTCTTTCATTCTTTCTTTCATTCTTTCTTTCTTTCTTTCTTTCTCACCTGCTTCATCCATTTGGATCACTAATTCTTTGTTCCTTCTTGCCTTCGTTTCTTTCATTCTTTCTTTCATTCTTTCTTTCTTTCTTTCTTTATTACCTGCTTCATCCATTTGGATCACTAATTCTTTGTTCCTTCTTGCCTTCGTTTCTTTCATTCTTTCTTTCATTCTTTCTTTCTTTCTTTCTTTCTTTCTTATCTGCTTCATCCATTTGTATCATTAATTCTTTGTTCCTTCTTGCCTTCGTTTCTTTCATTCTTTCTTTCATTCTTTCTTTCTTTCTTACCTGCTTCGTCCATTTGGATCACTAATTCTTTGTTCCTTCTTGCCTTCGTTTCTTTCATTCTTTCTTTCATTCTTTCTTTCTTTCTTTCTTTCTTTCTCACCTGCTTCATCCATTTGGATCACTAATTCTTTGTTCCTTCTTGCCTTCGTTTCTTTCATTCTTTCTTTCATTCTTTCTTTCTTTCTTTCTTTCTTTCTTTCTCACCTGCTTCATCCATTTGGATCACTAATTCTTTGTTCCTTCTTGCATTCGTTTCTTTCATTCTTTCTTTCATTCTTTCATTCTTTCTTTCATTCTTTCTTTCTTTCTTTATTTCTTTCTTTCTTTCTTACCTGCTTCATCCATTTGTATCACTAGTTCTTTGTTCCTTCTTGCCTTTGTTTCTTTCATTCTTTCATTCTTTCTTTCTTTCTTTCTTACCTGCTTCATCCATTTGTATCACTAATTCTTTGTTCTTTCTTGACTTCGTGTCTTTCATTCTTTCTTAAATTCTTTCTTTCTTTCTTTCTTTCTTACCTGCTTCATCCATTTGGATCACTAATTCTTTGTTCCTTCTTGCCTTCGTTTCTTTCATTCTTTCTTTCATTCTTTCTTTCTTTCTTTCTTTCTTTCTTACCTGCTTCATCCATTTGGATCACTAATTCTTTGTTCCTTCTTGCCTTCGTTTCTTTCATTCTTTCTTTCATTCTTTCTTTCTTTCTTTCTTTCTTTCTTACCTGCTTCATCCATTTGTATCACTAATTCTTTGTTCCTTCTTGCCTTCGTTTCTTTCATTCTTTCTTTCATTCTTTCTTTCTTTCTTTCTTTCTTTCTTACCTGCTTCATCCATTTGTATTACTAATTCTTTGTTCCTTCTTGCCTTCGTTTCTTTCATTCTTTCTTTCATTCTTTCTTTCTTTTTTTCTTTCTTACCTGCTTCATCCATTTGGATCACTAATTCTTTGTTCCTTCTTGCCTTCGTTTCTTTCATTCTTTCTTTCATTCTTTCTTCCTTTCTTTCTTACCTGCTTCATCCATTTGGATCACTAATTCTTTGTTCCTTCTTGCCTTCGTTTCTTTCATTCTTTCTTTCATTCTTTCTTTCTTTCTTTCTTTCTTATCTGCTTCATCCATTTGTATTACTAATTCTTTGTTCCTTCTTGCCTTCGTTTCTTTCATTCTTTCTTTCATTCTTTCTTTCTTTCTTTCTTTCTTACCTGCTTCATCCATTTGGATCACTAATTCTTTGTTCCTTCTTGCCTTCGTTTCTTTCATTCTTTCTTTCTTTCTTTCTTTCTTTCTTTCTTTCTTACCTCCTTCATCCATTTGGATCACTAATTCTTTGTTCCTTCTTGCCTTCGTTTCTTTCATTCTTTCTTTCATTCTTTCTTTCTTTCTTACCTGCTTCATCCATTTGTATTATTAATTCTTTGTTCCTTCTTGCCTTCGTTTCCTTCATTCTTTCTTTCATTCTTTCTTTCTTTCTTTCTTACCTGCTTCATCCATTTGGATCACTAATTCTTTGTTCCTTCTTGCCTTCGTTTCTTTCATTCTTTCTTTCATTCTTTCTTTCTTTCTTTCTTTCTTATCTGCTTCATCCATTTGTATCATTAATTCTTTGTTCCTTCTTGCCTTCGTTTCTTTCATTCTTTCTTTCATTCTTTCTTTCTTTCTTACCTGCTTCATCCATTTGGATCACTAATTCTTTGTTCCTTCTTGCCTTCGTTTCTTTCATTCTTTCTTTCATTCTTTCTTTCTTTCTTTCTTTCTTACCTCCTTCATCTATTTGGATCACTAATTCTTTGTTCCTTCTTGCCTTCGTTACTTTCATTCTTTCTTTCATTCTTTCTTTCTTTCTTTCTTTCTTACCTGCTTCATCCATTTGTATTACTAATTCTTTGTTCCTTCTTGCCTTCGTTTCTTTCATTCTTTCTTTCATTCTTTCTTTCTTTCATTCTTTCTTTCTTTCTTTCTTTCTTACCTGCTTCATCCATTTGGATCACTAATTCTTTGTTCCTTCTTGCCTTCGTTTCTTTCATTCTTTCTTTCATTCTTTCTTTCTTTCTTTCTTTCTTTCTTACCTCCTCCATCCATTCGGATCACTAATTTTTTGTTCCTTCTTGCCTTCGTTTCTTTCATTCTTTCTTTCATTCTTTCTTTCTTTCTTTCTTTCTTTCTTTCTTACCTCCTTCATCCATTTGGATCACTAATTCTTTGTTCCTTCTTGCCTTCGTTTCTTTCATTCTTTCTTTCATTATTTCTTTCTTTCTTTCTTTCATTCTTTCTTTCTTTCTTTCTTTCTTACCTCCTTCATCCATTTGGATCACTAATTCTTTGTTCCTTCTTGGCTTCTTTTCTTTCATTCCTTCATTTTCTTTCTTTCTTTCATTCTTTCTTTCTTTCTTACCTGCTTCATCCATTTGGATCACTAATTCTTTGTTCCTTCTTGCCTTCGTTTCTTTCATTCTTTCTTTCATTCTTTCTTTCTTTCTTTCTTTCTTTCTCACCTGCTTCATCCATTTGGATCACTAATTCTTTGTTCCTTCTTGCCTTCGTTTCTTTCATTCTTTCTTTCATTCTTTCTTTCTTTCTTTCTTTCTTTCTTTCTCACCTGCTTCATCCACTTGGATCACTAATTCTTTGTTCCTTCTTGCATTCGTTTCTTTCATTCTTTCTTTCATTCTTTCATTCTTTCTTTCATTCTTTCTTTCTTTCTTTATTTCTTTCTTTCTTTCTTACCTGCTTCATCCATTTGTATCACTAGTTCTTTGTTCCTTCTTGCCTTTGTTTCTTTCATTCTTTCATTCTTTCTTTCTTTCTTTCTTACCTGCTTCATCCATTTGTATCACTAATTCTTTGTTCTTTCTTGACTTCGTGTCTTTCATTCTTTCTTAAATTCTTTCTTTCTTTCTTTCTTTCTTACCTGCTTCATCCATTTGGATCACTAATTCTTTGTTCCTTCTTGCCTTCGTTTCTTTCATTCTTTCTTTCATTCTTTCTTTCTTTCTTTCTTTCTTTCTTTCTTACCTGCTTCATCCATTTGGATCACTAATTCTTTGTTCCTTCTTGCCTTCGTTTCTTTCATTCTTTCTTTCATTCTTTCTTTCTTTCTTTCTTTCTTTCTTACCTGCTTCATCCATTTGGATCACTAATTATTTGTTCCTTCTTGCCTTCGTTTCTTTCATTCTTTCTTTCATTCTTTCTTTCTTTCTTTCTTTCTTTCTTCCCTGCTTCATCCATTTGTATTACTAATTCTTTGTTCCTTCTTGCCTTCGTTTCTTTCATTCTTTCTTTCATTCTTTCTTTCTTTTTTTCTTTCTTACCTGCTTCATCCATTTGGATCACTAATTCTTTGTTCCTTCTTGCCTTCGTTTCTTTCATTCTTTCTTTCTTTCATTCTTTCTTCCTTTCTTTCTTACCTGCTTCATCCATTTGGATCACTAATTCTTTGTTCCTTCTTGCCTTCGTTTCTTTCATTCTTTCTTTCATTCTTTCTTTCTTTCTTTCTTTCTTATCTGCTTCATCCATTTGTATTACTAATTCTTTGTTCCTTCTTGCCTTCGTTTCTTTCATTCTTTCTTTCATTCTTTCTTTCTTTCTTTCTTTCTTACCTGCTTCATCCATTTGGATCACTAATTCTTTGTTCCTTCTTGCCTTCGTTTCTTTCATTCTTTCTTTCATTCTTTCTTTCTTTCTTTCTTTCTTTCTTTCTTTCTTTCTTACCTCCTTCATCCATTTGGATCACTAATTCTTTGTTCCTTCTTGCCTTCGTTTCTTTCATTCTTTCTTTCATTCTTTCTTTCTTTCTTACCTGCTTCATCCATTTGTATTATTAATTCTTTGTTCCTTCTTGCCTTCGTTTCTTTCATTCTTTCTTTCAATCTTTCTTTCTTTCTTTCTTTCTTACGTGCTTCATCCATTTGGATCACTAATTCTTTGTTCCTTCTTGCCTTCGTTTCTTTCATTCTTTCTTTCATTCTTTCTTTCTTTCTTTCTTTCTTATCTGCTTCATCCATTTGTATCATTAATTCTTTGTTCCTTCTTGCCTTCGTTTCTTTCATTCTTTCTTTCATTCTTTCTTTCTTTCTTACCTGCTTCATCCATTTGGATCACTAATTCTTTGTTCCTTCTTGCCTTCGTTTCTTTCATTCTTTCTTTCATTCTTTCTTTCTTTCTTTCTTTCTTACCTCCTTCATCTATTTGGATCACTAATTCTTTGTTCCTTCTTGCCTTCGTTACTTTCATTCTTTCTTTCATTCTTTCTTTCTTTCTTTCTTTCTTACCTCCTTCATCCATTTGTATTACTAATTCTTTGTTCCTTCTTGCCTTCGTTTCTTTCATTCTTTCTTTCATTCTTTCTTTCTTTCATTCTTTCTTTCTTTCTTTCTTTCTTACCTGCTTCATCCATTTGGATCACTAATTCTTTGTTCCTTCTTGCCTTCGTTTCTTTCATTCTTTCTTTCATTCTTTCTTTCTTTCTTTCTTTCTTTCTTACCTCCTTCATCCATTCGGATCACTAATTTTTTGTTCCTTCTTGCCTTCGTTTCTTTCATTCTTTCTTTCATTCTTTCTTTCTTTCTTTCATTCTTTCTTTCTTTCTTTCTTTCTTACCTGCTTCATCCATTTGGATCACTAATTCTTTGTTCCTTCTTGGCTTCGTTTCTTTCATTCCTTCATTTTCTTTCTTTCTTTCTTTCTTTCTTTCTTTCTTTCTTTCTTACCTGCTTCATCCATTTGTATCACTAATTCTTTGTTCCTTCTTGCCTTCGTTTCTTTCATTCTTTCTTTCATTCTTTCTTTCTTTCTTTCTTTCTTACCTGCTTCATCCATTTGTATCACTAATTCTTTGTTCCTTCTTGCCTTCGTTTCTTTCATTCTTTCTTTCATTCTTTCATTCTTTCTTTCTTTCTTTCTTACCTGCTTCATCCATTTGGATCACTAATTCTTTGTTCCTTCTTGCCTTCGTTTCTTTCATTCTTTCTTTCATTCATTCTTTCTTTCTTTCTTTCTTTCTTTCTTACCTGCTTCATCCATTTGTATTACTAATTATTTGTTCCTTCTTACCTTCGTTTCTTTCATTCTTTCTTTCATTCTTTCTTTCTTTCTTTCATTCTTTCTTTCTTTCTTTCTTACCTGCTTCATCCATTTGGATCACTAATTCTTTGTTCCTTCTTGCCTTCGTTTCTTTCATTCTTTCTTTCATTCTTTCTTTCTTTTTTTCTTTCTTACCTGCTTCATCCATTTGGATCACTAATTCTTTGTTCCTTCTTGCCTTCGTTTCTTTCATTCTTTCTTTCATTCTTTCTTTCTTTCTTTCTTACCTGCTTCATCCATTTGGATCACTAATTCTTTGTTCCTTCTTGCCTTCGTTTCTTTCAATCTTTCTTTCATTCTTTCTTTCTTTCTTACCTGCTTCATCCATTTGTATCACTAATTCTTTGTTCCTTCTTGCCTTCGTTTCTTTCATTCTTTCTTTCATTCTTTCTTTCTTTCTTTCTTTCTTTCTTACCTGCTTCATCCATTTGGATCACTAATTCTTTGTTCCTTCTTGCCTTCGTTTCTTTCATTCTTTCTTTCATTCTTTCTTTCTTTCTTTCTTTCTTACCTGTTTCATCCATTTGTATCACTAATTCTTTGTTCCTTCTTGCCTTCGTTTCTTTTATTCTTTCTTTCATTCTTTCTTTCTTTCTTTCTTTCTTTCTTTCTTTCTTACCTGCTTCATCCATTTGGATCACTAATTCTTTGTTCCTTCTTGCCTTCGTTTCTTTCATTCTTTCTTTCATTCTTTCTTTCTTTCTTTCTTTCTTTCTTACCTGCTTCATCCATTTGGATCACTAATTCTTTGTTCCTTCTTGCCTTCGTTTCTTTCATTCTTTCTTTCATTCTTTCTTTCTTTCTTTCTTTCTTTCTTACCTCCTTCATCCATTTGGATCACTAATTCTTTGTTCCTTCTTGCCTTTGTTTCTTTCATTCTTTCTTTCATTCTTTCTTTCTTTCTTTCTTTCTTATCTGCTTCATCCATTTGTATCATTAATTCTTTGTTCCTTCTTGCCTTCGTTTCTTTCATTCTTTCTTTCTTTCTTTCTTTCTTACCTCCTTCATCCATTTGTATCACTAATTCTTTGCTCCTTCTTGCCTTTGTTTGTTTCATTCTTTCTTTCATTCTTTCTTTCTTTCTTTCTTTCTTTCTTACCTCCTTCATCCATTTGGATCACTAATTCTTTGTTCCTTCTTGCCTTTGTTTGTTTCATTCTTTCTTTCATTCTTTCTTTCTTTCTTTCTTTCTTTCTTACCTCCTTCATCCATTTGGATCACTAATTCTTTGTTCCTTCTTGCCTTCGTTCCTTTCATTCTTTCTTTCATTCTTTCTTTCTTTCTTTCATACGGCTTCATCCATTTGGATCACTAATTCTTTGTTCCTTCTTGCCTTCGTTTCTTTCATTCTTTCTTTCTTTCTTTCTTTCTTTCTTTCTTTCTTACCTCCTTCATCCATTTGTATCACTAATTCTTTGTTCCTTCTTGCCTTCGTTTCTTTCATTCTTTCTTTCATTCTTTCTTTCTTTCTTTCTTTCTTTCTTTCTTATCTGCTTCATCCATTTGGATCACTAATTCTTTGTTCCTTCTTGCCTTCGTTTCATTCATTCTTTCTTTCATTCTTTCTTTCTTTCTTTCTTTCTTACCTGCTTCATCCATTTGGATCACTAATTCTTTGTTCCTTCTTGCCTTCGTTTCTTTCATTCTTTCTTTCATTCTTTCTTTCTTTCTTTCTTTCTTACCTGCTTCATCCATTTGGATCACTAATTCTTTGTTCCTTCTTGCCTTTGTTTGTTTCATTCTTTCTTTCATTCTTTCTTTCTTTCTTTCTTTCTTTCTTTCTTACCTCCTTCATCCATTTGGATCACTAATTCTTTGTTCCTTCTTGCCTTCGTTCCTTTCATTCTTTCTTTCATTCTTTCTTTCTTTCTTTCTTTCATACGGCTTCATCCATTTGGATCACTAATTCTTTGTTCCTTCTTGCCTTCGTTTCTTTCATTCTTTCTTTCTTTTTTTCTTTCTTTCTTTCTTTCTTACCTCCTTCATCCATTTGTATCACTAATTCTTTGTTCCTTCTTGCCTTCGTTTCTTTCATTCTTTCTTTCATTCTTTCTTTCTTTCTTTCTTTCTTTCTTTCTTATCTGCTTCATCCATTTGGATCACTAATTCTTTGTTCCTTCTTGCCTTCGTTTCATTCATTCTTTCTTTCATTCTTTCTTTCTTTCTTTCTTTCTTTCTTACCTGCTTCATCCATTTGGATCACTAATTCTTTGTTCCTTCTTGCCTTCGTTTCTTTCATTCTTTCTTTCATTCTTTCTTTCTTTCTTTCTTTCTTTCTTTCTCACCTGCTTCATCCATTTGGATCACTAATTCTTTGTTCCTTCTTGCCTTCGTATCTTTCATTCTTTCTTTCATTCTTTCTTTCTTTCTTTCTTTCTCACCTGCTTCATCCATTTGGATCACTAATTCTTTGTTCCTTCTTGCATTCGTTTCTTTCATTCTTTCTTTCATTCTTTCTTTCTTTCATTCTTTCTTTCTTTCTTTCATTCTTTATTTCTTTCTTTCTTTCTTACCTGCTTCATCCATTTGTATCACTAGTTCTTTGTTCCTTCTTGCCTTTGTTTCTTTCATTCTTTCATTCTTTCTTTCTTTCTTTCTTACCTGCTTCATCCATTTGGATCACTAATTCTTTGTTCCTTCTTGCCTTCGTTTCTTTCATTCTTTCTTTCTTTTTTTCTTTCTTTCTTTCTTTCTTACCTCCTTCATCCATTTGTATCACTAATTCTTTGTTTCTTCTTGCCTTCGTTTCTTTCATTCTTTCTTTCATTCTTTCTTTCTTTCTTTCTTTCTTTCTTTCTTTCTTATCTGCTTCATCCATTTGGATCACTAATTCTTTGTTCCTTCTTGCCTTCGTTTCATTCATTCTTTCTTTCATTCTTTCTTTCTTTCTTTCTTTCTTTCTTACCTGCTTCATCCATTTGGATCACTAATTCTTTGTTCCTTCTTGCCTTCGTTTCTTTCATTCTTTCTTTCATTCTTTCTTTCTTTCTTTCTTTCTTTCTCACCTGCTTCATCCATTTGGATCACTAATTCTTTGTTCCTTCTTGCCTTCGTTTCTTTCATTCTTTCTTTCATTCTTTCTTTCTTTCTTTCTTTCTCACCTGCTTCATCCATTTGGATCACTAATTCTTTGTTCCTTCTTGCATTCGTTTCTTTCATTCTTTCTTTCATTCTTTCTTTCTTTCATTCTTTCTTTCTTTCTTTCATTCTTTATTTCTTTCTTTCTTTCTTACCTGCTTCATCCATTTGTATCACTAGTTCTTTGTTCCTTCTTGCCTTTGTTTCTTTCATTCTTTCATTCTTTCTTTCTTTCTTTCTTACCTGCTTCATCCATTTGTATCACTAATTCTTTGTTCCTTCTTGCCTTCGTTTCTTTCATTCTTTCGTTCATTCTTTCTTTCTTTCTTTCTTTCTTACCTGCTCCATCCATTTGTATCACTAATTCTTTGTTCCTTCTTGCCTTCGTTTCTTTCATTCTTTCTTTCATTCTTTCTTTCTTTCTTTCTTTCTTTCTTTCTTACCTGCTTCATCCATTTGGATCACTAATTCTTTGTTCCTTCTTGCCTTCGTTTCTTTCATTCTTTCTTTCATTCTTTCTTTCTTTCTTTCTTTCTTTCTGTCTTACCTGCTTCATCCATTTGTATTACTAATTATTTGTTCCTTCTTACCTTCGTTTCTTTCATTCTTTCTTTCATTCTTTCTTTCTTTCTTTCATTCTTTCTTTCTTTCTTTCTTACCTGCTTCATCCATTTGGATCACTAATTCTTTGTTCCTTCTTGCCTTCGTTTCTTTCATTCTTTCTTTCATTCTTTCTTTCTTTTTTTCTTTCTTACCTGCTTCATCCATTTGGATCACTAATTCTTTGTTCCTTCTTGCCTTCGTTTCTTTCATTCTTTCTTTCATTCTTTCTTTCTTTCTTTCTTACCTGCTTCATCCATTTGGATCACTAATTCTTTGTTCCTTCTTGCCTTCGTTTCTTTCATTCTTTCTTTCATTCTTTCTTTCTTTCTTACCTGCTTCATCCATTTGTATCACTAATTCTTTGTTCCTTCTTGCCTTCGTTTCTTTCATTCTTTCTTTCATTCTTTCTTTCTTTCTTTCTTTCTTTCTTACCTGCTTCATCCATTTGGATCACTAATTCTTTGTTCCTTCTTGCCTTCGTTTGTTTCATTCTTTCTTTCTTTCTTTCTTTCTTACCTGCTTCATCCATTTGGATCACTAATTCTTTGTTCCTTCTTGCCTTCGTTTCTTTCATTCTTTCTTTCATTCTTTCTTTCTTTCTTTCATTCTTTCTTTCTTTCTTTCTTTCTTACCTGCTTCATCCATTTGTATCACTAATTCATTGATCCTTCTTGCCTTCGTTTCTTTCATTCTTTCTTTCTTTCTTTCTTTCTTACCTGCTTCATCCATTTGGATCACTAATTCTTTGTTCCTTCTTGCCTTCGTTTCTTTCCTTCTTTCTTTCATTCTTTCTTTCTTTCTTTCATTCTTTCTTTCTTTCTTTCTTTCTTACCTGCTTCATCCATTTGTATCACTAATTAATTGATCCTTCTTGCCTTTGTTTCTTTCATTCTTTCATTCATTCTTTCTTTCTTTCTTACCTGCTTCATCCATTTGTATCACTAATTCTTTGTTCCTTCTTGCCTTTGTTTCTTTCATTCTTTCATTCATTCTTTCTTTCTTTCTTACCTGCTTCATCCATTTGTATTACTAATTCTTTGTTCCTTCTTGCCTTTGTTTCTTTCATTCTTTCATTCATTCTTTCTTTCTTTCTTACCTGCTTCATCCATTTGTATTACTAATTCTTTGTTCCTTCTTGCCTTTGTTTCTTTCATTCTTTCATTCATTCTTTCTTTCTTTCTTACCTGCTTCATCCATTTGTATCACTAATTCTTTGTTCCTTCTTGCCTTTGTTTCTTTCATTCTTTCATTCATTCTTTCTTTCTTTCTTACCTGCTTCATCCATTTGTATTACTAATTCTTTGTTCCTTCTTGCCTTTGTTTCTTTCATTCTTTCATTCATTTTTTCTTTCTTTCTTACCTGCTTCATCCATTTGTATTACTAATTCTTTGTTCCTTCTTGCCTTTGTTTCTTTCATTCTTTCATTCATTCTTTCTTTCTTTCTTACCTGCTTCATCCATTTGTATCACTAATTCTTTGTTCCTTCTTGCCTTTGTTTCTTTCATTCTTTCATTCATTCTTTCTTTCTTTCTTACCTGCTTCATCCATTTGTATTACTAATTCTTTGTTCCTTCTTGCCTTTGTTTCTTTCATTCTTTCATTCATTCTTTCTTTCTTTCTTACCTGCTTCATCCATTTGTATTACTAATTCTTTGTTCATTCTTGCCTTTGTTTCTTTCATTCTTTCATTCATTCTTTCTTACCTGCTTCATCCATTTGTATTACTAATTCTTTGTTCCTTCTTGCCTTTGTTTCTTTCATTCTTTCATTCATTCTTTCTTTCTTTCTTACCTGCTTCATCCATTTGTATCACTAATTCTTTGTTCCTTCTTGCCTTCGTTTCTTTCATTCTTTCTTTCATTCTTTCTTTCTTTTTTTCTTTCTTACCTGCTTCATCCATTTGGATCACTAATTCTTTGTTCCTTCTTGCCTTCGTTTCTTTCATTCTTTCTTTCATTCTTTCTTTCTTTCTTTCTTACCTGCTTCATCCATTTGGATCACTAATTCTTTGTTCCTTCTTGCCTTCGTTTCTTTCATTCTTTCTTTCATTCTTTCTTTCTTTCTTACCTGCTTCATCCATTTGTATCACTAATTCTTTGTTCCTTCTTGCCTTCGTTTCTTTCATTCTTTCTTTCATTCTTTCTTTCTTTCTTTCTTTCTTTCTTTCTTACCTGCTTCATCCATTTGGATCACTAATTCTTTGTTCCTTCTTGCCTTCGTTTCTTTCATTCTTTCTTTCATTCTTTCTTTCTTTCTTTCATTCTTTCTTTCTTTCTTTCTTTCTTTCCTGCTTCATCCATTTGTATCACTAATTCATTGATCCTTCTTGCCTTCGTTTCTTTCATTCTTTCTTTCTTTCTTTCTTTCTTACCTGCTTCATCCATTTGGATCACTAATTCTTTGTTCCTTCTTGCCTTCGTTTCTTTCCTTCTTTCTTTCATTCTTTCTTTCTTTCTTTCATTCTTTCTTTCTTTCTTTCTTTCTTACCTGCTTCATCCATTTGTATCACTAATTAATTGATCCTTCTTGCCTTTGTTTCTTTCATTCTTTCATTCATTCTTTCTTTCTTTCTTACCTGCTTCATCCATTTGTATCACTAATTCTTTGTTCCTTCTTGCCTTTGTTTCTTTCATTCTTTCATTCATTCTTTCTTTCTTTCTTACCTGCTTCATCCATTTGTATTACTAATTCTTTGTTCCTTCTTGCCTTTGTTTCTTTCATTCTTTCATTCATTCTTTCTTTCTTTCTTACCTGCTTCATCCATTTGTATTACTAATTCTTTGTTCCTTCTTGCCTTTGTTTCTTTCATTCTTTCATTCATTCTTTCTTTCTTTCTTACCTGCTTCATCCATTTGTATCACTAATTCTTTGTTCCTTCTTGCCTTTGTTTCTTTCATTCTTTCATTCATTCTTTCTTTCTTTCTTACCTGCTTCATCCATTTGTATTACTAATTCTTTGTTCCTTCTTGCCTTTGTTTCTTTCATTCTTTCATTCATTTTTTCTTTCTTTCTTACCTGCTTCATCCATTTGTATTACTAATTCTTTGTTCCTTCTTGCCTTTGTTTCTTTCATTCTTTCATTCATTCTTTCTTTCTTTCTTACCTGCTTCATCCATTTGTATCACTAATTCTTTGTTCCTTCTTGCCTTTGTTTCTTTCATTCTTTCATTCATTCTTTCTTTCTTTCTTACCTGCTTCATCCATTTGTATTACTAATTCTTTGTTCCTTCTTGCCTTTGTTTCTTTCATTCTTTCATTCATTCTTTCTTTCTTTCTTACCTGCTTCATCCATTTGTATTACTAATTCTTTGTTCCTTCTTGCCTTTGTTTCTTTCATTCTTTCATTCATTCTTTCTTACCTGCTTCATCCATTTGTATTACTAATTCTTTGTTCCTTCTTGCCTTTGTTTCTTTCATTCTTTCATTCATTCTTTCTTTCTTTCTTACCTGCTTCATCCATTTGTATCACTAATTCTTTGTTCCTTCTTGCCTTCGTTTCTTTCATTCTTTCTTTCATTCTTTCTTTCTTTTTTTCTTTCTTACCTGCTTCATCCATTTGGATCACTAATTCTTTGTTCCTTCTTGCCTTCGTTTCTTTCATTCTTTCTTTCATTCTTTCTTTCTTTCTTTCTTACCTGCTTCATCCATTTGGATCACTAATTCTTTGTTCCTTCTTGCCTTCGTTTCTTTCATTCTTTCTTTCATTCTTTCTTTCTTTCTTTCTTTCTTTCTTTCTTACCTGCTTCATCCATTTGGATCACTAATTCTTTGTTCCTTCTTGCCTTCGTTTGTTTCATTCTTTCTTTCTTTCTTTCTTTCTTTCTTACCTGCTTCATCCATTTGGATCACTAATTCTTTGTTCCTTCTTGCCTTCGTTTCTTTCATTCTTTCTTTCTTTCATTCTTTCTTTCTTTCTTTCATTCTTTCTTTCTTTCTTTCTTTCTTACCTGCTTCATCCATTTGTATCACTAATTCATTGATCCTTCTTGCCTTCGTTTCTTTCATTCTTTCTTTCTTTCTTTCTTTCTTACCTGCTTCATCCATTTGGATCACTAATTCTTTGTTCCTTCTTGCCTTCGTTTCTTTCCTTCTTTCTTTCATTCTTTCTTTCTTTCTTTCATTCTTTCTTTCTTTCTTTCTTTCTTACCTGCTTCATCCATTTGTATCACTAATTAATTGATCCTTCTTGCCTTTGTTTCTTTCATTCTTTCATTCATTCTTTCTTTCTTTCTTACCTGCTTCATCCATTTGTATCACTAATTCTTTGTTCCTTCTTGCCTTTGTTTCTTTCATTCTTTCATTCATTCTTTCTTTCTTTCTTACCTGCTTCATCCATTTGTATTACTAATTCTTTGTTCCTTCTTGCCTTTGTTTCTTTCATTCTTTCATTCATTCTTTCTTTCTTTCTTACCTGCTTCATCCATTTGTATTACTAATTCTTTGTTCCTTCTTGCCTTTGTTTCTTTCATTCTTTCATTCATTCTTTCTTTCTTTCTTACCTGCTTCATCCATTTGTATCACTAATTCTTTGTTCCTTCTTGCCTTTGTTTCTTTCATTCTTTCATTCATTCTTTCTTTCTTTCTTACCTGCTTCATCCATTTGTATTACTAATTCTTTGTTCCTTCTTGCCTTTGTTTCTTTCATTCTTTCATTCATTCTTTCTTTCTTTCTTACCTGCTTCATCCATTTGTATTACTAATTCTTTGTTCCTTCTTGCCTTTGTTTCTTTCATTCTTTCATTCATTCTTTCTTTCTTTCTTACCTGCTTCATCCATTTGTATCACTAATTCTTTGTTCCTTCTTGCCTTTGTTTCTTTCATTCTTTCATTCATTCTTTCTTTCTTTCTTACCTGCTTCATCCATTTGTATTACTAATTCTTTGTTCCTTCTTGCCTTTGTTTCTTTCATTCTTTCATTCATTCTTTCTTTCTTTCTTACCTGCTTCATCCATTTGTATTACTAATTCTTTGTTCCTTCTTGCCTTTGTTTCTTTCATTCTTTCATTCATTCTTTCTTACCTGCTTCATCCATTTGTATTACTAATTCTTTGTTCCTTCTTGCCTTTGTTTCTTTCATTCTTTCATTCATTCTTTCTTTCTTTCTTACCTGCTTCATCCATTTGTATCACTAATTCTTTGTTCCTTCTTGCCTTTGTTTCTTTCATTCTTTCATTCATTCTTTCTTTCTTTCTTACCTGCTTCATCCATTTGTATTACTAATTCTTTGTTCCTTCTTGCCTTTGTTTCTTTCATTCTTTCATTCATTCTTTCTTTCTTTCTTACCTGCTTCATCCATTTGTATCACTAATTCTTTGTTCCTTCTTGCCTTTGTTTCTTTCATTCTTTCATTCATTCTTTCTTTCTTTCTTACCTGCTTCATCCATTTGTATTACTAATTCTTTGTTCCTTCTTGCCTTTGTTTCTTTCATTCTTTCATTCATTCTTTCTTTCTTTCTTACCTGCTTCATCCATTTGTATTACTAATTCTTTGTTCCTTCTTGCCTTTGTTTCTTTCATTCTTTCATTCATTCTTTCTTTCTTTCTTACCTGCTTCATCCATTTGTATCACTAATTCTTTGTTCCTTCTTGCCTTTGTTTCTTTCATTCTTTCATTCATTCTTTCTTTCTTTCTTACCTGCTTCATCCATTTGTATTACTAATTCTTTGTTCCTTCTTGCCTTTGTTTCTTTCATTCTTTCATTCATTCTTTCTTTCTTTCTTACCTGCTTCATCCATTTGTATCACTAATTCTTTGTTCCTTCTTGCCTTTGTTTCTTTCATTCTTTCATTCATTCTTTCTTTCTTTCTTACCTGCTTCATCCATTTGTATTACTAATTCTTTGTTCCTTCTTGCCTTTGTTTCTTTCATTCTTTCATTCATTCTTTCTTTCTTTCTTACCTGCTTCATCCATTTGTATCACTAATTCTTTGTTCCTTCTTGCCTTTGTTTCTTTCATTCTTTCATTCATTCTTTCTTTCTTTCTTACCTGCTTCATCCATTTGTATTACTAATTCTTTGTTCCTTCTTGCCTTTGTTTCTTTCATTCTTTCATTCATTCTTTCTTTCTTTCTTACCTGCTTCATCCATTTGTATCACTAATTCTTTGTTCCTTCTTGCCTTTGTTTCTTTCATTCTTTCATTCATTCTTTCTTTCTTTCTTACCTGCTTCATCCATTTGTATTACTAATTCTTTGTTCCTTCTTGCCTTTGTTTCTTTCATTCTTTCATTCATTCTTTCTTTCTTTCTTACCTGCTTCATCCATTTGTATTACTAATTCTTTGTTCCTTCTTGCCTTTGTTTCTTTCATTCTTTCATTCATTCTTTCTTTCTTTCTTACCTGCTTCATCCATTTGTATTACTAATTCTTTGTTCCTTCTTGCCTTTGTTTCTTTCATTCTTTCATTCATTCTTTCTTTCTTTCTTACCTGCTTCATCCATTTGTATCACTAATTCTTTGTTCCTTCTTGCCTTTGTTTCTTTCATTCTTTCATTCATTCTTTCTTTCTTTCTTACCTGCTTCATCCATTTGTATTACTAATTCTTTGTTCCTTCTTGCCTTTGTTTCTTTCATTCTTTCATTCATTCTTTCTTTCTTTCTTACCTGCTTCATCCATTTGTATTACTAATTCTTTGTTCCTTCTTGCCTTTGTTTCTTTCATTCTTTCATTCATTCTTTCTTTCTTTCTTACCTGCTTCATCCATTTGTATTACTAATTCTTTGTTCCTTCTTGCCTTTGTTTCTTTCATTCTTTCATTCATTCTTTCTTTCTTTCTTACCTGCTTCATCCATTTGTATTACTAATTCTTTGTTCCTTCTTGCCTTTGTTTCTTTCATTCTTTCATTCATTCTTTCTTTCTTTCTTACCTGCTTCATCCATTTGTATTACTAATTCTTTGTTCCTTCTTGCCTTTGTTTCTTTCATTCTTTCATTCATTCTTTCTTTCTTTCTTACCTGCTTCATCCATTTGTATCACTAATTCTTTGTTCCTTCTTGCCTTTGTTTCTTTCATTCTTTCATTCATTCTTTCTTTCTTTCTTACCTGCTTCATCCATTTGTATTACTAATTCTTTGTTCCTTCTTGCCTTTGTTTCTTTCATTCTTTCATTCATTCTTTCTTTCTTTCTTACCTGCTTCATCCATTTGTATTACTAATTCTTTGTTCCTTCTTGCCTTTGTTTCTTTCATTCTTTCATTCATTCTTTCTTTCTTTCTTACCTGCTTCATCCATTTGTATTACTAATTCTTTGTTCCTTCTTGCCTTTGTTTCTTTCATTCTTTCATTCATTCTTTCTTTCTTTCTTACCTGCTTCATCCATTTGTATTACTAATTCTTTGTTCCTTCTTGCCTTTGTTTCTTTCATTCTTTCATTCATTCTTTCTTTCTTTCTTACCTGCTTCATCCATTTGTATTACTAATTCTTTGTTCCTTCTTGCCTTTGTTTCTTTCATTCTTTCATTCATTCTTTCTTTCTTTCTTACCTGCTTCATCCATTTGTATTACTAATTCTTTGTTCCTTCTTGCCTTTGTTTCTTTCATTCTTTCATTCATTCTTTCTTTCTTTCTTACCTGCTTCATCCATTTGTATTACTAATTCTTTGTTCCTTCTTGCCTTTGTTTCTTTCATTCTTTCATTCATTCTTTCTTTCTTTCTTACCTGCTTCATCCATTTGTATTACTAATTCTTTGTTCCTTCTTGCCTTTGTTTCTTTCATTCTTTCATTCATTCTTTCTTTCTTTCTTACCTGCTTCATCCATTTGTATTACTAATTCTTTGTTCCTTCTTGCCTTTGTTTCTTTCATTCTTTCATTCATTCTTTCTTTCTTTCTTACCTGCTTCATCCATTTGTATTACTAATTCTTTGTTCCTTCTTGCCTTTGTTTCTTTCATTCTTTCATTCATTCTTTCTTTCTTTCTTACCTGCTTCATCCATTTGTATTACTAATTCTTTGTTCCTTCTTGCCTTTGTTTCTTTCATTCTTTCATTCATTCTTTCTTTCTTTCTTACCTGCTTCATCCATTTGTATCACTAATTCTTTGTTCCTTCTTGCCTTTGTTTCTTTCATTCTTTCATTCATTCTTTCTTTCTTTCTTACCTGCTTCATCCATTTGTATCACTAATTCTTTGTTCCTTCTTGCCTTTGTTTCTTTCATTCTTTCATTCATTCTTTCTTTCTTTCTTACCTGCTTCATCCATTTGTATCACTAATTCTTTGTTCCTTCTTGCCTTTGTTTCTTTCATTCTTTCATTCATTCTTTCTTTCTTTCTTACCTGCTTCATCCATTTGTATTACTAATTCTTTGTTCCTTCTTGCCTTTGTTTCTTTCATTCTTTCATTCATTCTTTCTTTCTTTCTTACCTGCTTCATCCATTTGTATTACTAATTCTTTGTTCCTTCTTGCCTTTGTTTCTTTCATTCTTTCATTCATTCTTTCTTTCTTTCTTACCTGCTTCATCCATTTGTATTACTAATTCTTTGTTCCTTCTTGCCTTTGTTTCTTTCATTCTTTCATTCATTCTTTCTTTCTTTCTTACCTGCTTCATCCATTTGTATCACTAATTCTTTGTTCCTTCTTGCCTTTGTTTCTTTCATTCTTTCATTCATTCTTTCTTTCTTTCTTACCTGCTTCATCCATTTGTATCACTAATTCTTTGTTCCTTCTTGCCTTTGTTTCTTTCATTCTTTCATTCATTCTTTCTTTCTTTCTTACCTGCTTCATCCATTTGTATCACTAATTCTTTGTTCCTTCTTGCCTTTGTTTCTTTCATTCTTTCATTCATTCTTTCTTTCTTTCTTACCTGCTTCATCCATTTGTATTACTAATTCTTTGTTCCTTCTTGCCTTTGTTTCTTTCATTCTTTCATTCATTCTTTCTTTCTTTCTTACCTGCTTCATCCATTTGTATTACTAATTCTTTGTTCCTTCTTGCCTTTGTTTCTTTCATTCTTTCATTCATTCTTTCTTTCTTTCTTACCTGCTTCATCCATTTGTATTACTAATTCTTTGTTCCTTCTTGCCTTTGTTTCTTTCATTCTTTCATTCATTCTTTCTTTCTTTCTTACCTGCTTCATCCATTTGTATTACTAATTCTTTGTTCCTTCTTGCCTTTGTTTCTTTCATTCTTTCATTCATTCTTTCTTTCTTTCTTACCTGCTTCATCCATTTGTATCACTAATTCTTTGTTCCTTCTTGCCTTTGTTTCTTTCATTCTTTCATTCATTCTTTCTTTCTTTCTTACCTGCTTCATCCATTTGTATTACTAATTCTTTGTTCCTTCTTGCCTTTGTTTCTTTCATTCTTTCATTCATTCTTTCTTTCTTTCTTACCTGCTTCATCCATTTGTATTACTAATTCTTTGTTCCTTCTTGCCTTTGTTTCTTTCATTCTTTCATTCATTCTTTCTTACCTGCTTCATCCATTTGTATTACTAATTCTTTGTTCCTTCTTGCCTTTGTTTCTTTCATTCTTTCATTCATTCTTTCTTTCTTTCTTACCTGCTTCATCCATTTGTATCACTAATTCTTTGTTCCTTCTTGCCTTTGTTTCTTTCATTCTTTCATTCATTCTTTCTTTCTTTCTTACCTGCTTCATCCATTTGTATTACTAATTCTTTGTTCCTTCTTGCCTTTGTTTCTTTCATTCTTTCATTCATTCTTTCTTTCTTTCTTACCTGCTTCATCCATTTGTATTACTAATTCTTTGTTCCTTCTTGCCTTTGTTTCTTTCATTCTTTCATTCATTCTTTCTTTCTTTCTTACCTGCTTCATCCATTTGTATCACTAATTCTTTGTTCCTTCTTGCCTTTGTTTCTTTCATTCTTTCATTCATTCTTTCTTTCTTTCTTACCTGCTTCATCCATTTGTATTACTAATTCTTTGTTCCTTCTTGCCTTTGTTTCTTTCATTCTTTCATTCATTCTTTCTTTCTTTCTTACCTGCTTCATCCATTTGGATCACTAATTCTTTGTTCCTTCTTGCCTTCGTTTCTTTCATTCTTTCTTTCATTCTTTCTTTCTTTCTTTCTTCCTTTCTTACCTGCTTCATCCATTTGGATCACTAATTCTTTGTTCCTTCTTGCCTTCGTTTCTTTCATTCTTTCTTTCATTCTTTCTTTCTTTCATTCTTTCTTTCTTTCTTTCTTTCTTTATTTCTTTCTTTCTTTCTTACCTGCTTCATCCATTTGTATCACTAGTTCTTTGTTCCTTCTTGCATTCGTTTCTTTCATTCTTTCTTTCATTCTTTCTTTCTTTCTTTCTTTCTTTCCTACCTGCTTCATCCATTTGGATCACTAATTCTTTGTTCCTTCTTGCCTTCGTTTCTTTCATTCTTTCTTTCATTCTTTCTTTCTTTCTTTCTTTCTTTCTTTCTTTCTTACCTGCTTCATCCATTTGGATCATTATTTCTTTGTTCCTTCTTGCCTTCGTTTCTTTCATTCTTTCTTTCATTCTTTCTTTCTTTCTTTCTTTCTTTCTTTCTTACCTGCTTCATCCATTTGGATCACTAATTCTTTGTTCCTTCTTGCCTTCGTTTCTTTCATTCTTTCTTTCATTCTTTCTTCCTTTCTTACCTGCTTCATCCATTTGGATCACTAATTCTTTGTTCCTTCTTGCCTTCGTTTCTTTCATTCTTTCTTTCATTCTTTCTTTCTTTCTTACCTGCTTCATCCATTTGGATCACTAATTCTTTGTTCCTTCTTGCCTTCGTTTCTTTCATACTTTCTTTCATTCTTTCTTTCTTTCTTTCTTTCTTTCTTACCTGCTTCATCCATTTGGATCACTAATTCTTTGTTCCTTCTTGCCTTCGTTTCTTTCATTCTTTCTTTCATTCTTTCTTTCTTTCTTACCTGCTTCATCCATTTGGATCACTAATTCTTTGTTCCTTCTTGCCTTCGTTTCTTTCATTCTTTCTTTCATTCTTTCTTTCTTTCTTTCTTCCTTTCTTACCTGCTTCATCCATTTGGATCACTAATTCTTTGTTCCTTCTTGCCTTCGTTTCTTTCATTCTTTCTTTCATTCTTTCTTTCTTTCATTCTTTCTTTCTTTCTTTCTTTCTTTATTTCTTTCTTTCTTTCTTACCTGCTTCATCCATTTGTATCACTAGTTCTTTGTTCCTTCTTGCATTCGTTTCTTTCATTCTTTCTTTCATTCTTTCTTTCTTTCTTTCTTTCTTTCCTACCTGCTTCATCCATTTGGATCACTAATTCTTTGTTCCTTCTTGCCTTCGTTTCTTTCATTCTTTCTTTCATTCTTTCTTTCTTTCTTTCTTTCTTTCTTTCTTACCTGCTTCATCCATTTGGATCATTATTTCTTTGTTCCTTCTTGCCTTCGTTTCTTTCATTCTTTCTTTCATTCTTTCTTTCTTTCTTTCTTTCTTTCTTTCTTACCTGCTTCATCCATTTGGATCACTAATTCTTTGTTCCTTCTTGCCTTCGTTTCTTTCATTCTTTCTTTCATTCTTTCTTCCTTTCTTACCTGCTTCATCCATTTGGATCACTAATTCTTTGTTCCTTCTTGCCTTCGTTTCTTTCATTCTTTCTTTCATTCTTTCTTTCTTTCTTACCTGCTTCATCCATTTGGATCACTAATTCTTTGTTCCTTCTTGCCTTCGTTTCTTTCATACTTTCTTTCATTCTTTCTTTCTTTCTTTCTTTCTTTCTTACCTGCTTCATCCATTTGGATCACTAATTCTTTGTTCCTTCTTGCCTTCGTTTCTTTCATTCTTTCTTTCATTCTTTCTTTCTTTCTTACCTGCTTCATCCATTTGGATCACTAATTCTTTGTTCCTTCTTGCCTTCGTTTCTTTCATTCTTTCTTTCATTCTTTCTTTCTTTCTTTCTTTCTTTCTTACCTGCTTCATCCATTTGGATCACTAATTCTTTGTTCCTTCTTGCCTTCGTTTCTTTCATTCTTTCTTTCATTCTTTCTTTCTTTCTTACCTGCTTCATCCATTTGGATCACTAATTCTTTGTTCCTTCTTGCCTTCGTTTCTTTCATTCTTTCTTTCATTCTTTCTTTCTTTCTTACCTGCTTCATCCATTTGGATCACTAATTCTTTGTTCCTTCTTGCCTTCGTTTCTTTCATTCTTTCTTTCATTCTTTCTTTCTTTCTTACCTGCTTCATCCATTTGGATCACTAATTCTCAGTTCTTTCTTGACTTCGTGTCTTTTACATATCTTTTACTTCCTTTCAGGTTTCCCCCATTCCTTCATTTTCTTTCTTTCTTTCTTTCTTTCTTTCTTTCTTTCTTTCTTTCTTCAGTTTTTTGTCTGTTTTTCCATTTCTTTCTTAAATACTTTCTTTCTTTCTCTCTTTTTTTTTTTTTTTAATTTCAATCTTTATTCCGTTCTTTCAAATTCGTTCTTTCTTTCATTTTTTTGTTTTGGTCCTTCTATTTCTTTCTTTCTTTCTTTCTTTCTTTCTTTCTTTCTTTCTTTCTTCTGCCTGCATTCTTACTCCCCTCTCTTTCATTTGCATCTTTCTTTCATTCATATTTTTACGTGATCACTGTATAGTTCCTCCTCTTTTTTAAAGTTTTCTTTTTTTCTCTTTCCCCTGCTCTACCATTAACACTAGCCTCTTTCAAATTCTTTCTATTGCTCATGTTCTTTCAATTTCTAAATTTTTCAATGGCCTTTAATTCTTTTCCTCATATTTTTCGTAATTTCTTGCTTTATTTCAGTTATCGCTTTCTCTTAAGCTTGTCTCTTCCCTTCTTTCTCTCTACTTATCTATTTATTTTTCTTTCGTTTTCTTCTAGTTCACAATTTCCTTCCTTTCCTTCTTTTTTAGGATTTTACACGTTTCTTTTCATTTCTCTATTTCTTTTCCTCATTTTTTTTATTTCTTTCAGTTTTTCTTTCTCTTCCTTCCATTCAAATTATTTCTGTCTTTCCTTCTTTCTTTCTTTCTTTCTTTCTTTAAAATAAAATTTATTTATTTTTTTATCTGTTTTTTCCATTTCTTTCTTAAATATATTCTTTCTTTCTTTCTTTCTCTCGTTTCTTTTTTTTTTATTATTTCAATCTTTATTTCTGGCCATTCCGTTCTTTCAAATTCGTTCTTTCTTTCAGTTTTTCGTTTTGGTCATTCTCTTTCTTTCTTTCTTTCTTTCTTTCTTCTTGCCTATTTATTTTTAATTTTTCTTTACTCTCGTCTATGCCTTCTTTCTGTCTGTCTTTCTTCTTGCCTATGTATTTTTTCTTTCTTTATTTCGGTTGTTCGAATTGTCTCTTTTCTTTCTTTTTTTTCTTTCTTTGTTTCTTTCTTTCTTTCTTTCTTTCTTTCTTTCTTTCTTTCCCTCATTTCTTTTTTAATTGCGTATCTCTTTCTGACCCTTCTGTTAACCAAATTCTTTCTTTTTTTCTTTCTTTCTTTCTTTCTCGCTTCATCTATTTGCCTCACTATTTCTTTGTTCTTTCTTGCGTTCGTTTCTTTCTTTCTTTCTTTCTTTCCCTCATTTCTTTTTTAATTGCGTATCTCTTTCTGACCCTTCTGTTAACCAAATTCTTTCTTTTTTTCTTTCTTTCTTTCTTTCTCGCTTCGTCTATTTGCCTCACTATTTCTTTGTTCTTTCTTTCATTCTTTCTTTCTTTCTTTCATTCTTTCTTTCTTTCTTTCTTTCTTTCTTTCCCTCATTTCTTTTTTAATTGCGTATCTCTTTCTGACCCTTCTGTTCACCAAATTCTTTCTTTTTTTCTTTCTTTCTTTCTTTCTCGCTTCATCTATTTGCCTCACTATTTCTTTGTTCTTTCTTGCGTTCGTTTCTTTCTTTCTTTCTTTCTTTCTTTTTTTCTTTCCTTCTTTCTGTTCCTTACGTTCTTTCTGTTCTACCTTCTGTTGTTTTTTTTTCTTTCTTTTCCGCATTTTCCTTCTTTCTTTCATTAAGTTATTTTTATTTCATTTTCTCAATTTTTTTCTTTCCTTCGGATGAATTACTTCTATTCTATATTTGTAAATTTGCTATGCACTGAAAAATTCCCGAGTAGTGATTTTAATGCCGTCAACTAATCCGGTAGATATCATGGTCAACTGACACTATAGTCAGGCCGGGTAAGGACGCTGTATTTCAATGAATCAGACATTGTCCTGAGACAGTGTTGTGGAACAATAATCTTCAGTATTGATTTTAATATCACGTAAAATATTTATGATGATTAGCTGCTAAGTTAATATGCCACAGGATTCAATCCTATTCTCTCTACAGATAGTATATTTGTCCATAGAACCTGTAGTTCTGAAAAGTTGCTATAATCTAGAGCAGAAAAATTGAGAGAATCGTGGATTATGGAACGGAAGAACACCGACAAGCCTTGCAAACCTAATGGGTGCTTTAAATATCCAAGTAGGAATCCAAGAAGTTTAGACGACAACCTTAGATATGTATTTCAAGAATATTTAGTAGGGGAGTGATGGAGTATATCGGAGACTTTCTGTGACTCGTTAACCAGCGATAACAACTAGAAAGGTCTACTGTGAATTGGAAACTCAAGAAAAAGTTGATACCAAACAGACGATAGCATTAAGAAAATCAGCAAAAATATTGAGGAGAGTGCTGGAGAATTAAGGTGAGTTCCTGTCGCGATGGTCACTAGAAAATAATGATGTGAGCTTCGAGAGTCATTCAATAAATAAGGTGAATTTTTCGGTATAAGGACTTCTAATACTGATAGAAGCTTACTTTTCTTTTGATTTTTTAACGTAGTCACCCAGCACTTTTCCCATCTGTTCACAAGCTTCCGTATTCCCTCAGCGTAAAAATCTTTGGACTGATGTCTCAGCCAGTTGCTCACAACACTTTGGACTTCATCGTCACATTTAAACTTCGAGCCTGTCGTGAAACCTTTCAAGGGACCAAACAGGTGAAAGTCTGAAGGGGCAAGGTCTATGCTGTAAGGGGGATGAGGGAGCAGTTCCCAGCCCATCTCATTGATGGTCTGCACCGTTTGGGCTGCTGTGTGAGGCTTTGCGTTGTCATGATGCAAGACTGACGGATGACCCCTGCGTTTGTTCTTTATGTCTTTCTTGAAGTGCCTCAGCAGTTCACAGTAGTTCTTTTGTCAGACTGAATGAGGTCATTGACTGATTCGATCACCTCAGGAGACCTCACTTCTGTAGGCCTCCCAGGCCTGTCTTAATCCTCAACACTGCTCCGTCACTCTTTAAACAATTTAGCCCTTTGAACCCCTATAAACGGCATCAGGGTCGGTCAACTACCCCGAAAGAGACTCCGCCCTTCGGCGTAGCCTCCTTCGAGTTCCTCCCCGCCCAAAGGGAGAGAGTTCAAACGATCAGCCGGTCAGACGGTCGCCCGACTTGAGACTGAACAGTATTTACTCACCAACCCCTCGCCACGAGGTCATCAGGTGGCACAAGGCCGGTTTAACGCGAGATCTCCGAGCCCATGGGATCTCCGAGCCCGTGGCCTCGGCCAAAAATATGCCCTTTGAACCCGTATAAACGTGTTCAGGGTCGGTCTTCCACCCCGAAAGAGACTCCGCCCTTCGGCCTAGCCTCCTTCGGGTTCCTCCCCGCCCGAAGGCAGAGAGTTCAACCGATCAGCCGATCAGCCGGTCGCCCGACTTCGGGATGAACTCCCTGCTTCCTCTTGAGGCGCAGTATTTATTACTTATGGAATAGTTTATTATGTTATTATGGGTAAGGTCCCATAACATAGAAGAAAGAAATTCTAAAAGGAGAGAAAGAAAGAAAATGGAAAGAGCGATAGATAATGAGGAAACCAACTAGAAAGAAAGAAAGAACGGAAGGATATCAAAGAAAGTTGTGAATAAATCAGAAAGAAAGAGAGGATGGAAGGTTATCAGTGAAAGAAAGAAAGAAAGAAAGAAAGAAAGAAAGAAAGAAAGAAGAAAAGAAAGTGAACGAGTAGGAAGGAAAGAAAGAATAAAAGAAAGAAAGTGAACAAGTGAGAAAGAAAGAAGAAAAGAAAGTGAACGAGTAGGAAAGAAAGAAAGAAGAAAAAGAAAGTGAACAAGTGAGAGAGAAAGAAAGAAAGAAAGAAAGAAAGAATGAAGAAAAGAAAGTGAACGAGTAGGAAAGAAAGAAAGAAGAAAAGAAAGTGAAAAAGAAAGAAAGAAAGAAAGAACGTAAGATTTATAGTTATATGAGAAAAAGAAAGAGTCGAAGAAAAGTGATAAAAACGGAATGGAATTGAAAGAAAGAAAGAAAGAAAGAAAGAAAGAAAATTAAAAAAAAAAAACAGAAATATGAGCAATAAGAATATGTGAAAGAAAGCAAACACAGAAGGAAATCAAAGAAAGAAAAGCAGAAAGAAAGAAAAAAGATTATGGAAAACAAAATAGAAATATGAATCTGTGAAGGAAGACGAATACGGAATGAAATCAAAGAAAGAAAGAAAGAAAGAAAGAAAGAAAGAACGAAAGAGACATTTAGCTTAGGTCTTACGATTTTTTTCAGTCACCATCATTTACCATCATGGCTAGGACCGGTGCATACCATGCATTTTGCTGTTGAAACGTTTTTTTGTTTTGTTTTTTATGACTGGTGAATCTGTAATTGCAACGCAAATTTCTTTTCGTGTTCATTTCAAGTTACCTCGGAATAATTCTGTTCCGGATATAAAATCGATTCTGCTATGGCTTGAAGATTTCAGGGCCACAGGTTCATGACTTAAAAGAAAACTTCCGAATAATGGAAAACTTTAGAAATCCTCAACAAGAGTTTATGCCAAATAGCGGCCACCATTTAAAGGATGTTATCTAACAAAAGAAATAAAATCTAAAAATCTTTTTAAATAATATTTTAATAGCAGTTACCTTGGTGATTTTGTCAACCCTTAAAATGTGGGAGGTATTTCTGCCGCACCCTATATATATATATATATATATATATGTGTATGTGTGTGTGTGTGTGTGTGTGTGTGTGTGTGTGTGTGTGTGTGTGTGTGTGTGTGTGTGAAAATATAGTAGAAAATAGGAAAGAAACTGGTTTGGTAAATAATCCAAAGTTCCTTAGTATATTTGTTATTATTTAAAAAAAAATAGGGCTCGATACGAAAGTAGAGCATAAATATAATTATTTATTTAAAAATATGATTCCAACTCGCTACATAAGAGGTCTCATGTTTCAAAACAAAAGCCGAAAACTTCAAAATAATATTTGAATTAACTTGAGTTAATTGAAGATGGAACAGAGCCTATTTTAACTAAAGTTAATTCAAATATTATTTTGAAGTTTTCGGCTCTTGTTTTGAAACAGGAGACCTCTTATGTAGCGAGTTGGAATCATATTTTTAAATAAATAATCATATATATATATATAATGAGAAGGACCAGTAAGTTTTATAATCCGGTGTTCTTATTAATTATTTTTATTTTCAAAAAACAATGCTCAATACAATTCTGTAGAGCATTATAAATTTACTAATCTAAAAATATGTTTCCATTGCTACCCAGGAATTACCATGTTTCAAAACCAGAAACTAAACTTTAAATTCAATTATAGAATTAAATTTAAAATATTTCTGTTTGATTCATTTTCAAGCGATTTCTGGAATAAGCACAATTTTGATTTTGAAAGTAGCTTAGTTGTGATACAGAAGTTAACGATGTAACTGAATGTTCTACGACCCCTTTAATAATTTAAGTTACCCGTAACCTTGACAACGAATAATATCAAGATAGTTTGTGATTATAAACCCAGTACATTTCAAAATAAGTTATCGCAGAAATCACTTGAAAATGAATCAATAAAGATTTTTAATTTATTTCTATAATTAAATTTAAAGTTTAGTTTCTGGTAATTCCTGTGTAGCGATGGAACTATATTTTTAAATTATATATATATATATATATATAGAGAGAGAGAGAGAAAGAGAGAGAGATAGTAAGACATGTATCATTGAATAAGTTGGACAAGTTTTGTGAACTTATTTTTAACAGAGTCCTCTCATATTCATGGACAAGCTTCTTAGTATCCTTATTAAAAGAAGAGAGAAAATTATCGTGTTGATATATATTAATTCATTCCGAGTACTTTCGACATTAGCACATCATCAGTCAGTTGTTTGTTTGTTTTGTTTTGTTTTTTTTGGGGGGGTTCTTTTTTCTAGGACAAATTTGTTGTGTTCATCTGAAAGTAAAATTTGTTTTAACTGTGATTTTAAAAACGTTAAGGTTAAGTACTTTACGGTTTAGATTTCATGATGTAAATATCAGAGGAGATAACTAATATTTGACATGTTTATATATATATATATATATATATATATATATATATATATATATATATGTCTGGTGTCTTATCAAGTGATGTTGTTGAAGACCATCACTAGACGTGTTGAAACAAAATAGATATTTTTGAAGTGATTTTATAACATATATATGTTATAATTTTCAAATAAATAAATACTGTGTATTGAGCCCTCTTTTATGAATAGTATTTTTTTTTTTTTTTTGGTTATTGTAATTTATTCCGTATACACCAATACTATACTTGTATATATATATATATATATATATATATATATATATATATATATACAAGTATAGGATTGGTGTATATATATATATATATATATATATATATATATATATATATATATATCCAAGTATGGGATTGGTGTATCGTTGGATATATATATATATATATATATATATATATATATATATATATATATATATATGAAGAAATATAGTCTTAAGGTGTGCTATATTTATGGAATAAAGTGCTCAATATCAGAGATAGAGCGTGTGTAAATATAAAAGTGAACATAGAATTCAACACTTAGAGGCGACAGTCTGTTTCATGCTATTGCATATAGCATGAAACAGACTGTCACCTCTAAGTGTTGACTTCTATGTTCACTTTTATATATATATATATATATATATATATATATATATATATATATATATATATATATATATATATGAATGGATTTTTCATTTATTAATCCGACATATTGTAACTTATTGCTTAAACGGTATATTTAATGGATACCTATATTTGAGTAGATGTTCTGTTTGCATTTATTTATTTTGATGAGAAAACCACCTGGAAAGCCTTCGAAGAACTCTGAACTCTAGTGGGAATAAAGAATGACATTATCGGAAAATTTACTATGGAAACAGGAAACATATCCTGTGGTTGTTAGTAAAATGGACCGCTCAACATGCAAATTAAAAATTGGAGATTGCGAAAATTTTGAATTAAAGGAAAATAACTCCGACACCCAGAAGAGGCATGGCACGTGGAACTAAAACAATCTAACCCGCTGGACGAAATAAAGAGATCGGTTCGCAATTACAATCACCAGAAGAAGGCCGAAACATTGTGAATATGGTAAGGAAAATGTGAATAACAGTCCGAATAATGTAAATAATCATAATACCTCATCTCAGAGATACAATCACCTAAAGAAGGCCGGAGCGTACAACAGCCAAAACGTTGTGAATATAGCAATAAAGATGAGGATAACAGTCCGAATAGAGTAAATAATCATAATACCTCATCTCAGAGATACAATCACCTGAAGAAGGCCGGAGCGTACAACAGCCGAAACGTTGTGAATATGGCAATAAGGATGAGAATAACAGTCCGAATAATGTAAATAATCATAATACCTCATCTCAGAGATACAATCACCTGCAGAAGGCCGGAGCGTACAACATCCGAAACGTTGTGAATATGGCAATAAGGATGAGGATAACAGTCCGAATAGTGTAAATAATCATAATACATCATCTCAGAGATACAATCACCTGAAGAAGCCCGGAGCGTACAACGGCCGAAACATTGTGAATATAGCAATGAAGATGAGGATAACAGTCCGAATAATGTAAATAATCATAGTACATCATCTCAGAGATACAATCACCTGATGAAGGCCGGAGCCTACAACGGCCGAAACGTTGTGGATATAGATGGAGATAACAGTCCGAATAATGTAAATAATGTAAATAATCCTAATACCTCATCTCAGAAATATAGACAGATATTGAAGGATCTGTACGGACCCGATATACCAAAAATACGTAACAGTTACCCCGGGTAAATGACAGCAGCGCCAACAAACTGGGATAGAAGGGTACAAGAGGATAACAAAACTCAAATTGATTTAAAAATGATACAAACTAGATGGACACTTAACATCAGTAAGAGGCATTTGAAATTCCTAGGGCACATAATGAGGGATTGATCCTCTCGGGACAGATGGGAGGCGAGAGAGACAAACAACGATAAACCTATCCGGTGAGCTTGGAGGAATTGGAGACGGAAAATGGTTTGTGAGAGATGATGAATATACAAAATTTATTAAGAGCTACAAACAACAGGAATTACTGTAATGCCATGATCACTTTGTGATGTTGTGCCTGTAGGAAATAATGGAAAATAAGCCATTACTCCCAAATTAAATTTTTGAAACCCCGTCAAGGCTGGAATGTGAGGATTGGGTAACTCCAGTCTACAGTCTGGTGACATTTTTTTTTTTTTTTTTTTTTTGTGTGTGTGTCATTAAAACTTAAATGTGGACATGTGGGATAATAACTACTAATATAAAACGGATGTCAGTGTGTCTGTGTGTTTGTCTGTCTGTCTGTGTTATAGGTTTTCACTCGAGATCCATCCAACCGATTTTGACCAAACTTGGCACATACATTGTACAATGTAAGAGATAGGTTCTTAGCGTAAAAAAATCGATATTTTTTAAAAATCAATAATCGATAAAGCCGATCAAAAATTGATAAATTCAACTTTTCTCCTCCGATTTCGTTCAAACTCGGGATGTATATTAGTTATATCATGACGAGCTCAACGATGCCTCATTTTTATTTCTACGCCACTGCGTATAGCGTAAAACCGCGGAAGACGAAAAATCGATTTAAGCACAAATCGAATTCAACACACATTTTAAACTAAAAACTCCCTCAATTTTCAAGTAATCTAATACAAACTTCACTCAATTGTAGCCAACAGTAAGTTGATTGTTTAACAGTCATTTATCTTGATAATTGAACCCACCCATATAGTGAAAACCCGCGTAAATAGCGAAAAATGGCGTTTTCTACTGGTTTCTTTATTATTTTTGTTGATCTTTCAACCAATTTTCATCAAACTTAACAATTGCTTTATAAATGTATCCTCGTTTATATCCCTGGTAGCACACTGACAAATTAGAATTTCAAAAACTCCAAAATAATTTTAGTCTGACGTGGGTCTTCATGTTGCCTGTTTTACCCCTTCATGTCTTCGGCTAACTTCGATTGAATAAATACAGACTACTTCTGTTATATCAGTACCTGCATTAATTCAAAATGTTTTTTAATGGAAGTACTTTAAAGTAATTAAAGAAGATAGACTTTGTTACATGTAAACATGATACTGTTTTTGCTCTATTTTAATTGAACGCCTTTTCTGATTGATCAGCTGGGTATGGCTTCTAGTTACTACTAATAGTGTTCATCTGTCTTGGTTGGGCTGAGTACTTTTCAGCTATATATATAACACTCCGTAATCTATCATTGACACTTATATCAATTACCGTCCATTACCTGTCCCCTTCTGTCTGCTAAAAGAAATTAAAACATAAAATTGTTTAAATCATCAATTAAGTCTTCTTTGAAGCGCGAATGTTGACCTTCATGTGTTCGTCGTCTTTTAACGGCCGCCATTGATTGACATTGATTGGATAACGATATAATGACGTAATGATAGCATTTTCCAAATTCTTTTAAGTATAATTAGCCCAGGAGCGTGTGCAGAAGCTAGATGAGGCGGAACAATTTTTTGATGACAAGTTTTAAAATATTTTAGAAATCAAATCCAAGCAATGTCAGGCTAATTTACATTAATACATTCGTATTTCGTTATATGTAATGCCAATATATATATATATATATATATATATAT
Source organism: Acanthosepion lycidas (assembly GCA_963932145.1). Taxonomy (NCBI): domain Eukaryota; kingdom Metazoa; phylum Mollusca; class Cephalopoda; order Sepiida; family Sepiidae; genus Acanthosepion; species Acanthosepion lycidas. The sequence continues at coordinate 38,008,652 of OZ010611.1, forward strand.
ATATATATATATATTAGGTTGGTGCAAAAATAATGACGCAATAATGTCGTTTTTTGACGTTAAAAAATACGTCAAAAAACGACATTATTACGTCATTATTTTTGCACCAACCTAATATATATATTATTTTCGGTGTATACCCCAGTTAAAATACATCTACACCTTTTTCTGTGTGCCGTATCAGTTCAGGACGTGACCGATCGATAGTTTTTTTCCATCAAAATGAAACAGGTACAAACATTCAAATACCTAGAATATGTTTTAACATAGGGACGGAAAGTGCGACATCGAAATCCAAAAGCGTGGAGGGTTAGCTACAGATGCCTTCTAAAAGCTACGAAAAGTACAGTAGAATCAGTGACAACCTGAATAAGAAGGCCTTTCGGATATGAGGAATTGGTTACAAAGTCCGGATATAAGGGGTTATATTTAGATTAAAATAAAACAACTGAAATAAGGTTTAACATTTATTTTCAATGTTTAGAAGTAAACAAAATAAGCCAATGGTAATTGAAATATAAACGGAATTGATTTTAGGGAAGAAGAAATAAATGATGTAATATTAATAAAAATTCATTAAATTAAATATGCCACGTATTCAAAACAAATAATGTAACGAAGATTTTTTAATCGCTGCTTCATGATGATTCTTTCTCTTCTAATGTCAATCTCAACATTTTCCGCATTTCGTTTTGCTTTTGTTCTTAAAATTTTTTAAACGAAAGACACTTTTTTTTTAAATTCTGCGTGCGTTATTGCAATCGTCATAGCTGAATGCTAGCTTTCTTTCCATAAACTGATAACCTTTTCAATAGCTTTTTCAATTTCAGTCCAGGTTTCATCACATTCATGCATCTCGTCGCAGATTTGTCTTGTTGTCACCTTTTCCTCTTATTCCCATCATCTTTTGCACCAATACAAGCCATTAGGGTGAAATAAGCAATTATCCAAAATAAATTACCTGAAAAACAGAAATTTCAAATCAGATATGTATCACCCAAATAGTTCAAATATACAAATCAAAATCATGTCCGCATATAACGGATTCTGGATATTAGAGTTTCCGGATATGAGAGGTTCTACTGTATTAAGAAACAGGAAAATTTCGTTACGAACAAAGAAAAGTTATGTAATATCACTCATCGTATATCGCAGTGAATGCTGGACAATCTCATCACAGATGAAAAAGAGACTTGAAGCAAGAGAAATATTATTCTCTGGAAGGATGCTCTGAGAATGCCATAGATTTAACATGTTAGTAACAACGAAGAATTAATGTTCTTGGATACTAGAAACTGTTAGCACAATTCTCTTATTCTTTTCCTCTATCTCTCTTTCTCGCTCTCTCTGACTACCTTCAACTTCCATACGGCCACGTTAAAACCAAAATTCAATAAAATACCAGATTGCTTAGAATATTTCTTAAATTTTTAAGATTACTGGGTAGTTAGAAATTTATGTGAAAAGGACGTTCACGTTATATACATCAAATAGTTGTTACAGTTATACCCCCCTTAGAAAAAATTCCCAAACATAAGTCTATCGAGGTAGTTGTTACCACCTCATAAAAAGACCCAACTCCGCGTTAAAAATGATTTTCTGCGATATTTTAAAATAAAGTAATATTTGTTTCAAATCGTATTAAACTTGAAATCATCTTCCGAAAATACAATTTCAGAAAAGTATATTTTGCTTTTGATAGATTTTTAATGAAGAGAATTACACTGTGTTAGCATATTTCTCAATAGGAACTATTTTAGAGTTTTTACTGATGATAATAAAAAAAAATCATTCCACTCGATTTAAATTCAGTTTGAAAAAGAGCTTAAAAATAAAACAAAAGTAAAACCAGCAAAAAACATTGATTTCTAAAAATTGATTTTAAACCTTAGGAATCTTTTTTTTTAGACGTACCTATATATATATATACATATATATATATATATATATATATATATATATATATATATATATATATATATATATATATATATATATATATATGTGTGTGTGTGTATAACCGAATGGGTAAAAGTAGGTAGGCATACGAGCGAGCGATCGTATGCAAATACATATACATACTCTATAGTGTAAAAAAATGATCGTGGTAAATAACAGAGCTATTTAATATATATTCGCGCCATGTTTAATGGATGTCAGTTATCAGTTATCTCCTGTTAATTCCCCTCTGCAAGTTCTCTACCGCCTTAACCAAGTATTGAACTCACACTCTTTGGGTCCTGTCACTGGATATAACCAACTCCTTTATCCTTGTGTCCTTAAATACAGCTGTGTATGGGGTTTATAAACGTAATGTCTTCAGCAACCACTTTTACAAGTGCTCTTACTGCAACATTTGTTGTTATCAGTTTCAATTTTTTACCAGAGCTCATATTGCAATTTTCTTTGTTATTATTGAT
>OZ010611.1:38023571-38043571 GCA_963932145.1 Acanthosepion lycidas
CTACATCAATAAGATAAAAAAAACCAGATATTTTTACGCAGCAAAGCTGTATTCTTTAACAATATATATATTCCTTGTCAATGAACTGAATACACATACTCTCCATTAAACCCAGAGATTGAACATAATCCACGGAAGATTTCAGATCAAATTGACTCTATATCCGCATAAAACACACACACACACACACACACATATATATATATATATATATATATATATATATATATATATATATATATATATATGAAACCATATACCTATGTTCACAATGCAATTTAAAATTTCGTCGTTTCAACAACTCGTTAGCCATGAGTTGGTAAAACCCTGAAACTTTAAGTTGTCCTACGAACATAGATATATGTACAGTTACTTATATATACTTCTTAACTCTGTCTAATCATATTCAGCACTGTTTTGTTTACACCTTATATTAAATTGAGTAAATATTTATTCGCTTACCTGTATATGCAAGCTAACGCACGTATACAAGCTTGTTATAATATCACTACAAAAACAGACATTTTGTTTCAACACTTCTGGTGTCTTATCAAGTTATTGTGTTGATTGCGAATACATCTAAGGTGTTGAAACAAAATGGTTATTTTTGTAGTGATTTTATGATGTGCTTATGCTACAATTTTTGAAAAAATCTTATTTGCTGTACTTGGTATTGAGCAGTATTTTGAAAATAGTGTTTTTGTTAATCGGAATTTTATTCTATATATATTTAGTATATATATACACGAATACAGGGTTGGCATATATGGATTAAAATTCCGAAAAACAAAAACACTAGTCTATATATACCAACCCGGTATTCGTGTATATATATATATATATATATATATATATATATATATATATATATATATATATACACGAATACAGGGTTGGCATCTATGGACTAAAATTCCGATAAACAAAAACAGTATTTTCAAAAAAGTGCTCAATACCAATATATATATATATATATATATATATATATATATATATATATAGGCGGCCTGACGATTGCGGCTAGCATGAAACAGCCTGTCGCATCTGAGTGTTGACTTCAATGTTCACTTTTTATATTTATATAACAAAGTATCTATTCCATAGAAAGAAATCTAAGATTGCCTCCTTCGAATAGCTATTTCGACCGACAAAATTTACTTGTAGGCCTTGTCAGAACAGAGGTATAAATAAAACCCCAGTGTTAACAAAGCCTACAAGTAAAACTTGTGGGTCGAAATATCTATTCGAAAGATGTAATCTTGGATTTCTATTCTATGTTTTATATATATATATATATATATATATATATATATATATATATATATATGATTCTGAAAAGAATCGTCTCAACCATCCGAGAGAATTAAGAATTAACACTAAATCTCGGGTTAATACATCAGCCCATATGACTGTCAACCCTTCAGCATGTACCTCGTGTTGACTTGTTTGTCAATCCCGTGCAAAATATAAGCATAAAAAAAAATAAACCGAAAAACACTCATACGTTGAAAATAACAGGAGAGTTCATATATATATATATATATATATATATATATATATATATATATATGATGGACTCTCTGGTTGACTTCGACGTATGAGCTTTCGACGACCACGTACTAATTATCTGCATGCCTATGAAGGGCATGACTTTTGAGACCGGATCGAGAATTGCACAAAATACGACAAACAATACAGAAGATTGCATTGTATCCAAGTTCAACAGGATCACTTTTAACTGTCTTATTTTGCTTTCATGTTTCACGTAGTCGACTGATACCTACGTCTTGATGGTACATGATTCCTGAATGGCAGCTGGAACGATTCTCTGATATCTGATAGCTACCTCTTCATAGTTCTTCAGTGGATTGTTAATGCAAGAAAGGTTGCTTTTCAGCTTATCGTTATACCTGGGCCAAGGTCTGCCAACATTTCTATGACCACTATATATATATATATATATATTTATATATATATATATATATATATATATATATATATATATATATATATATATATATAGAGAGAGAGAGAGAGAGATAGATAGATAGATATATAGATGAGATTACTTAAATTTTAATTGTCAGTTTTAGCCATACTTCGAAGTTTCTTAGTAAGATTTTCGTTCTTCAGTTGGGTTTTGTTTTTAATTAATATATATAAAAGTAGAAAGTCGGATTAGTAATTATATGGCCTGAAGCAGAGTATTAAAAGACAGAAAAATTTTGTTAGAAACAAAGAAAAGAATACTGGACTGTTAGGTGATATCGGCCTTTCTGTCTGGCAGCGAATGGTGCACAATCTTCTCAAAGATGAAGAAGAGACTTGAAATGGGGTTCTACAGAAGGTCTGTTGGACGGCTGTGACACAGGTATAAAGACATGCTAAAGAGTAACCTCTCGGCTGTCAATGTGCCTCAAACTAACTTCGAACGAGTTACCCTGGATTTAAATAAGTGGAGTGTGCTAGAATTGTATCAGAAATTTCGAAATCAGTCGTGTTGACCGGCTAAAAGACGAAAGACAACGGCAAAAAGGGTCAGCAAATATTCCTGTGGCTATGTCTCGAGATCCCCGCTGTTGCACAATATGCGAACTTATATACAGGTCACTAGCGGGATTGAAGTGTTACATGAGCGATAAAAACATGAAAACTGAATGAAGATTTCGGATCCTCATACGTCGAAATTTAGCGAAGGAAAGCGAGAAGAAAGGACTAAGCATAAATTACAAGACGACTGAATGCATCAGCAGCAGCAAAAAGATGCCACTACAATGTAAATTACCGTTCGGAGATAATAAATCAAACAGGTAGAGATATTTTAATATCAGGGAAGCGTTCTAACAGAGGACGGAAAATGCAACGCTGAGATCCGAAGACGTATTCGGATGGTTAAAGATGCCTTCCAAAAGAGACAAAAACATTTCGTTGGAAACAAAAACAAATATATTGTACTACATGATATCTGCCCTCCTGTGTGGCAGCGAATGCTGGACAATCTTCTCAAAGATGAATAAGAAACTTGAAATGTGGTACTACAGAAGGTTTGTTGGACGGCTATGAGTTAGGTATAAAGACAGGCTAAAGAGTAACCTCTCGGCTGTCAATGTGCCTCAAACTAACTTCGAACGAGTTACCCTGGATTTAAATAACTGAAGATATTTGTCTTAGAGTGGTATCAGAAAAATTGGAAATCAGTCGTTTTGCTCAGGTAAGAGATGAAAGACAACGGCAAAAAGGGTCACCAAATATTCTTGTGGCTATGTCTTGAGATCCCCGCTGTTGCACAATATACGAACTTATATACAGGTCACTAGCGGGATTGAAGTGTTACATGAACGATAAAAACATAAAAACTGAATAAAGTTGTCGAAATCAACCATGCAGTATATGATGTTTTTTCTGATATTTAGGCACCCAGGGGGAATTAAAAATCTTACCAAGATTCATTATTAGCGGCCACAGTCTTAGCAGCATAAAATATGCAGATGATACAATTCTGATAGGAGAGACGGAAAAGAAACTACAGAACCTTCGACAGAAGCTAGCGAAAGAAAGCGAGAAGAAAGGACTAAGCATAAATCACAAGAAGACAAAATGCATGACCAGCAGCAAAAAAAAAAAAAAAAAATGAGACTAAAATGGAATTTTACAGGTCGGGGATACAAAAATCATGCAGGTACAGGAATTTAAATATCTGGGAAGTGTTCTGAGTACGGAAAGTGAAACACCGAGATCTGAACACATATTGGAATGACCAAAGATGCATTCCAAAAAATAAGCAGTGTATTAAGACACAGGAAAATTTCATTATTTTTGCCAGAGTGATATCAGAAATTTCGGAATCAGTCGTGTTGACTGGTTAAAAGACGAAAGACAACAGCAAAAAGCGTCAGCAAATATTCCTGTGTCTATATCTCGAGATTTTTACTGTGACAAAATATGAGAACTTGTATGCAGGTCACTAGTGGACCTGAAGTGTCACACGAACGATAAAAAACACGAAAACTGAATGACGTTGTCGGATCCTCATACGTCGAAATCAACGAGGGAGTATATCATATATGTACTTTGGTGCATTTTGAGAATAATTTCTTTTGTATATTTGTTTGAAGACCAACAATATTTTTTTGTTAGAATAAGAACTTTTTTTTTTCTGGATTTTAGGCAAATATAGAGAATTAAATGTCTTACCTAGATTCATTAATAGCGGCCACAGTCTTAACAGCATAAAATATGCAGACGATACAATGCTGATAGGAGAGACGGAAAAGAAACTACAGAACCTTCTACAGAAGGTAGCGAAAGAAAGCGAGAAGAAAGGACTAAGCATAAATCACAAGAAGACAGAATGCATGACCAGCAGCAAAAAAAAAATGAGACCAAAATGGAATTTTACAAGTCGGGGATACAAAAATCATGCAGGTACAGGAATTTAAATATCTGGGAAGTGTTCTAACAGAGGACGGAAAGTGCGACACTGAGATCCAAAGACGTATTGGGATGGATAAAGATCCATTCCAAAAGCTAAGCAAAGTATTAAGAGACAGGAAAATCTCCTTAAAAACAAGTAAAAGAGTACTGAACTGTTATGCGATATCTGTCCTTCTATATGTCAGCGAACACTGGACAACCTCCTCAAAGATGAAGAAGAGATTTGAAGCCATAGAAATATAGCTCCACACTAGGATGCTCAGTAAAACCATTTGCTCAACGAAGAGGTTTTTGAGAGAATGGAACAAAAATAAATTGTATAGTTAACATCGGGAAGAGGCAGTTGGCATTTCTGGGACACGTAATGAGGAAGGAGAGCTTGGAAAATCTGATACTCACAGGACGGATAGAGGGGAAAGAGGGACAGAGGAAAGCAACGCGTGACAGACAAATGGATGGTAGAACAGGGTTAGGAAGGAATAACAAAAATGACACAACTTATTAATAGCTCCAAGGAAGATGTGGAGGACCATGATCGCCTGCGTCCTGAAGGTACATGGCATATAAAAGAAGAAGAAGAATACACTCTTGATCTATTCAAGTCTAGGGTTAACCTTTATCCTTCCTGCATAACGTTTTGCCATTCCTTACTCTCACATAACGCCACACAGTTTACTCTACTTTGAGTGGCTCTTGGACCATATATTGGGTGAACATTAAAATACGAAAAAAAAAATACTGATTATCGATAACTCTTAATGCGCAGTATTTTATTCTCAGTTTCAGGAGGAGGTGCTGCTTTGAGTATGAATCCCCAGTGCTCATTAGCTTAGATTACATTCTCCCGATCCCGAGTTAGAGTTGAATTGCTGCGAGTACATTGTTACTTAAATGGGTGGAATGATAGCAGAAAGGAAATCTGTGAGAGCAGGTTCTCTCAGCGGAGACCCATCAACCTTAAGTGAAAGGCTGTGTTTAATGTCAGAACAAGAGCACTTTATCGTTCGGACGGCCATTTTTTTTTATCATTGTTTACAATATCAGACGTAGCTAAAGTGGGGAGAAAAAAAGAAGGTAGCAGCTCTGGTGTTTAACAGGCCTGACATTCTCTTTGTGTCATGTCGAGAATCGGGCGGCAAACAAAGTGAAAATCTACAGAAGCATTAGAAAATGATATCTGTCTTTCTAACGGAAAAACCTGTGTCTGCCTAATTCTGATAATTCAGAATGGTCAATCTTCAAACAGTATAGGGTGAGTACACTTTGGGGCCAAACGTGACGTTCAGTTACAAGTAATTTCTTTTTCTTTTTTGTTCTTGTCTTTTTTTTTTTTTAGGGACCATTTCTAATGACGAACGTATCTTTCTTACTACTAAGCATACTTGGTAGTCAAAAATAAAATTTGGGGTACGCTAACATACGATAATTTTCAACGCAAAAGGAAATAGGGGAAGAAAGATAAGTCTCCACAACCGATTCCAAAAGACGAATTCAATGGAAGAAAAGTAATGTTGCGCATGTTGTGATCATTGCTAGAGTTTTACGGTGAAACACTAAATGCACAATTATAATCCCAGCAGCAGCAACGTGTCCATAAAAGTTTAGCAGTGCCCGTCAAAATAAAACCTGCGTATATTGTTAAGATTACTCCCACCGATAATAAATCCCGGTAGGGTCTCCAGCTACCTTAGGCTATCCCCACAGTAGAAGTTGAATAAATCTGGCGAGAAGACACATCCTTGTATTACGCCCGTTTCTATTTTTGTGGAGCTACTCAATCCTTTTCAGCGTCCTGGGTATGACGATAAACTACATCCGCATCCTGGGTATGATGATAAACTACATCCGCGTCCTGGGTATGACGATAAACTACATCCGCGTCCTGGGTATGACGATAAACCACATCCGCGTCCTGGGTACGGCGATAAACTACATCCAACAGCAAGGCTTCAGATAAAGTTTTCGGAAAAATTATGTTGCCAGCTATCCGTTTTTGGAACCATAATGTTACCAGCTATGCCTTTTTTTACAAACAATAATTTTGCCAGGTGTACATTTTTTGTAAGAAATAATGTTGCCAGCTATACGTTTTTTATTCCATACTAAATAGGCATTTAAAATTCATATGAACTTGATTGGCAATTAGGTAACCCACAGTGGTTGATATGCCATAAAATGCAAAAAAAAAAAAAAAATCAACCTTTTTCTACTAGGCTAAATTTCTTGTTTTGATACTTTTGTTCCTTAATGATTCCAGAAATAAATCTTTATAAATATAATCGATATATTAGTTTGAGTCTAATTATTTAAGTCTAATAAGTAATTTCCATTTGGGTAAAGCAGGGGCGAATTATAAAGACCAGTATATCATCTTAATTTAGTCAGTTATACACCATGCCGTGATACGCGCTTAGGTGATCATGTATGTTCCGATACATGACTGACGAGGCAGATTTTTTTTTCCCGCAGTAGGTTGCTGTTTCTTTCTGCGGTAGACCAGTCGCCATCCAAGGCTATAGAACTCGGGTGTCCTGCTATTTACTGATAGCTGGTGTGTGGGGGGAGAGAAGAGGATTCATATCTTTCCCAAGGATATTAACACGTAAGTGAATATCAATTCAGTTATGTGGCATGTGTGATACACACTTAGGCGATCATATATCTTTCGATACATGACTGACGAGGCAGATTTTTTTCCCGCAGTAGGTTGCTATTTCTTTCTGCGGTAGACCAGTTGTCATCCAAGGCAAAAAGAGAAACTGGTCCGTCCTGCTATTTGCCCATAGCTGGCAGGAGAAGAAGAGGATGCATACCTTTCCCAAGGCTATTAGCACGTAAGTCAACGTAATGGATTCGAACTCGGCTCGCCGATTCCTCAGTTTGAACTGGATTGCCCATTACGCCACATTGAGCCATTAAGAATTAATTTAGACTACATTTACAAGTTTCAACGTAAAAGGCATTGGGTTGGCAAGGATATGTCTTCACAACCGACCCCAAAATCTGAGCTCAATATTGGAAGAGTAATGTCTCGCACGTGGTGGGATTGCCGAGGTCTGATTTATTTAGAATTATTAAAACATCAGTGAAGCACTAAATGCACATTTATACGTTTGGCAAATTAACATAAAGCTTTATTACAACGTTTCGGTCGTTGTACGCTCCGGCCTTCTTCAGGTGGTTGGAATGTCGAACTGAACACTTTATTTCGCTCACTGGAGTAGACTGTTCTAGTTCCACGTGCCATGTTTTTAATGGATGTCAGTTATCAGTTAATTCCCCTCTCCAAATTCTCCACTGCCTTAACCGGGTACTGAACAGTGTTTGGGTCCTGTCACTGGATCTAACTAGTGAGCGAAATAAAGGGTTCAGCTCGACACCCCAACCACCTGAAGAAGGCCGGAGCGTACAACGGCAGAAACGTTGTAATAAATATGGCGACAAAGATGAAGACAATAGTCCGAATAATGTAAAAAGCTTCTTCTTTTATTATTATTATTATTATTATTATTATTATTATTATTATTGTTGTTGTTGTTGTTGTAATGTAGGTTAGTAATGTAGGTAGCACAAAGGTTAGTAATGAATGATAATACTTAGGACAAGAACAACACATATAAGTTTTGCCAGCGGCGCGTAGAAGTAGTAGTCAACTGCTAGAAGTGAGTCAAGTGAGTCAAGTGAATTTACACAACGAATCTCCAACTGCAGGATATCTATCAACCGCCACACGCAGTCAGATGTGGCACAAGTCTAAATTTAATGTGAGGTAACGAGCCCAGTCTCGGCCAAAAATTCCCAGTAAACCGCTTATAAAACGGTGTCGGGTAGCTGTTTGCCGAGACGAGACTCTGCTCTTCGACATAGCCTCGCATGGGGATCCTCTCTGCCCGGAGGCAGAGAGTTCGACCAGCACAGCTGGAGACAAATCTCCGACTGCAGACCAACATAGAGGATTTATTACTGTATTTATGTGAATGCGGACATTATCGTCTTTCGGTATTCTACATCAAATGTTATTATTATTATTATTATTATTATTATTATTATTATTATTATTATTTCCTTTGATTTCTGTTGGATACTCATTTCCTACCGGGTCCCAACCGGAGAACTAAAGTCAGAAATGGCTAATTGACATTTCCCACTGAACATTTTTGTAAAGAAAAAAGCAACTAAGATCACACATTTTACATAGATCAAACCCTTCGTAAAGTGTGAATGGTACTTATGAGTACATTTTTTTTTATTTATTTATTTAAGGCTCGGACTACCAGGAATCTTTTCCACGAGTCTATGGGAACATTTTCCAATCAATCCGAAGGCTCCAACTATAATACAAATGGAATTATTAATATTCTCATATGCCACATTTTTGCTATTTCCATTTCAAGATCCTTGTACTTTGATATTATTATTATTGTTTTTATTATTATTATTATTATTGTTTTTATTATTATTATTATTATTATTATTATTATTATTATTATTATTATTATTATTATTTCCTTGGATATTTGTTGTATAGACAATTCCTTCCGGGTCGCAATCATAGACCTAAGGTCAGAAATACCTCCATGACATTTTCCACTGATCATTTTTTTATAAAAAAAAAACAACAAAAGAAAAACGAAGAAGGCGCACGTTTTATCGCATACATAAAGTTCTTCGGAATGTGTGATCTGTAAATGTGAGAACCATTTTTTGTATTTCTTTCTTAATGGCATGGGCGACCAGAAATCTTTTTCGATGAGTCTATAGGAACATTTTTCAATTCATCCGAGTGCTCCAACTACTATTGGAATTATTTATATGCCATAATTTTTAGATTATTATTATTATTATTATTATTATTACAATCTTCTCTTTTTTCTTGTTGTATATTTTTTGTTTTGTTTTGTTTTTTATTTTTTTATTTCTTGATCTTTAATCTTCTTTTTTGTCTACTTTTTTTCTTGCACTTTCCTATTTTATTTTTGGTCTTTTTTTCTTCTTTTTTTCTTCTTCATTATTCAGTATCTTTTTTTTTTGTATTATTTCTTCATCTTTCGACCTTCTCTTTTTTTCTTCTTTCTCTCTTCTTTCTTTCTTTCTCCTTTTTTGTCTTCTCTTTCTTATCCTTCTTTCTTCTTTCTCTCTTTTTTTCTTCGTCATTCATCATCCCTTTTTGTTTTCTTTGTCTTTTCTATCTTTCTTTTCTTCTTTTGTTTCTTTCTCTATTCTTTGTTTTCTTCTTTCCATTTTCTTTCCTTAGTTACTTCCTTTTTTCTTCTTTTTTGTCTCTTCTTTCTTTCTTTCTTTCTTTGTTTTCTTTTATTAAGCCTTTATTACGTTTTTCGTCTTTAATGTTCTCTTTTTTATCTTTGCTTCTTCTTTCTTCCTTTCTCTCTCTCTTTTTTTTCACGTTTCATCATCTTTTTTTATCTTCTTTCAATCTTCTTTTTTTCTTTTGTTTCGTCTCATTTTTTTGGCTTTTTTTTTCTTCTTTCTTTCTTTGTTTTGTTTTATCTTTTTATTCTATTCTTCTTTCTTTCTTTCTTCATCTTTCATCTTTCCTTTCTGATCTTTCTTCTTTCTTTCTTTTATTTCGTCGTTCATCATATCTTTTTTGTCTTCCTTTTCTCTTTTTCCATCTTTTTTCAGCTTTCATCTTCTGTATTTGACCTTCTTCTGTTCTCATTTCTTTCTTCTTTAAACTTCATCTTTCAGTATCCCTTTTTCTGCGTTTCTTTCTTTTATTTCACCTTTCATCTCATCTTTTCGTCTATTCCCTTCTTTCTTTCTTACTTTCTTTTTATCTTCTTTTCTTCTCTGTTTTCTCAATTCCTTCCTTTCTTCATCTTTCAAATTCAATTTGTTGTCTTCTTTCGTTGTTCTTCTTCTTTTTTCCTTAATTCTTCTTTAATCTTACCTTTCTTCTTTCTTTCTCGCTTTCTTTTTCTATTCTCCAATCTTCTTTTTTTTTTAATAATTCTTCTTCCTGTTTTTATATTTGATTCTTATTCGCAATCGCTTTTATGATACTCTTTCTTTTTTTTTCTTCCTTCAGCAAAATTCTTCTTCTGCTTTTTCCTTTCCGTCTTTTGTTTTCTTTTCTTCTATTTCATCGCCTTTCTTCTTTATATTTAATTCATATTCGCCATTGTTTTCTTTGAGAGTCTTCTTTCTTTCACTTTATTCTTCATGTCTTTCATTCTTTCTTCATCATTATTGATGTTTCATATTCTCATTCTTTGTTTCTTTTTTTTTCTGTATTTCTTTCTTTAGCATTGGCAATGTTTCTTATTTTTTTCTCTGTTTCTTTTTTCTTTCACTTTATTATTCATGACTTTCTTTAGCATTGTTATTGTTTCTTATTTTCTTCATTCTTTCTTTCTTCGTTCATTTATTATTCGTGTCTTTCTTTATCATTGTTAACGTTTCTTGTTTCTTTCTTTGTCTTTTCTTTCAGTTTAATTCATGTCTTGCTTTATGTAGCATTAGTAATGTTTCTTATTTTCTTTCTTTGTTTCTTTTTTCTTTCACTTTATTATTCATGTCTTTCTTCTTTCTTTCTTTAGCATTAGTAATGTTTATTACTTTCCTTCTTTTTTTTCTTTTTTCTTTCACTTTATTATTCATGTCTTTCTTTCTTTAGCATTAGTAATGTTTCTTATTTTCCTTCTTTGTTTCTTTTTTCTTTCACTTTATTATTCATGTCTTTCTTTCTTTAGCATTAGTAATGTTTCTTATTTTCTTTCTTTGTTTCTTTTTTCTTTCACTTTATTATTCATGTCTTTCTTTCTTTAGCATTAGTAATGTTTCTTATTTTCTTTCTTTGTTTCTTTTTTCTTTCACTTTATTATTCATGTCTTTCTTTCTTTAGCATTAGTAATGTTTCTTATTTTCTTTCTTTGTTTCTTTTTTCTTTCACTTTATTATTCATGTCTTTCTTTCTTTAGCATTAGTAATGTTTCTTATTTTCTTTCTTTGTTTCTTTTTTCTTTCACTTTATTATTCATGTCTTTCTTTCTTTAGCATTAGTAATGTTTCTTATTTTCTTTCTTTGTTTCTTTTTTCTTTCACTTTATTATTCATGTCTTTCTTTCTTTAGCATTAGTAATGTTTCTTATTTTCCTTCTTTGTTTCTTTTTTCTTTCACTTTATTATTCATGTCTTTCTTTCTTTAGCATTAGTAATGTTTCTTATTTTCTTTCTTTGTTTCTTTTTTCTTTCACTTTATTATTCATGTCTTTCTTTCTTTAGCATAAGTAATGTTTCATATTTTCTTTCTTTGTTTCTTTTTTCTTTCACTTTATTATTCATGTCTTTCTTTAGCATTAGTAATGTTTCTTATTTCTTTGTTTCTTTTTTCTTTCACTTTATTATTCATGTCTTTCTTCTTTCTTTCTTTAGCATTAGTAATGTTTATTACTTTCCTTCTTTTTTTCTTTTTCTTTCACTTTATTATTCACGTCTTTCTTTCTTTAGCATTGGTAATGTTTCTTATTTTCCTTCTTTGTTTCTTTTTTCTTTCACTTTATTATTCATGTCTTTCTTTCTTTAGCATTAGTAATTTTTCTTATTTTCTTTGTTTCTTTTTTCTTTCACTCTATTATTCATGTCTTTCTTCTTTCTTTCTTTAGCATTAGTAATGTTTATTACTTTCCTTCTTTGTTTCTTTTTTCTTTCACTTTATTAATTATGCTTTTCTCTTTTCTTTCTTTTGTATAAGTAGTGTTTCTTATTTTCTTTCTTTGTTTCTTTTTTCTTTCATTTTATTATTCATGTCTTTCTTCTTTCTTTATTTAGCATTAGTAATGTTTATTACTTCCTTCTTTGTTTCTTTTTTATTTCACTTTATTATTCATGTCTTTCTTTCTTTAGCATTAGTAATGTTTCTTATTTTCTTTCTTTCTTTCTTTTTTCTTTCACTTTATTATTCATGTCTTTCTTTCTTTCTTTCTTTCTTTCTTTAGCATTAGTAATGTTTATTACTTCCTTCTTTGTTTCTTTTTTCTTTCACTTTATTATTCATGTCTTTCTTTCTTTAGCATTAGTAATGTTTATTACTTCCTTCTTTGTTTCTTTTTTCTTTCACTTTATTATTCATGTCTTTCTTCTTTCTTTGTTTAGCATTAGTAATATTTATTACTTTCCTTCTTTGTTTCTTTTTTCTTTCACTTTATTAATTATGCTTTTCTCTTTTCTTTCTTTTGTATAAGTAATGTTTCTTATTTTCTTTCTTTGTTTCTTTTTTCTTTCACTTTATTATTCATGTCTTTCTTCTTTCTTTCTTTTGCATTAGTAATGTTTATTATTTCTTTCTTTCTTTCTTTTCACTTTATTATTCATGTCTTTCTTCTTTCTTTTGTATTAGTAATGTTTCTTATTTTCATTCTTTCTTTCTTTTTTCTTTCACTTTATTATCTATCTCTTTTTTTTTCTTTCTTTTGTATAAGTAATTTTTCTTATTTTCTTTCTTTCTTTCGATTTATTTATGTGTATTTTCTTCCTTTTTCATACTTTATTTATTGCATTCTTTCTCTCATCAACAAATTTTCTCATTCTTTTTTTGTTCAAGTTTTTCATTCAGGTTCTCTTTAATCGTCGTCTTTTTCGTTTCTGTTCTCTTCTTCTTTTTGTTCTTTTTCTTCTAACTTTTTTCTTCTTTTCTTCCCCTAGTCAGTCACTTCACTACAGTCATTTCTTTAGATATCTCCAAACTCTACACATTAATGCTGCTTCTTAAATTTCACAATACCTTCTAATCAACATTGTGCAGCTCAAAGACAGTATTAATAACTTATTTTATTTTTGTTTCATTGAATACTTTGATGTTTACATTATTTAATACGTATTTTCACCGTACTTTGAACAGAAGCCACACTCTCCAGCATAGAACCCCTTTCAAAAGAAGGTCGACTGAGGACGCCATCTGGCGGAGAGGGCAAGAGTAAAATAGCATACGTAATTTGTAATTAATAACATTGCTTTTGCATCTAATTCTCTTGTTCTTTGGCTAACCAAAGTTCATTGGACCTATTTGACAAAGAAAGACGCCATTTATTTTATTTTTCGGTAGCATCCATGATTTAATTACAGCTAGTAAGCGTGTATATGGTCAGAAAATAGAGTAGCTATACAAAAGTAAAAAGTGACATGAGACAAGGATGCATCTTCTCCCCAGACATATTCAACCTTTACAGCGACGCCTTCATCAGGGAATTGGATCTATTAAAGGTGGGGGTAATCTGAACAATATATGATGACACAAAATATTTGCTGGATGAACATAACCCGCAATGAGCTGATAAATCATAGAAAATTAATTATTCAACCCATTTATATAAGAAGTATTTTGGGAAATACTAAAATATCGACTTGACGTGAAATACTAACACCAATAAAATACAATCTAAGGTTAACTATACAATAGAGGTGAGCGGTGCGTTACGGTTGTGTTTTTTTACGCAAGGGTGTATCAACCTCAAAAAATGGTTTGGAAAGCACTCGTCTAGATGTCACTCTCTGTTTCAGGATTGATTTAAAAAAATCGTTCATTTTCTACGGCTTATCAACCCTTTTTGCACGTTATTTAAAGCCAGAAAATGTTTTTAGATTGTAAGAATTTTTGGGAGAGTATAATAATGATTTAGTGATACGAGTATTAATAATTAACCCATAGCTGGGGGGACAGAAGATTTGGATTCATACCATTCCTAAGGGAATTTACACGCAGGTGAATATAACGAACCCAACTAGCATCAAACCTCTGCTCTTTCAAGCCATTAACCATTACACCACCCGCACATCCGGTATTTCCAATCGGTCACCCATTTAGGTACTGAACAGGCTCGACGTTGCTTAGCGTCAGTGATCGTACGGGAAATTCGAATAAAGAGTATCGATTGTTATACGGTCAAGTTATGAAGTTTAAAGTAAAAAAAAAAAATAATAATAATAATAAAAACTGGCGTGCTCGACGCTTGTCACGGATAAACAAGATTAGGCGGCCCTGTCGGCTGGGGCTTTAGAATACGCCGACTGCACCTCTGTAGATGGGTAATACCCCCCACCAATGAGGCGTTCTGGGTATGACGTTAAATTGCATCCAACAGCAAGGCCTCTGATCTGGAGATTTTGAGGAGCGTGGAACCACCTCTTAATTGCTGGTGTTCCCAGGTCCACCTTGACCCGGGGTGGTAGCACCTGTTAGGGTCCCAGCTATGGGTAAATAGTGAACTGCTAGTTTTCCAGGTTTTGCTCGCGTCCTGGGAATGACGGTAAACTACATCCGCGTCCTGGGTATGACGGTAAAATACATTCGCGTCCTGGGTATGACGGCAAACTACATCCGCGTCCTGGGTATGGCGATAAACTGCATCCAACAGCAAGGTCTCAGATAATGTTTTCAGAAAAATAATGATGCCAGCTCTAAGTTTTCGAAACAATAATGTTGCCAGCTCTAAGTTTTTGAAACAATAATGTTGCCAGCTCTAAGTTTTTGAAACAATAATGTTGCCAGCTCTAAGTTTTTTTTTGTAGAAAAGGAATAATGTTGCCAGCTATACGTTTTTTTTTAAACAATAATGTTGCCAGCTATACGTTTTTTATTCTATACAAATTAGGCATTTAAAATTCATATAAACTGGATTTGGCATTAAATAACCCACAGTGGTTGATATGCCATAAAACCCAAACAAACAAACAAGATTAGACTGGCGTACTGGCGGACTGCGCTGAAGGGTTAAAATAGGCGATGTTCCTATCGTTCTGGCATAAAGATAATCGCTACTTCTGTCATAAGATATATATTTTGTATATTTACTTGCCTCCCGTCACAAAGCAGTAGTTTCTTTTTTGTTCCCACAATGACCAGACTTAATTTGCATCTCACAGCCAATTTGTTTTCTGTAATGCAAACGTTGCCGCCTTTTAAATCGTCCGTTCGCAAGACACGGCCTGTCGCGGCTGGCCTCATTTATTCGTCGACTGAAGCGCCTTTTAGTCTTCGGTCCTGTGCAACTGTGAATTATGTTGTAAAAAAAAAATAAAAGAATAAAAGAAAACGCTAACCTTCGTTGTTGCACAAAGACAATGTTTTCTCTAAATTCTTTTTTCGGCTATTTTCAAAGACCTGGGGCGGGCGAGTTCTTATTAAACACTTGGAGCCAGACAGCTGAAAAGAAGAACACGAAGGAAAGAAAACGAAACTAATTTTTAAAATAATTATCTTTGTATCTCAAATGTACATATTTTTTTCATCACTTTGATATACGGCCCATTTAATGTATATAAACACAGGAGCAGTAAATACAATTTATTTTACTTACAGTATCGCTGTATTCTATGGATGCAGTGAATTGACACAATCCTCGACTACTCTTTCAATCTACTGTGTCTCTTCATAATTTCCAATCATTTGTAGCTCTTAATAAATTTTGTCTTTTCGCTAACCGGCCTAAACACTGTTGTGCCGAACATTTACACAAGCTCGTTAAGAAGGGATTATGCGCTGTTTTCCCCTAATCCTCTTGGTTTCAATGCGTTGTGAATGTGTCAAATTTTTCAAGAACACTTTTCTTACAATACTCCCTAGAGAATGCCTCTTGCTGATGTTAATAATAAGTATAACTTTCCTTTTTGTTTCCATTTTCTCTAAAACCTCGTCGTTTCTCACATGTTCGGTCCATGGTATCCACAGCATCCTTCTGTAGTAATTTCAACTGTCTCTTCCTGATGTTAAGTATAAGTTTCCTTTTTGTTTCCATTTTCTCTAAAACCTCGTCGTTGCTCACATGTTCGGTCCATGGTATCCACAGCATCCTTCTGTAGAAATTTCAACTGTCTCTTCCTGATGTTAAGTATAAGTTTCCTTTTTGTTTCCATTTTCTCTAAAACCTCGTCGTTGCTCACACGTCCTATTTGAACAATTCCAAGATATTTTAATTGATGGGTTAAACATTATTTTTTAATTGATATCAATTGTCTAATTGTCTTTTTTCCGTTAGGATATGATACTGAGTGGATATGTACATATCAAGAATCGGAAAAAATTTATATTCAGAAGCACTATTCGGGCCTTGTTTGACCAGGAGGTTCTTGATCGAGAGGTGAAGGCACTTCATATATAACGACGGTTTCCTCCAGGGGACGCAAGTTCCAATCCAGCCTGAGGGCGCATATTTTTCAACAAGATTTCTCGAATATTCTAGCCGGTAGATGGAAATAAATAAATACACTTTTTAATAAATAAATATAAACAGGGCTTCTACTCAAATATGGGTATCCATTAAAAATAACGGTTAAGCCATAAATTAAAATTATATATACAGGGTGTATCAAAAATAATTTTGCAAATGTGGAGGTGGGTTCTTCACACCAAAACAAGGACAAAATTCCATATAAACAACTGATAGCAAATGTTCAAAATATCCTCCGCTTGCTTCTACACATGCATGCACCCGTCGGATCAGTGACTGGCAGACCATTCCAGATACTTCCACACGGTGTCTAATGGTTTCGCAGGCTCTCACGATATGCTGATGAAGTCTCTCTGCATAAACCAAATGTTTTAGGCGGCGCAACAGATAAAAATCCAAAGGATTGAGATCGGGGGAACCTGTCGGAAACGGAACCGGTCTTCTCCTACTTATTCATCTTTCATGGTAGATGTCAGCCAGAGCATCGCGAACAATGAGACAAAAATATGCTGGAGCTCCATTATATATTAACCCTATTCGTTTTCGTAGCAGGAGTACATCCTCTAACAGGTCTGGAAGTATGTTCGAAATAAAGTCCCTATTGACAGCTCCTGTAAGATATGCTAAGAGAACATATGGACGTACCAGACAGTCACCTACAATTCCAGCCCATACAGTATTCATAAACTGTAGCTGGTGTCTAGCCTGTATTGTACCATGAGGATGCCAATCCATCCACAATTATTGGTTGTGTAAATTTGTTAATCCATCTTTTTTAAATGTTGCCTCATCTGTAAACAAGACTGAAGAGACAAAAAACGGATTTTCAGTTTTCACAATAAACCATCGGCTAAAGTTCTCCCACATTGCTACACATCTACACATTGCAAATGATACGTTTTTACTGTTTCGATTCCTGTCAGACGATGCATATTTTCTATGAAAATTTCTCGGACATTCAGGCCGGTAAATGTTATTTAATGCTGTTTATTATAAAACAGAGCATTTACTTAAATACTTGTATCTATAAAAAGAACGTTAAACATAAAAAATGTCTTTAATAAATAAATTGTCGGACTTTGTCCATTTCGTAATATATGACGTCATTTGTTTACATTCGATACACCAATGAGCAGTTATGAATGTACGAGATTCATAGAAGATTGAAGTTTATAAGCAGTAAATTCGACCTTGCCAACCGAACGATTCTTTGTAGCCTAACGGTAAGGCACGTCAGCGTAAATGACGGTTCCGTATAGGATGCAGGTTCGAATCCTGTCCAAGGACGAATATTTTCTATGAAAATTTCTCGGACATTCAGGCCGGTATATGTTATTTAATACTGTTTATTATACACAGAGCATTTACTTAAATATTTGTATCTATAGAAAGAACGTATAAACATAAAAAATGTCTCAAAATAATGGTCGGACTTTGTCCATTTCATAATGTATGACGTCATTTGTTTACATTTGGATACGCATTGAGCAGATATGAATGAATGAGAGAAAATCATGGAGAATTGTGTTTAAAAACAGTAAAATCGACCTTGTTAACCGAGCGCTCCTCTGTGGCCCATTCGGTTAAGGCACGTCAGGCTATATGACGATTCCTGTCGGAGGACGCATATTTTCTATGAAAATTACCTGGACATTAAGGCCGGTAAATGTTGTTTAATACTGTTTATTATAATTATCTATATAGTTATATATTATGTTTGATAGTATTTATCTCTTATAACAACCAATGTATTTCCTTAGTGAAATAATTTCGAATCGATTCTATCGTAAATTAAATTCCAATGTATTTCCAGTAGTAAATTGTTTTCATTTGAATTTCTAAGTAAAAGCAGTTACAATACCCGTGTCATGTAAAATAACTTTCAATATATTTCTATATTAGAACATATTCTATATTATGTGCCATACGTGATACACGCTTAGGCGATCATGTACCTTTCGATACATGACTGACGAGGCGGACTTTTTGCCCGCACCAGTTTGCCATCTCTTTCTGTGGTAGACCAGTTGACATTCAAGCCTAGAGAACCCGGTCTGTCCTCTTTTCTCCTCCTCAATGAAATCTTCTCATTCTCTTTCACCCCTAGTAGACCCTTGCGTCTTAGTGGCATTATCGCCATCTTTTGTCTTCATGAAACATGTTCTTTTATTGTACTTTCTCCTCACTGAAGTCTTCTCATTCACTTTCACTCCCAGTAACCCCTTGCGTCTTAGTGGCATTATCACCATCTTCTGTCTTCCTGAAACCTGTTCTTTGGTTGTCCTTTCTCCTCACTAAAGTCGTCTCATTCTCTTCAACTCACAGTAGCCCTTTGCATCTTAGTGGCATTATCGCCATCTTCTGTCTTCCTGAAACCTGTTCTTTTATTGTCCTTTCTCCTCACTAAAGTCTTCTCATTCTCTTTCATAGCTAGGGGAGAAATAGAGAATTTGTAACTTTTTCAAGGGTATTAGCACGTAAGTGAATTTAATGGATTCGACTGGAATTCGAACTCGGCTCTCCGATTCCTCAATCCCGACCGTTATGCATTATGTAAGTAAAATTATGTATAATTATTTGAGTAGGTAACATGCCACGTGGCACAAAGAGTCACTTATATTTTTGGTAAAGGGTACTATTCATTGATAGTAAGTAAAGGCCACCCTGGAAATTACTGGCGAAAACATTTCCCACCCTGCCTCAACGTGAGCAACCCTTCACGCACTTTTAACTACATTCCCCAAATTCCAATCTAATTACGATAATACTTTATACAATTTGCTCTGTCACCATTACTCTCAGTGTAACCATTAGAACGGAAAAACGTTTGAACATAGTTACTTAATAAATATTACGCAGGTCATATATCAGCTGGTACAATAGAAGTATCAATGCAATTCTTCGCCTAAAGTCCGGTTCACGCTCTTCCACGGGATTGTGAACATGTGTGTAGGTTTATGCTTTGTTATTTATTTAAGATTGAATTTCCGATTCCTTCTACAGTTTTCTGATTCTCTTTCATTCCAGTAATTCTTTTGGTCTTAGTGGCATTATCGCCATCTTTGCTCTTCTTGAAACCTGTTCTTTGATTGTCCTTTTCCTCTCTTCTCCTCAAGGCTTTAATTCTGTTTCACAGCCAGTAACCACTTGCATCTTAGAGGCATTATCGCCATCTTCTGTCTTCTTGAAACCTGTTCTATTATTGTCCTTTTTCTCACATCTCATCACTAAAGTCTTCTCATTCTCTTTCACTCACAGTAACCCCCTTGAGTCTTTTTTTTAGTTTTTTGGCTGTAAATTTACTATAGTCATTGCTTTTATTTTCTGATAATATCGTGTATGAATGTTCATATTTATAAAGTTAGGCACGTTTATAAGTTG
>OZ010611.1:38048571-38068571 GCA_963932145.1 Acanthosepion lycidas
TCAGAAGAGTGAAAGACGGAACGGAGAAACAGATTAGTATCAGAGGAGTAAGAGAGGGAAAAGAGAAACAGACTATTATCAGAGGAGTGAAAGTGGGAAAAGAGAAACAGAGGAGTATCAGAGGAGTGAAAGACGGAAAAGAAAAACAGGGTAGTGTCTGCTGAGTGAAATATGGAAAGGAGAAATAAAGGAGTATCAGAGGCGTGAAAGTGGCCAAAGATACACAGAGGAGTGAAAGAGGGAAAAGAGAAACATAGGAGTATCAGAGGAGTGAAATAGGAAACGGAGAAACAGATGACTATCAGAGGAGTGAAATAGGGAACGGAGAAACAGAGGTGTGTCTGAGGCGTGAAAGAGGGAAAGGAGAAATAGAGGAGTATCAGAGGAGTGAAAAAAGGAACGGAGAAACAGAGAAGTATCAGAGGAGTGAAACAGGGAAAGGAGAAACAGAGGAGTATCAGAGGTGTGAAACAGGGAAAAAAGAAACAGAGGAGTATCAGATGACTGAAAGAGGGAAAAGAGAAACATGGGAGTATCAAAGAGGGAAAAGAGAAACAGGGGAATGTCTGCGTAGTGAAAGAGGGAAAGGAGAAATAGAGGAGTATCAGAGGCGTGAAAGTGGGAAAAGAGACACAGAGGAGTGAAAGAGAGAAAGGAGAAACAGAGGAGTATCATAGAATTGAAAGAAGGAAAAGAGAAACAGAGGAGTATCAGATGAGTGAAAGATGAAAAAGAGAAACAGGGGAGTGTCTGCGGAGTGAAAGAGTGAAAGGAGAAAAAGAGGAGTATCAGAGGAGTGAAAGTGGAAAAAAGAGAAACAGAGGAGTGAAAGAGGGAACGGAGAAACAGATTAGTATCAGAGGAGTGAAAGAGGGAAAGGAGAAATAGAGGGGTGTCAGAGGAGTGAAAGTGGGAAAAGAGACACAGAGGAGTATTAGATGAGTGAAAGAGGGAAAAGAGAAACCGAGGGGTATCAGAGGAGTGAAAGAGGGAATGGAGAAACAGAGAAGTATCAGAGGAGTGAAAGTGGGGAAAGAGACACAGAGGAGTGAAAGAGGGAAAAGGGAAATAGAGGAGTATCAGAGAAATGAAAAAGGGAACGGAGAAACAGATGAGTATCAGACGAGTGAAAGTGGGAAAAGAGAAACAGAGGTGTGTCTGAGGAGTCTAAGAGGGAAAGGGGAAATAGGGGAGTATCAGAGGCATGAAAGTAGCAAAAGAGAAACATTGGAGTATCAGAGGAGTGAAAGAGGAAAAGGAGAAATAGAGGAGTATCAGAGGAGTGAAAGAGGGAACGGAGAAACAGAGGACTATCAGAGGAGTGAAAGTGGGAAAAGAGAAACAGAGGAGTATCAGAGGAGTGAAAGATGGAAAAGCTAAACCGAGGAGTATCAGAGGAGTGAAAGAGGAAAATGAGAAATAGTGGAGTATCAGGGAGTGAAAGAGGGAACGGAGAAACAGAGGAGTATCAGAGGAGTGAAACAGGGAAAAGAGAAACAGAGGAGTATCATAGAAGTGAAAGAGGAAAAAGAGAAACAGAGGAGTACCTGAGGAGTGAAAGAGGAAAAAGTGAAAAGTTTAATTATTTTTATCCTTATTAAGTATATATTTTTCATTGATTTTTTTCATCTCAATTTTATATTATGATTTTTTTAGGTAAACATGCCATAGCAGAAGTACTTGGTCCATGACCACGCAAAAATAAATTGTACCAAATTCCTTATCAAACTATAAATAATTTATTATCCAGATCTACAACCTCGTGTACAGCATAGGAAACACTATTTGTAAATTTCCTCTATTCAGTTTGTGATCTAATACTGGCAAGGTATTTAAAGTCTGTGCTTAATCCAAAAAGACTTCTGGATAAACTACATTGCATGTCTGATAATTTCGATTAAATATGCTTAGTCTTTCTGCACTTCAAAATGTCCATGTGAAAAATATGGTGGCGGAGAGGTTAATTCCAATTTCCTTAAGGGTTTCTTCTTGCGCTTCATCGACAGACATAGCAAAACAAGGCTTCCATGGAAACTGGAGCCTTCGACATTCGAAGAGGATTCCTGTGTCTGATGGAACTAATGGAATTCTTGGAAGTAAAATGATATCGCCCTTATTCGTTTCTCAGAAATATTTTTCGAAAAAAAAAAAAAGGTTTTGCGTTACACCGATTAAAAAATAATTTATTTTGTTCTTTTTTAAACATAAGAATGTAATAATAAAAAGCAAAACTTAAGAAATACTTCAAGAATGTCGGCGTTTTTTTTATTTTTATTTTACATATGACAAACAATTAACCCTTTCAGGTTTGCGTTCCTGGACAATTTTAGCTGAAATTCGGCATCTTTGGAAAGTGACTGAAAACCATATTAAGATTCAATTCTTATGAATGTAATGAACGGTACAGAATTGTTTGGAATCCGTTTGGTGTGCTGGCGCGAAGTCACAAGTCATCATGACCGAGGGTTTGAGTGTATTGGCCTCATTGTAGCTTATACGCGCTTTTTCCAGAAATTGTAACTAAGATTCTTTCAATGTCGTTGCTGTGTAATCCAAGGGGTCGTCTTTCTGGGTTTTCAAGAAATACAAAATGTGCCTGAGCACAATTCTACAAGAGGGATTACCTAGCCAACCTGGTAGACAACATAATCTCTCTAGACTGACAGGTACCTACAAGCACCCACACATGTATTATTAGGTTGGTGCAAAAATAATGTCGTTTTCTCACATAGTAACATATATGAGAAAACGACATTATTTTTGCACCAACCTAATAACAGCTGGGTGGTATTTTTCCCGATTAATATTAGTTTGGTGCAAAAATAATGACGTAATAATGTCGTTTTTTGAAGTATTTTTTAACGTCAAAAAACGACATTATTACGTCATTATTTTTGCACCAACCTAATAGATATTCTTTTTAAATCGTTTCGCCTCAAAAGAGGCGATAATGTCACTAAGACGCAGGAGATTACACGGAGTGAAAGAAGACTTTAGTAAAGAGAAGGCAAGAAAGGACAATAAAAGAACAGAGTTCAGGGAGACAGGAGATGGCGACTGATGTAGCATTTACATTTTTGAAGATTATAGCTGGCAATGAGTCAAAAATTGAAAGGAGTTCCACAGGTGAGAAGTGTGAGAAAAGAAACTTTTTGAATAGAAGTGACCTTTACATCTTGCTAGTTCAACAACAAAAAAAGAAAAAAAAAACACTGTGAGACCTAAGTGCCAATCTAGTAGCACGCTTAAATTCATGTAGTCGATGCACCAGAGATAAAGCTCGTCGGAGCAGTTGCCGTGAAAAGATTTGTAGAGGGAGATAAGCAACATGACGTTGGTGAGAAAGAGATACCGAGTCAGGATCGATTCTATTAAAAATCCGTCTTTGAATTATTGGGCTCGTCTACTAGCCCAATCTTACCTTCTTCGAGTAATGCACTATTCCAACTTTCATTCGTAAATCTAGCCCTCTGATTGGTTCATTTCGACCAATCAGGTCGCCCGCACGTGTACTTCGAAGTTTGGGCCCCAAATCGTTTTGGAGCCACCCACGTGATCATGACCTCTTTAAAAAAAAAAAAAAAAAAAAAAAACCAAAGGACGTGTGACACGCAGATGCAGACCTGGGCAGATCAGCAGCAGACCATTTTTTCGACCGCTCACTCAAGCTTAAAAAAGTGACGACTACTACTCCGGTCTTGACGAATCGAGACGACAAATCGTTCCCGTTCAATATCTTCTACGAACTTCTTCGTCATTCAAGAATCTCAAACTATACATTCTCTTTGATCATCTACGATAAATCAGTCAGTCCAGCGAACACAGAGAAGTGCTAATCTAATCCACGTAACTTGCGATTATAATTTTCCTGCACGAAAAAAAAACACAACTGACTCACCCACAAACTCAACTGGAAGATTACTCTGGGGATAGAAAGAACTTCAACTCGCAAGACTTTACTTATCCAAAGTGAATTATTAACGCTCGCTACAATTTAATTAAATACTATTATTGAACATATTTCATACTTACAGTTGAGGGTAGACTTACTTCTGAATGACTCAATTCTAAACAATACAAAAAGAACAACACGAACATAATAACGGTGTTTAAACATTCTTATAGACTGTAATACAAATACACTAAAACACACAAAAAAAATCTTCGTCCACTAACAAACATAACAACACAATAATATCTTGTAATAATATTATGTATATAATATTTGTATTGTATATAAATGCATTTGTTTGTTTGAATTGCATACATGTTTTGCCTTGTTTTATATCAAGTATTATTTATTGCTGTGGATGCAAGAGAAGATCACGCAACCTGACAAAAATTCCTCCGGATATATTCTAACACCATAGCTAAAAATCTTAGTTCATTCTGCGCATCCCCAACAGAATTTTGTCAAGAATCTCAAGATATACAACAGAAACACCAGATCAGATACGGTAACATTATTCACTACACGGACAAATGGCAGATTTATAAAGATGTTATACATTGCTTTGTACACAAGTGATAAAAGCCCGCCCAAAATTTACCTACTGTCGTCTGCTTCTGTTCATTTATTTAAGATAAAAAAATATACAAAAAAAATAACTGTGTACTTTTCAGATTTGCAACGTCATTATACAAAATGTTTTATTCACTCCAACTAAATAATCGCTTGCTTTTTTCCCCTCCAAATTTAACTCGATTAAAGCCACACCTTCGATTTCACTAGTAAATATTGTATATATTGCACAACGTAAATAAGTGATTTTGCTACAGAAACAACGCCGTGTCTCCCTTGGTCTGGCTATTGACCTCGTCTATAAAGTCTGGCGAAGAACAATAGATAAATTGTAGACTGATTTCCTACAAGACTTCTGCCGGCGCCATTCTGTTGGCCTCAGTAAATCGTATGATCAACTAATCGTGTGGATGACAAGTTAACGTCACGGTCAGTTAAGAAGAGAGTCTTTCTCGTCTCGTCCGACAAGAGCGTGTAATGTCAGTGTTCTCAAGAAAGAGCAAATATTACAATGTGGAATCTGGGATTTGGCCGCCATACTCTGGGAAAGAACGGAGAAAAGTTTGGCAGGTAAAAATAGGTTGGGGAAAACAAAGAAAATGTATTTGCGCGGCTTTGTAAAGTAGGGGTTGATGAGAGTAAATAAAAGCCATTATATAAACGGACATAGATAGATAGATAGATAGATAGATAGATAGATAGATAGATAGATAGATAGATAGATAGATAGATAGATAACGAACTGATGGAGAGGGAGAGGCAGAGGGAGTAATATGAACAAACTGAAATAGATAGATAGATAGAAACTGAATAGGCAGATAGAGAATCAAGTGAATGAGATAGATAGATAGATAGATAGATAGATAGATAGATAGATAGATAGATAGATAGATAGATAGATAAAGCAAACTGCAATAGATACAAACTGAGAAAGGTAAATAGATCAACAAGCGAATGAAATAGATAGATAGATAGACAGACAGACAGATACGAACTGATGGAGAGGGAGAGACAGGGTGAGTAATATGAAAAAAAACGAAATAGATAGATAGATAGATAGATAGATAGATAGATAGATAGATAGATAGATAGATAGATAGATAAAGCAAACTGCAATAGATACAAACTGAGAAAGGTAAATAGATCAACAAGCGAATGAAATAGATAGATAGATAGACAGACAGACAGATACGAACTGATGGAGAGGGAGAGACAGGGTGAGTAATATGAAAAAAAACGAAATAGATAGATAGATAGATAGATAGATAGATAGATAGATAGATAGATAGATAGATAGATAGATAGTTCAGACTGCGATAGATGAAAACTGAGATAAGTAGATAGATAATCAAGCGAATGGGATAGATAGATAGATAGATAGATAGATAGATAGATAGATAGATAGATAGATAGATAGATAGGGGGAGTACAAATCTGAATAGAAGGAGATAGATAGATAGATAGATAGATAGATAGATAGATAGATAGATAGATAGATAGATAAAGCAAACTGCAATAGATACAAACTGAGAAAGGTAAATAGATCAACAAGCGAATGAAATAGATAGATAGATAGACAGACAGACAGATACGAACTGATGGAGAGGGAGAGACAGGGTGAGTAATATGAAAAAAAACGAAATAGATAGATAGATAGATAGATAGATAGATAGATAGATAGATAGATAGATAGATAGTTCAGACTGCGATAGATGAAAACTGAGATAAGTAGATAGATAATCAAGCGAATGAGATAGATAGATAGATAGATAGATAGATAGATAGATAGATAGATAGATAGGTAGGGGGAGTACAAATCTGAATAGAAGGAGATAGATAGATAGATAGATAGATAGATAGATAGATAGATAGATAGATAGATCAGACTGCGATAGATGAAAACTGAGATAGGTAGATAGATAATCAAGCGAATGGGATAGATAGATAGATAGATAGATAGATAGATAGATAGATAGATAGATAGATAGATAGATAGATAGATAGATAGGGGGAGTACAAATCTGAATAGAAGGAGATAGATAGATAGATAGATAGATAGATAGATAGATAGATAGATAGATAGATAGATAGATAGATCAGACTGCGATAGATGAAAACTGAGATAGGTAGATAGATAATCAAGCGAATGGGATAGATAGATAGATAGATAGATAGATAGATAGATAGATAGATAGATAGATAGATAGATAGATAGATAGGGGGAGTACAAATCTGAATAGAAGGAGATAGATAGATAGATAGATAGATAGATAGATAGATAGATAGATAGATAGATAAAGCAAACTGCAATAGATACAAACTGAGAAAGGTAAATAGATCAACAAGCGAATAAAATAGATAGATAGATAGACAGACAGACAGATACGAACTGATGGAGAGGGAGAGACAGGGTGAGTAATATGAAAAACAACGAAATAGATAGATAGATAGATAGATAGATAGATAGATAGATAGATAGATAGATAGATAGATCAGACTGCGATAGATGAAAACTGAGATAGGTAGATAGATAATCAAGCGAATGGGATAGATAGATAGATAGATAGATAGATAGATAGATAGATAGATAGATAGATAGATAGATAGATAGATAGGGGGAGTACAAATCTGAATAGAAGGAGATAGATAGATAGATAGATAGATAGATAGATAGATAGATAGATAGATAGATAGATAAAGCAAACTGCAATAGATACAAACTGAGAAAGGTAAATAGATCAACAAGCGAATAAAACAGATAGATAGATAGATAGACAGACAGACAGATACGAACTGATGGAGAGGGAGAGACAGGGTGAGTAATATGAAAAACAACGAAATAGATAGATAGATAGATAGATAGATAGATAGATAGATAGATAGATAGATAGATCAGACTGCGATAGATGAAAACTGAGATAGGTAGATAGATAATCAAGCGAATGGGATAGATAGATAGATAGATAGATAGATAGATAGATAGATAGATAGATAGATAGATAGATAGATAGATAGGTAGGTAGGGGGAGTACAAATCTGAATAGAAGGAGATAGATAGATAGATAGATAGATAGATAGATAGATAGATAGAATTCTGAGGTCGCTTTTTTAAAATCTTTCTCCTTTTAAAATATTTAGTCGTGCAACTCGATGGAAGAACTGATCCGCAGTAATTATGTACGTCTTATACATCAGTTAAGCACATGACTAAATAGAAAAAATTAGTAAAGTTCGATTTTTTTCTGCTATCTTTCCTTGTCTCATTTGGAGTCACCAGTTATCCCATGTTCTATGTGCCGTGTACCCTCAGGAACTGGGTTATCTTGACTCTCCACAATTTCCTATCTGTTGTAGCGCTAATTAAATTTTGTCTTTTTGCCATCTCTCCTAATCCCTGTTTTGTCGACCATTTATACAAGCTCGATAGGGTAGGTCATGTGCTGTTTTCCTCTGTCCCTCTTGCTTTTGATAAGTCATGCGTGTGTCAAATTTGCCAAGCCTTTTCCTCATTATGTATCTGAGAAATTTCAACTCTCTTTTTCTGATGTTAAATATAAGTGTCCTTTTTGTTTCCATTTTCACTAAAGCTTCGTCATTTCTCACAAGTTCAGTCCATGCTATTCTCAACATCCTTCTGTAGAATCACATTTGTTTTGCTTCATGTCTCTTCTTCATCTATGATGAAATTGCCCAGCATTTACTGCCATATTGGAAGACTGATATTACACTGTAGCTCAGTACTTTTGTTTGTTGGGTGGGGGTGTTCTAACGAATTTGTCCTATTTCTTAATACTTTGCTTAGCTTTATGAAGGCATCTTTCGATATCCCAATACGACTTCGGATTTTGCTGTCGCATTTTCCGTACTATGTTAAAACCACCGTTTGTTATTTGGATTTTGTACTCGCTTGATTCTGGCATCCCCAATTCGTCATTCGCGTCTCGGAATGTCCCCTTTTTCTAACAATATATTCTGATTTGATGTATCCATCTCCCTTTAGGGTGTGAGCGATTATGTCTCTTCACAATTTCATACACTTTGTACCCCTTAATAGGGTTTGTATTTTTGCTCTCCCTCCTAAATCCTGTTTTGCCAGTTGTATACACTATAACCCGGATATAAAAGACCTGCATATAAGAGAAACGCAGATATAAGAGAGATTTTCTCTGGTCCCAAATTAGAGCCTGTGTTAATGTAAACAAAATAGACCAAAACCGGATATAAGAGAAACCCGGATATAAGAGACTTCTTCTCCGGTCTCGACAACTCTCTTATATCCGGGTTACACTGTACTTGTTAGGTAGGTTATTCGCAATTATTTAGATTATTGACATTTTTCAGACCGTTTTCCTTATATTTATTGCCATATTCACGACGTTTCGACCGTCTTACGCTCTGGCCTTCTTCAGGTGATTGTAATTTCGAAGTGAACCCTTCATTTCGTCCCCGCGGTAGATTGTTCTATGTCTATGCCTCTTTCGGATATCTCAGTTATCTCCCTTTAAATCAACTCTCCAAGATTTTGTTCCCCACTGCATTAGCCAGCAATGCTTTGTGTCAAGTCACTGGATCCAACCATCGCTTTTATCCACTGGGCCAATAAAGATGCAGAATACAGTCCGAACCTGTAAATACCATAAATTCTCGAAAATAATACGCACCCCAACAAATGATCAAGAAATTAAGAAATATATCTATTCCTATGTACAATACGCATTCATAGATTTTGTCAAAAAAAAAAAAAAAAATTACGAACACATTTTTTCGACCTTGACATTAAGAATAATATCAACACTAAGCGGCTAAAATAATGTTGAGTTGGAACATATTGAAAAATGGTTTCAGGAATCTTGAGATACCGTCAGTGCGGATGTTATAAAGAGAGGTTTCAAGAAGTGTTGTTGCAAGACAGCCATGGATGGCTCTGAAGATGACATTCTTTAGCAAAGAGAATGAAGAGGCCGAAGATAATTTTGAACAGGACGATGATATTGTAATTGATGATTTTTTTTTTTTTTTTTTTACTACTATGGCAGTGGAGACGTCTGGGGTTATTGGCCCTCGTTCGATGGCGTTCCTTCCGAGGATTGGCGCGATTGCGTCTCGATTAAGGGACGAGCCTCGCGAAACGGAGTGGCTCTTGCGGCGTTTCTTACTGGGCATGGTTCGAGGTAATGCTTTCTCTATCATTGCGGCTGGCAGAGGTTAGAAAAAATTGTTTATTGTTACGTTGTTCTGGAATTGTCATCAATGGTCAATTGTAATTGTTTTGTTTCCATAAATTTTAATTTATTTGTTAAAAAAAAAAAAATTTAGACATTTATTCGATTACAGAAAGTGATGATGATGACGACGATGATGATGATAATTAAAATTTCAATAAATTCTTAACTTGATATCCTCTTTTCTTCGAAATTGGCCTTTTTATAGATTTTTTTTTTAATTTTTTCGCCTTATATAAAATGCGGTTACTGATAAACATAAATTTATTGACAAAAAAGAAAATGTTACAATTATTATCATTGGATTTAAAATGAAAACTGGGATATCTTTCTTGTTTTAGAATAACAAGTCTGTATTTATTATTATAAATCAATAACGAAAAAATATTTTTTAAACCTATTTATAATACGCACCCATACTATCACTTGTAATTTACAGTAAAAAGAAAATGCGTATTATTTTCAAGAAATTATAGTAATGTAAATAATTACAATACCTCATCTCAGGGATATAGACAGAGGTTATTCACTGTTTTCATCTGCCTTCAATATGTTCTGCGAGTTTCAAATTTTTTAAGCCCCTCTTTCTACGTCATATGCATTAGTAATTTACACTGTCGATTGCTGACACTAAATATAAATGTCTTTTTTATTTCAATTTTTCCATGAGACATTGTCGTTGCTCACGTCTCTATAGGCGGAATCAGTCCAATGAGAAAACGCATCCTTGCCGCACACCTCTTCCTATTTTCCTGTCGCTATGGCAGAGGTTGATCTTGAACCCTGTCGCGCGTGTATAGCTGGCCATTCGCATTCGAGGATACCTGTCTGCTAGGGCGGCTAGCCAATCCCTATTGCAGACGCTCGCTCAGGCGCATTTATGTTTATTCAACACCCACACAGCCCACCTATGGCCTTATACTGCAACTATGCTGAACATACCTTAGTTAGAGTTTCTGGGAAAGAGCGTGTTATCTAGCTTGAGCAACAATTTGAACAAGGCCACCACGTTCTAGCCCTCGGCCACGATGACTTGTGACTTTGTGCTAGCGCAGCTATCGGTGACCCCCAAGGGTTTCCTCTACCCAATTTCACTCACAAGGTTTGGGTAAAACAATGGTATGGTTTTCAGGCACTTTCCAAAATGTGCCGTTGGGTAGGATCGACCCCATAAATCCGATCACATCAGGAAGTCTACCTTACTGACATATCGTGAGATTCAAACCCGGGTCTCATCGTCAGAATGCGAATGTTCTAACCACTCGTGCCCACTGTTGCGCATCCACACTAAGTTAATAACATTCTCGTTCGCTTACGTTGTTTATAGTCGTGCTTGGAAGGAAAGTGTGTAGAGTGTGTTCGTCTCACTAGTACTTGGAAGGAAAGTGTGTAAAGTGTGGTCGTCTCACTATTACTTGGAAGGAAAATGTGTAGAGTGTGGTCGTCTTACCAGTACTTGGAAGGAAAGTGTGTAGAGTGTGTTCGTCTCACCAGTAGTTTGAAGGAAATTGTGTAAAGTGTGGTCGTCTCACTATTACTTGGAAGGAAAATGTGTAGAGTGTGGTCGTCTCACCAGTACTTGGAAGGAAAGTGTGTAAAGTGTGGTCGTTTCACCAGTACTTGGAATGAAAGTGTGTAAAGTGTGGTCGTCTCACCATCACTTGGAAGGAAAGTGTGTAGAGTGTGGTCGTCTCGCCATCCCATAGAAAACTTTCTTTTTTTTTTTAAACGTTTATGACAGATAACGAATTGTGAATCTATGGCTATGAAAGCTCAGTATTGGCAGTGGAAGGACGAAGCATGTACGAATGAGTCGAAGCAATGTGAAGACACTGTTGACAGTCGCTTTTTAGTTTTGACTTGTTCATCATGTGTATGCTCCATCTGCTCAGACAGTAAACAAAGACTGTTACCGTGACGTGTTGCGGCGTTTACGAAATGCTGTTCGTCGTGAAAGGACAGAATTGCACGCGTTCGGTGAGTGGCAACTCTACCCATGACAACGCAATTTGCTCATTCAGCGTAGCTTGTGCAGTAGTTTTTGGCCAACAACAACATTTCCCCAGGTTCGACAACTACCAAATCCCACAACCACTCCGCCAACATCTTGCGATTTCTTCTTCTTTCCAAAAATCAAATTCCACTCGAAATGAACAAGATTTCAAGGCGCCGAGGAAATCTAAGAGAATACGATGAAGCAGCTGCTCACTTCAGACAGAGCATACTTCGAAGAAGATTAAATGCTGAATAGATATGCGCTGTAGTTTTTCTTCTGTAGCACCAGTCCTGATACTTTTTGATCAGGCCTCTTATATGTACGTATACTGACATGAGCGAGGTAAGAAGTAGGAATATCTATATTGTTGATTGTCATACAAAATGGATAAATCTCCCATATGACGCACTAAGTGCTCAGTACTTGTGTCCTTGTGTCATCCTAAACCCGGTTCGCTAGATAGAACGTGCTGTATTAGCTAGCAAATTTGTCTCGTAGACCCTTAATGAAGTCGATCCTTACTGGGAACGTGATACATGCCAGCTTATTGCTAAACTAAGCTTAACGTAGGAAATTCGCCCACTTCTCTTTCTCTCTCTCTCTCTCTCTCTCTCTCTCTCTCTCTCTCTCTCTCTGTCTCATTCTCTCACCAGAAATTTTAGTAAGTCTCGTAGGAAGTTAATACTTTGATGATTCCGATCCTCACTGGGGACCCAACAATTGTCACATTGCGACAGACTAAAATAAACTTGGACATTTTTCCCTGGAATAAGTTGAACTCGCAGAACGTTAAAATTTTTATAACTTCTATCCTCTTTGGGAACACAAAATCCTCACCTAGGATATATAAAACATGGAAAATTTAGACATATTCCGGAGGAAAATTTATTTGCAAGTTAGTCACTCAAACTGTTAATAATTTAATGACGCTGATAGTCACTGAGGACTCAATAAAAGTGATCTCATGCCAGATTAATATAAATTTAGAAAAATTCTAGGTTATTGGGAAGTTTATAACCTTGACCTTGTGCCAAACTCAGCTAAAAAATTGGGCGTTTCTCAGTAGAGCACCCGTTTAACAAGTTAATCACGATATCGATCCTCACAGGGGATATCACTATCTTGGCGTTGTGCCATAATCAGCTAAACTTCGAAAAATGGGCGTTTCTTTGTGGAACAACTGTTCACAAGCTAATCTCGACATCGATCCTCACTGGGGATATCTCTACTGCGGCATAGTGCCATAACCAGACGAACTTCGAAAAATAGCCTCTTCTCAGTGAAGCAACAGTTAACACGTTAAAATAAGCATCGATCCTCACTGGGGACATCACTACCGCGGCGTTCTGCAATAATTATCCAAACTTCGAAAAATAGGCGTTTCTCAGTAGAGTACCCGTTAAAAAGCTAATCCCGACATCGATCCTCACTGGGGATATCACTACCGTGGCGTTGTGCCATAATCAGCTAAACTTCAAAAAATGTGCGTTTCTCATTAGAAAAACGGTTAACTAGTTAATCTCGACATCGGTTCTCACTGGGGATATCATTACTGTGAGACTGTGCAGACTGGGCAAAAATTAGAAAAAAATGGACGCTTCTCAGGAGAGCAATCGTTAACAATTTAATCTCAACATTGACCCTACTTAGGGAGTTTACTACCGTGGCCTTGTGCCAGACTCTATTAAAGTTAATAAATATCGCTTGTAGGCTCTAAATCTTTATGTAAATTTTATTATTGATATTTGCTCAATTATCGTTGATTGGTGAAGCTCTAAGTTTATGACAATCGAATGAACCGCCGATTTCGATAAGAAACGATGCTTTTAATTTGAAGTATCGTCATAATACGATGTGATAATCTCGTATGAAGCTATAAAATTCGCTTCATTTTCTGACCATATCTAATAACTAGATGCAAACGACAAAGTTATTTCCTTCAGTTTATGGCTTCCTTCCGTCTTTCTCCAATTTTATGGTTCACTTAGTTTAAAATAACGCGCTTAAAACGTACGATCGGTTCGACTCCGAAATTTTAATTTAACATCCTTCTGGGATTAAATATTATTATTAACTTTTAAAAAAACGGACAAAAAATATTCAGGATTCTATTTAATCTCTTCCGAGATTATGCGAAGCGTATATACGTACAGATAGAAAGAGATGGGCACTGATAATTTAAGCATTCATCTGAAGAGGCATTGGGATGTTTAAAGAGGAATTTCAAAAGCTAAGAAGAGTATTAAGAGAAAGGAAAACTTCTTAAAAAACGAAGAGTATTGAACTGTTACGGGATATCTGAATGGACAATATCCTCAGACATGAAAAAGAGATGGAAGTAAAATAAATGTAGTTCTACAGAAAGATACTGAGGATGGACTTAAAATGTGAGCAAAAACGATGTCTTAAAGAAGATGGAAACAAAAAGAAAACTTATACTTAACATCAGGAAGAGACAGTTGTTATTTCTACAGAAGGATGCTGAGGATACAATAGACTGAACATGTGATCAACGACGAGGTTTTAGAGAAAATGGAAACAAAAAGGAAACTTATACTTAACACCAGGAAGAGACAGTTGAAATTTCTACATAAGGATGCTGAGGATACAATAGACTGAACATGTGATCAACGACGAGGTTTTAGAGAAAATGGAAACAAAAATGAAACTTATATTAAACATCAGTAAGGGACAGTTGAAATTCTACGTAATGAGGAAGATGGGCTTGGAAAATCTGATACTCACAGGAGAGATTGATCGCCTTCGCCCTGAAGGGACACAGCACATAAAAGAAGAATGCCACACACCAAAGAGAATATACTACAAAAAAAACTTCATTCTTGCTTTCCCTCCCACGTCCAACGAACTAATATTTGGTTGGGCTATTCTAAGTCAGGCTGGCGTACAAAAATACGGTGTTCGATATTCATTCATGATACTTAATGTAATCAATTATACTAGGCACATGCTGCGCAGCCAAATGTCTGAGGTACGGTGGCAGGACTTGTTAAAATCAACGCATGACCATGCTGCTGTGGTCTAGGTAAAATAACTTCAGTTCGAGTAACATGTTTCTATTTCCAGTGAAAGATGTTCTCAAATATCTCAATGTGACTTCCGTATAACCTTGCTTGCCTTTGAACTTAAAGAACAATACATTTACTTTTTAAAAATTATTATAATTAGTTTTAAAAGATAAAACAATTCTTGTAAAAATTCATTATTCATTGAAAACATTTTTTTCGTAAGACAATAGTGTCCTTAATAAATTTTATATATAAAAGCAATGAAATGCTTTTCTAATTAAATAATGTCATAGTTATATTGTATTTTTTTATTTTATGATTCAGAGCAGATTTTCGGGAAATGAGTAGTAGATTTAAAAAAATGATGATTACATTCTCCAAGAGGTCCTAACTAATAAACCAAATTTTGAGATTGCAATTTAATTTCTTGAAATTTCATGAAATTAAGTAAGGGGGTGATAACATATGTAAAAAATATTTTTACCAAGATGTTCTAGAAAAAAAAATTTCAAAAGTCATTTTTTTGATAAGTCCTGAAAGTTTCATTAAAATCCGACAATTATTTGATTTTTGCAAGAATTTTCAAATCAATGTGTTTTTCAAATGAAAAAGACACAAAGACACATATCGTAAATATTGATTTTCTAAGCGTAGCGTAGATGTGGTACAAGGCCGAAAGTATGGAGCCCCGCGTGAGGATCGAACTCACTATTCAGTTGCAAGTGCTTTAGCGAGACAAGCTTGCTAAACATTACACCACGCCGAGGGGCCCAAAGCACAAATCGTAAATATTGCGTCGACCGCTGACGTAAAAGAAACAAGATTTTTAAACAAAATTTCGAACGTGCCAGAAATTATTAAAAAATTTAATAAAATAATAAAAAATACTTTGGCCTTTACTCTTAATAATAACATAGACATTTTGACGATAAAAACTCTGTTCTTATTAAGTTTGGGGCCTTTTCTTATCGTGTCATACTGCTTTTTCAGCGAAGAAGTTTAGGTACCTAATATATAGTGTAGCGATAGTGAGAGACTTAGAATCCCCACGAGGATTCATTATTGGCGGTTACAATCTTAACAACATTAGATATGCAGACGACACCATGTTGATAGCAGACACAGAAAGAAAACTACAACAACTCCTACAGAAGGTAGTGAAGGAAACCGAGAAGAAAGGACTAAATATCAACTGTATGAAAACCCTATGCCTATTTGTTAGCAAAAGGAACGGCCCAAGTTGCGAACTACAAAGTGAAATCAAGCGAGTACAACCTTTTAAATATCTAGGAACGTGCAATTGGATAAGGAAAGATGACTTTCCAAATCTAAGCAAAATATTAGGAAACGGGAAAAGCTAGTTAGAAAAAAAGGAAAGAGTACTGAATCGTTGTGTAATATCGGTCCTCATATATGGCAATGAATGCTGGACCATCTCCTCACAGATGAAGAAGAAATTTGAAGCAACAGAAATATGGCTCTACAGAAGGATGATGAGAATATCATGGACCTGACATATGAACAATGAGTGAAAGTGCAAAACAGGTTATGACCTACCTAACGGTTTTTTTTTTGTAAATGAATAGTAGAACAAGAATTAGGGGAGGTGGCAGAAAGACATTTAATAAGAGATACACAGTACGGGAAATTGTGGAGGACCATGACACGGCACACAAAAGAAGATGAGCAACAAGAAGAAAACGAAGAAAAACGGTAATATTAACCGTTTCCTTAAAAGGAAACACTCGACATTCATTCACCGACCTGCCAGTTGTGTTGACGGTTGGAATTTATAAAATAACTTTCTCTTCAGACAATACTTCAGGAAAATAGTAGCTGTTATTGCTCTTTCCAATACTGATAGGGGTTTCCTTCCTAACCTTTTGTTTGAAGTGGTGTGGAATATCAACATGTTGTTTATGTCATTATTTCCTCTTCGAGTTCTATGTGATATCCATTTTAGTTATTGTTATTATTGAATGTTCCCCGGTGATACTGTTTCCTTTATTTGGTGCAGTTCATTGTGATTCTGTAGCGTCAGGCCATAATGTTCTTGCTTAGACCTACAGGATTCATTCGCTGGATGCCATTTTTAACCATTGGTCAGTGAGGGTGGTTGCATAAAGTTGACAGTTTATATATTTATGAACGGGTTTGTGGCCTACCTGAAATTCACATGAAAACCTCGACTTGACGTGGCTATGTAAGAACATGACCCAAGTTTTTAGTTTAATGGTTTTTGTTTTGTGGCAACTGGTGGTGTTCGGCAAAACTATCCCTAGCACACAATATACAGGGTGGCCCCAAAAAGCGGTAATTTTTGAAGTACGTATTGTCAGACATGAGCAAGTGGCAACACTGCAAGACAGTGACCTTGAGCAAGTAAACATTTCGCCATTTAGAATTCAAGATGAAATTCACAGTATCCCAGCTGAGATGTTGCAGCAGTCAATGAGGAATCTCAACAGCAGATTTCAAGAATGCATTCGTACAGGAGGACGCCATCTACAGGACGTAATTTAAAAAAAATGAAAATTGCATCATTGTTTCTTAAATGGCATGTTTTAAGGTTTCAATTACTATGAATAAAAAATTTTTCTTCCATTACTTTTGGTTTTATTGGATTGTTAAATAGTTCCAGTTTTTTGGGATCACCCTGTATATATATATATATATATATATATATATATATATATATATATATATATATAGGGTGAACCAAAAAAACAGGAATTTTTGAAGTGCGTATTGCCAGACATGAGCAAGTGGCAACACTGTGAGACAGTGACCTTGAGCAAGTAAACATTTCGCCATTTAGAATTCAAGATGAAATTCACAGTATCCCAGCTGAGATGTTGCAGCAGTCAATGAGGAATCTCAACAGCAGATTTCAAGAATGCATTCGTACAGGAGGACGCCATCTACAGAACGTAATTTAAAAAAAAATGAAAATTCTATCATTGTTTCTTAAATGGCATGTTTTAAGGTTTCAATTACTATGAATAAAATATTTTTCTTCCATCACTTTTGGTTTTATTGGATTGTTAAATAGTTCCCGTTTTTTTGGGTCACCCTATACTTTGATAATTTTTTTTACAGTAAGGATCACCTGGTGCAATGCACGGGAGCCACGCGAGGTGCTGATAAGATAAGAAATTAACAGCTAACCCTAGACCTAAACAGGTTAAGATTGTAGGGAATCGGTTCCACAGACCAGCTAACGGCAAGAAGCTGTTCTAGTGGAACTTACACCTTACCAAATGTAATACGTAGGGAGTTGTTTGCTACAGTGTAAATGGAATGTCCGGTCCTTACCATGAAAGTTAAGCCTGGCGGAACCAAGGAATGTATTTCGTCCAAGCCCTTTCCATGGAATTAGCGGTAGAGCAGCGTGAGACTCACCACATCACGCCTGTGTGAGAGAGGTTGAACGGTGGATAATAATTCGTCGCCCACAAGAACTCGGAGACGCTTTCGGACTTAGCGCGATCAGAGCAACTCCCGCAGGAATATGAAAACAGTAAGCCATTCTTGACCGAATCTGGCTCTTGTAAAGGAAGAGGATAACACGTGGGGTCAGATTCTTCGGTACAGGGAGCCGATTATTTCACCTGCATCTTTAGCGATGGCTATTAGGGTACGAGTTCCACTTGAGGTCAGGTTTAAGGCCAAATAGTCTCTCAAGTTACGGTGCCTCTCCGAGGGCTCATTCGTTCATCTTGATTGGCCATAGTTGTTGGTCCGATCGAGTTTCTTTATGTATTTTACTAAATTTGTTATCACTAATCCATGCACAGTGGGTATCTGAGTTTTTATTAGTATTTGCTAATTCTACATCCTGAAGATTTATGATGGATTCAGGGTATATACCTTAATCTCTTTCATTCCAATTCTAGAATATTTGGAAAGGTTTATCTTCAGGCTCACTTCTTGGAATATTTAAAAAAAGATGCTGATGTCTTTTTTGTTTTGTTTTTTTTCATGATCACTGCAAGGAGACTAGCAACTTTTAATGCTTGTCTTGGAGAGTTTAACCCTAGAACACTAACCATCAATTAAAGTTACACCCCTACTAACCATGGGTATATCATACCCGATTTTGAAAATATCAAAAAAATGTTAAATATAGATCTTTATTTGAAATATTTTGCATGTAGGCACTTCAAACTTTGTACTTTGAGTTAACAATAGGAACTGAAAAACGTATTTAGATAAGAAAATCAGGTACTGAAAATTGTAATTAAAAATAAGAAAATTTGCGCTGGGTATATTAAACCCATGGTTAGTGTTCTTGGGTTAAGATTCTACTGCACAGGAAAGCATCCACGCAGGAATCCGTTCCACAAACCAGCATTTTTTTTTTGTTATTTGCTTTTTTTTTGCTTTTTTTTTTTTTGCTTTTTTTATATTTGCTTTTGTTTTTGTTTTGTTTTTTGGTGGTAAGGGAAGCTGAGTAGAAGATTCTTCCTATCAGAAACGCAAGTTTAGATAATAATCTTGAGCGAACAACCATTGGAGAGAGAGAGGCAGGGCGTTGAGCGTGTGTTGATTCCTTGTGTCGGACAATATCCGGTGACCGTGCTTAGAACAAAGCAGCTTCTCAAATCTCGTGGAAGTGAAGAATGGCCATTACCACGCAGTCTTGTCTTTAGTCTTTATCCAGCGTTCCTTCTACGCATAAACCAAATAGAAATACATTAGAATGTAAGGACACGTTTTGGCGCGACATGAGATCAACTGAAAGGCGGGCTGCGTGAAAGGAAGTGGACAGGATAAGTGAAAATCGAAGTGAATGTGGCGAGAGGCAAACAACCGATAACCAAACGTCTCTCAACTGCATATCTATCATAGTCCGTCCGCTGGTCATGTATTTATGCGCTTACGAGTCGCACTATTTCGCAGTAAAGTTTCATTGAAAAGACTTTCTCCTTTTTTTTTTTCGTTTTTCATTTATTTCATTTTTTCACAGCTTATCAACACTTATGTAGGTTATTTAAAGCCAGAAAATGTTTTTAGATTTTTTTTTTTTGTTTTTTTTATAATAACCGTTTGGTGATACAATTCTTACTAATTACACTATTTGAAGATATTTTTATGTTTATACGTTCTTTTTATAGATACAAATATGCTCTGTTTATATTAGGTTGGTGCAAAAATAATGACGTAATAATGTCGTTTTTTGACGTATTTTTTAACGTCAAAAAACGACATTATTACGTCATTATTTTTGCACC
>OZ010611.1:38073571-38106071 GCA_963932145.1 Acanthosepion lycidas
AATTAGGGCCCATTTAAAGACCCACGAAAACCTACCAAACTCAATTTGAAACATACTGGTATAAAATACAAGTATAATGGCCTCATCCACATGCAAAAAAGATGAAAAAAATAACGGAAACTAATATTAAAAATGCAGGAGCCAAAACACAATCATATTAACTACGAACACGGCCAGAATGTGGTGACCGTGTTTGAAAAATAAAACATTCCCACACCTTCGCCATTGATAATGACTAAAAGAATTGTCGGAAGCGGTCGATTATGTTGAAATTTTGCATAGTTTTACACAGTTGTGTCCAAAAAACAAAAAATACTTTTACGAACACAAGAAAAGTTAAATAAAAAGCATAAGCGTAGTAACTTTCCAGTATTTTTAATGAAACTTGTATAAAAGAGGCATTGTTTCCCAAATACACAATATATATATATATATATATATATATATATATATATATATATACATATCATTCATATAAAAAGTAAATTAGTAAAGTTAATGATATAAAATAATGAAATCACTTCGCTAACTAAAGTTTAAAGATGCGTTCACCCACTAACCACTAGATGAATGTTATGATCCTTGTTTTTTAAAATTATAAACTGTATTTGGTCTTTCTTAAATATGCAAGTAGTTTCTACGGGTTCTCCGGTCATCATCAGGCATGGAAATTATTTTCTTTTTGATAAAATTCAGGTAACATCCGAGACGAAAAAATATGTGTTTTTTTTTAAATGTTTTATTGATAACAGATACAAACCTGTGGATATATATATATATATATATATATATATATATATATATATATATATATATATATATATATATATCTGTAGAGAGATAGACAGACAGACAGAAAGCAGAAAGACAGACAGACAGAGAAAGATAGACAGACAGAAAAGTTCTGTGTAAACTCTTTTATTAGATCTTTCAAAATCCCGTATTAGTATTAGGTTGGTGGAAAAATAATGACGTAACAATGTCGTTTTTTGACGTTAAAAATACCTCAAAAAACGACATTATTACGTCATTATTTTTCCACCAACCTGATAGTTTCATGTTATCGATATATTGGATTGAGTTCATATT
Organism: Acanthosepion lycidas; assembly: GCA_963932145.1. NCBI lineage: Eukaryota > Metazoa > Mollusca > Cephalopoda > Sepiida > Sepiidae > Acanthosepion > Acanthosepion lycidas. Next base: position 38,074,661 of record OZ010611.1, read on the forward strand.
TCTATTTATTTTATATCCTATTAAATATGAACTCTTCTGCCTGATCTATACCGAAATGGATGATAGCAGGTGTTGTAAGCTTCGAGGTGCTGGTGGTGTTATGGATCTTGGCAAGGAATCCTTAATTGGAGAGTGCCAATATCAGTTGGCATCGTCATATTCCCCTACACGCAATTACTATTGGGAAATGGATGAATACACTTCTTCTCCCCCCAGCTATGGGTTAATTATTAAAACTTATATCACTAGAACCATTATTATCCTCCAAATAAATAAATAAATATTTAAACTCCGGCATTAAATAATCTACAAAGATGATGATATGCCATTAAGCAGAAACAAAAAATTACCGATAGCATGAAACAACTAATTAATTAAAAAATTCGACAGGTAGACCTTGTTCGAAAAAATTGATGACGAAATGCAACTCATCCATGAAATGTGCTCCGACTTGAGCAGGTTAAGATTGTAGTGATCGGGAAAAAAGCATCTTGGGAGGCCTGGTTTCACCTAGTTCCACCTGGTTCCAGCAGGTGTGTCCTTCACGGCTAGGGCCTGCCATGACAATCACCGTCATTCATTCCTTATTCCATCGACGAGAAGTACATTCCACTGACACAGCTTCTTCCTATAGGAGAGACTCCCAAGGGGCTGTTTTTCCTCGGCGCCCCACCGCATATTACCCAGTCTTTTCTCTCACCTTCACTCTCTGTAACCCCCAGTGGACGCGTGATATTACTGCCTCACTTGGGGTTAAAAAGTTTGAAAAAACAAAATAGATAGATAGATAGATAGATAGATAGATAGAAAATGAACGGATGTGGAGAGAGTAATATGAACAAATCGAGAAAAACAATTAGATAGAAAGATATATATATATATATATATATATATATATATATATATATATATATATATATGTGTGTGTGTGTGTGTGTGTGTGTAGAGAGAGAGAAAGAGAGAGAGATGTACAGACTGAGATAGATAGATAGATAGATAGATAGATAGATAGATAGATAGATAGATATAAAGACTGAGATCGACAAATAGATAGATAGATACGAAAAGATAGGGAGACAGTAATACGAACAAATCGAAAAAAAACAAAAAAGATAGATAGATAGATAGATAGATAGATAGATAGATAGATAGATAGAAAATGAACGGATGTGAAGAGAGAGTAATATGAACAAATCGAGAAAAACAATTAGATAGAAAGATATATATATATATATATATATATATATATATATATATATATATATATATATGTAGAGAGAGAGAGAGATGTACAGACTGAGATAGATAGATAGATAGATAGATAGATAGATAGATAGATATAAAGACTGAGATCGACAAATAGATAGATAGATACGAAAAGATCGCGAGACAGTAATACGAACAAATCGAAAAAAAAACAAAAAAGATAGATAGATAGATAGATTGGTTGGTTGGTTGGTTGGTTGGTTGGTATTATGGCATATCAATCTCGGTTGGTCATTTAATGCCAACAAAATTTTTTAAATAGATTCATAGCGATAGTTTGCTAAAAAAGAAATGTGTGTAATTTTACATATATTTAAAATCTTGGATGGTTTTATTTTCGTTTGGTATGGTTTAGTTAACGTCATATCAACCTCAGTGGGTTATTTAATGCCGACAAAACTTTTATTGCTGGTAATAAATTGTTTTGTCAAAAATCTATTTCTGGTAATATTTTTCCTTCAAAAATGTATTGCTGGTAATAAAACCTATTTTTACACTTTCGTAATGTTTTTACTCTAGTTTGGGGGTTAACTATTGACGCATAGCTGGGACACTGACGGGTGCTACCACCCGGGGTTAAAGTGGATCTGGAAACACCAGCAATTAAGAGGTGATTCCACGCTCCTCAAAACTTCCTGATCAGGGGCCTTTTTGTTGGACGTAGTTTATCGTCTTATCCAGGACGCGGATGTAGTTTATCGTCATACCCAGAACGGAGATAGATAGATAGATAGATAGATAGATAGATAGATAGATAGATAGATAGATAGATAGTAACAGAGTAGAAATCTGAATAGACTGAGATAGATAGATAGTAACAGAGTAGAAATCTGAATAGACTGAGATAGATAGTAACAGAGTAGAAATCTGAATAGACTGAGATAGATAGATAGATAGATAGATAGATAGTAACAGAGTAGAAATCTGAATAGACTGAGATAGATAGATATATAGATAGATAGATAGATAGTAACAGAGTAGAAATCTGAATAGTCTAAGATAGATAGATAGATAGATAGATAGATAGATAGATAGATAACAGAGTAGAGATCTGAATAGACTGAGATAGATAGATAGATAGATAGATAGATAGTAACAGAGTAGAAATCTGATAGATAGATAGATAGTAACAGACTAGAAATCTGAATAGACTGAGATAGATAGATAGATAGATAGATAGATAGATAGATAGATAGATAGTAACAGAGTAGAAATCTGAATAGACTGAGATAGATAGATAGATAGATAGATAGATAGATAGATAGTAACAGAGTAGAAATCTGAATAGACTGAGATAGATAGATATATAGATAGATAGATACATAGATAGATAGATAGTAACAGAGTAGAAATCTGAATAGTCTAAGATAGATAGATAGATAGATAGATAGATAGATAGATAGATAGATAGATAAACAGAGTAGAGATCTGAATAGACTGAGATAGATAGATAGATAGATAGATAGATAGATAGATAGATAGTAACAGAGTAGAAATCTGATAGATAGATAGATAGATAGTAACAGACTAGAAATCTGAATAGACTGAGATAGATAGATAGATAGATAGATAGATAGATAGATAGATAACAGAGTAGAGATCTGAATAGACTGAGATAGATAGATAGATAGATAGATAGTAACAAATCTGAATAGACTGAGATAGATAGATAGATAGATAGATAGTAACAGAGTAGAAATCTGAATAGACTAAGATAGATAGATAGATAGATAGATAGATAGATAGTAACAGAGTAGAAATCTGAATAGACTGAGATAGATAGATAAATAGATAGATAGATAGATAGATAGATAGATAGATAACAGAGTAGAGATCTGAATAGACTGAGATAGATAGATAGATAGATAGATAGATAGATAGATAGATAGATAGATAGATAGATAGATAGATTCTATTCATCCGAATGCGTACGTGTGTCTGCACTTGTGGGTGTATGTGTGCCAGATATTTATTTAATGTAATCAGGAGATGGGAGAAACGATCGACGTGTGTGTGTCGCTTTCTCTTCGTTGCACGTGTCTCTGTTGTAAATGTCACCAGAGGCAGGGCGGGAAGGAAGAGAAGAAGGATCCATTTGAAAAATGGGGCCAGCGCGGCCCTTGTCAAGGCCTAAGTGTGTACGAATGGACACCCTACTGCTGTTAGGATATCGATCTGAATTACGATTGATTGGCCAGAGACAGTTGAGCAAGCAGGAGGTGACCAGTGCCGCTGATGTGTCCAGTCGGACTCTGACATTCATTTCGATTTACACTGCATGAAACTGTCACTCTGCTTTCAAGAGAAGACCGGTGTAGGTGATGCGGTGCGGGATGGGGATAGCGTGGGAGCGACACGGTAAATGTGGGTATCGGACTGTCAGGTTATTTTGTGGGAATTTAAAAGGGGTGGAAAGAAAAATAAAAAGAGCCTTCAGGAAAACTGAACGGAAGTAGCGTTTTTGCGATGAGCTGCAGTTAAGACGAGATGAAAAAGGTCCAAGGGTGATGATCAATCAAAAACCAACACTTCTGAATATATATATATATATATATATATATATATATATATATATATATATATTCTGAGATGAGGTATTATGTACACTATTTACATTATTCGGACTATTGTCCTCATTTTTGTCGCCATATTTATTACAACGTTCCGGCCGTTGTACGCTCCGGACTTCTTCAGGTGGTTGGAATGTCGAACTGAACCCTTTATTTCGCTCACTGGGGCAGACTGTTCTAGTTCCACGTCCCATGTCTAATGTATGTCAGTTATCAGTTACCACCTGTTAATTTCCCTCTGAAAGTTCTCCACTGCCTTAACTGGGTATTGAACTTACACTCTTTGGGTCCTGTCACTGGATCTAACCAACGCCTTTTTCCACTGTGCACATTTCAACCATCTGAAGAAAGCCGGAGCGTTCAACGGCTGAAACTTTGTAAAAAATATGGCGACAAAGATGAGGACAATAAATTAATAATAATTTAAATACATATATATATATATATATATATATATATATATATATATATATATATATGAAGAAATATAGTCTTAAGGTGTGCTATATTTATGGGATAAAGTGCTCAATATCAGAGATAGAGCGTGTGTAAATATAAAAGTGAACATAGAAGTCAACACTTAGAGGCGACAGTCTGTTTCATGCTATATGCAATCGTCACGCCACGTGTGCTGTTATTTTTCTCGGCTATTTATATATATACGGGTCAGTGGTGCATTGTGGGAAATCTATTATGGCGGTTATTTTACCGGAAGTCGTTTATTTATTTATTTGAGTTAAATTATTTTGCTTGTTTTTATTTTTTGTTTCTTATTTTATTTATTTATTTATTTATTATTTTTTTTTAATCTGTGTTTTTATTAACGGAGTAAAAATTTGTTTATATCACTTATTTAATAGTTTTGTTTTGGTTTGAGAATTTAATTAAAGCTATTTATTCGATTTTGGGGTTGATTGTTGTAGTTTGTTCTAACTATTATTTTGGCAGGAACAGTTTTTAATTTGTGTTTAGTTGGGTTGATTATCTTTATTTGTTTTTTCTAACGGTAACTTTATTGGGATTGGTTTGTTTATTTATTTACTTGGATGAATTTAGGTCAATTTATTTTACTTGTATATTTTCTCTTTTCGGTTTTTCCGATTTTTAAGTAACGTAGTATTTATTTATTTATTTTTTATTTTTATTATTATTTTATTTTATTTTTTTTTTATCCTTATATAATAGTTATAGGTATTTTTTTCGTCCGATTTTTTGGTTCGATTTTTACTCTAACTAATATTTTGGTCATAATGGTTTGCTAATTTGTTTATTATTTACTTTATTTATTTGGGTTCGAGTTTTTTGTTATTATTATTATTATTATATTTCGCTATTCTAACAGGTGTGATTTGGTAATTTGTTTGGATTAATTAATTTAGCTTATTTTATTGTTATTTTGTTTATTTGTTTATTTATTTGTTTTTATTTTGTTTTTTCCGTTTTAAATTTTTAAGTAACGTAGTAAAAATTTATTTTCATGCCTGCATTTTGAGATGAGCTCGGATCTTTTATTTAATAATTTATTTTGGTCTGGGAAAGTAATGATAGCTATTTTTTCCTCCAAGCAAAGTTTGCAAGTTTTTGATTTATTGTTGTAGGCTGATGAGCTTTTCCTTATTTTCCAAGATATTTTTGGTGCGATGTGCGTTTTGTTTTTAATTCCCCAGATATACTTAGAAAGCATTGTACTGTTCGCATATTTACTAGTTGTGAAATATGTTTTGTGTGTATAACTTATTTGTTTCCATGGTCCTTCAGGTACTCCTATGTATACTTTTTCTTCATTATCTGGTGATTTTATCATGGCTTGGTATATTACGTTGTTTTGTAAACAATTTCCGTTTAAGTGGCATTCATTCTTTATTTGCAGTTGCACGTGGGTTTAATTTGTTCGTGTGGTTTGTTGATAATTTTCCTGTTGTGCTTTTTTATTATTTGTGCCATGTTCTCGTTGCTGTAGCTGATTTTTACTGTGTTTTTGTTGAATATTTTGAGTAGGATGCTTGATTCCGGGAAGTGTTTGTGTAAAAGTTTGAGGAATATTTAGGAAAATATATGAAAAATATTTCTATAAAATATAAAAATATAATAAAATATAAAAATATAATAAAAAAAATAGCTCTACTTCTGTATGGAGCACGGTTTTTTAAAAATAAGAACAAAAATACTGAAGAACCCTGGATTATTTACCAAACGTGTTCTTACCTATTTTTCTACATAACTGCACGCGCGTGCGCGCACACACACACATCCGATTTAGATTAAATTATTTTTTCTTTGATAGATAATTCTTCAGTGTCGGTTTTGAGTCCAAATTGTTGGCGACAATGGCTCTCCACTACTTCCTGTCCATTATAACTCTCAGCAATGTTTTACTATTTACTATCCGTTCTTGGCAATATATCTTTCATAAAAACTTTAATAAAAAATAAATAGTTTAAATTATTATCATAATATTATGTTTACACAATTTCCTTTTCAGCCCTCACCCCCATTCAAATTGTCACAGCAAAATTGTGTGTTTTTTTCATTCGGGCGTATGTCAATGTTTGAGAGCGCGAGTGCTCGTGTGTCGATTTTGAGCGGGCGAATGCATGCGTATATGTCGATGTTTGAGCGAGCGCATGTGTATATGTCGGTGACTGGGCATGCAAGTGCGTGCATATGTATCGATGGTTGGGCGTATGGGTGTGTATGTATCTTTATATATCTATAATTCCCAAAATGTGTGCTTTTATGTATGTATGTATGTGTGTGTGTGTGCCTCTGTGTGTGTGTGTGTGTGCCTCTGTGTGTGTGTATGATCGAATGTTGTATATGCGTTTCCAGTTTTCATCCGATTCCGATGAAAGTTTTTTTTGTTTGATAGATAATTCTTCAGTGTCGGTTTTGAGTCCAAATTGGCTGGAAAAAATTACAACCTTGAACGTGAAAAATCGAAAAAAACGATTTTTTACAATTTGCGCAGAAATCAAAGGCAAAATTTAATGTCTATAAAAAACAGTGTACAATCAATTTAGAGAGTTGAAATCTAACGCAAAAGATTATTAGAATTATAAAAAAAAAAATTATATTATAAATAAAAATTATCGTATAATTATTATTATGACGGTCCATGGAAGAGGTTCCTTCCTTGCAAGATTGAGAACGCAAAAACGGCTCTTTTCAGAGCCACCCCACCAATTCACATTGTTAACCACCCCACCCCCACCATTTGGGGATGTGCCTCAGATGCAGCCAATGGTGGTTACTAATATTGAATTTCAGGTGGGTTGACTTTAAACTGAAACTGCTCCAAATGAACGTTAAAAATTCCCAGTAATGAAAGACCCAGTCGAAGATAGGTTATACTGTTGAACTATATATATATATATATATATATTAATTTCAATTAAAAGGTGCAATTATAACTTATAAATTCATGAATCATTCATACAAAAAACAAATATAGAGGTTAATGATTTAAATGGCGAGAATACATCGTCGCAAGCACATAAATAAGATACACCAACCCCAAACAGGGATCATATCATTCACATACAGGTTCGGAGTTGGTGTATCATATTTATATTGTTTGCGACGATGTATTCTCGTCATTTAAATCATCAACCTCTATATTTGTTTTTTGTATGAATGATTCATGAATTTATATGTATATATATATATCCAATAATTTAAATGCGTTAAAAATTAAAACTACAATATTACCTACTAGAACTATCCGTAGTTTATTAAATAGCACCAGCAAACAACATATTACATCCGATGCTTGCAGCTACCAAATCTCATGCAAAAACTGTGACTTAAAATATGTGGGTGAAACATGTAGGTCCGTAAAATCTCGTGTTTTCGAACATAAACGAGATATTCCCCTCGGAAATTTAAACAATGCTTTAGTTGTACACACAACTAAAGCAGATCATAATTTCGATTTTGATTCCGTAAAGATTTTAAAATATTTTCATAATAAAAATCTTAGGAGGATTTATGAAGCAGGCATAATATCCATCTCACGCACGGTGAATACTAGACCTGGCTTCTTTAGTATTTCCCCTTTTCTATCGAGATTAATGCTCGACAAGCGTACATATAAATTTTAGATCAAAATAGAATTCTTTTCATTTTTCACTCAAAATACTCAAATTTTAGGAATACGTTTTCACAGCGTCGCCCACGTGACGACAACGTGACCATGTTTAAAATGGAACGCTGATCATATAAAACTTTCAGTTGTCTGTTTGGATAAGTCTTGTTCTTATGTCCATCGTCTTTGTCATGTTCAATTGATAATGTTAATTATATTTTATGAATATATCCTGAAGATGGTTTATTAGACCGAAACGTCCGACGTTGACATATTAACATTAAAACAGCATAATTGCATATAAGGATTTTTGTTTGTTTTTTCCGTATATTTTTCTTCATATATATATATTTATGTATATATATATATAGGTATGTTCATGAGATCGCTAAAAAAATAGCATACTATGCATAAAAAAGGCCTTAAACTTGATTAAAATAATTTTTTATCGTCTAAATGTTAATGTTATTATCAAGAGGAATGATCAAAGTATTTTTTGAATATTTTTTTAGATTTTTTAATAATTTCTAGCACGTCCAAAATTTTCGTTAAAAATCTTCAATTTTTTTGAATTGGAAAAATTGACAGAAAATCGATAATCTCCCGTTTTTTTAACTTTTGTTTACAAAAGTGAATGTTGCCATTTAAAATTTATTTAAAAAATCAATTATGATGTTTTTTAAATAATTTTTAAAAAATTAGAAATTATAAAGTTTATTTAATATATTTTAAAACAAAGATTGCTTATTTTCTGTGATGAAAACATGTTTTTTCAAATGGGAGTTAGCAGGTCTGAACTGCGGTGTTGAGTGACAAATGACAAGTGCCTGTTTTTCATCACGCACTGACATATTACGTGCGGAAATTTATAGTACAGAAGGTCATAAGTGACAATTTATCTTTACGTTAACAACTTATTTACCTCGTTAGTAAAGGCCGATAACACTGCCGTACAAATCAAGTCACGTGATGTTTTTATTGTATCATGTTTCTTCCGAGCCCCCGTACATTTGATTTAACCTTTTTTTTTCCCTCACATAGGGTAAAGAACAGTAAGATTACTCTCAATGGTGTTTTGTCGACTGTAAAACCCTTGTGCTATTTATAATCTGGACCGATACAGGCCCCTAAAAAAGCATTATATACAGGATTCAACGGTACAATTAATTTTAGAATATTCAACAACTTTTAGTAACTTTATGTAAAAATAATAAATTAATTTATTAAATAACAATTAATTCATTTAAAAATTCATTTTTCATCGAAAAAGTTTTTTGCCTTCAGACAATATTATGCATATTGATAAAAACAAATAAAAGCAACTAAAAGCATTTAAAATTAAATAGTATCTTTGTTTTATTGGGTTTTGTATGTTACAATTCAGAGCTGAATTTAGGTTTACGAGGTCGGATTTAAAAAAAAATAAAACATGATTTACTTTCCTCAAAGCCTTGTGTTTGTAACTATAATGACCTGCGTGCTTCGTCCATAAACGTTTATAGTTTTTTATTAATTTATTTATGGGGGTGTAATATATATATATGAAAAATATATTTTTATAATGACTTTTAAAAAAATAACATATTTATAACAATTTCCATCATTCCTGAATAGTTTCTGGAAGTTTCATTAAAATCTGACAATTATTTCTATTTTTGCAAGATTTTCAAAATTAATGTGTGCCATAAGAAAAAAATGGACAAAAAATTCGCAATGTTATTTTTACGGAACTTCCGGTGATGACGAGAAACAAGTTTTTCAATGGAAAGTTAGAATGTTGTAATAAAGACAGAAAATTTTTTAAAAATAATTAAAAATTACTTTGTTCTTTACTCTTAATAGTAACATAAACATTTTGGCGATAAAATTTTGTTTTCGTCGAGTTTGACGTCTTTTTCATCAGACTATTCGCTTTTTTTAGCGATCTCATGAACATACCTAATATTATATATATATATATATATACTGAACACTCAAATCCCTTTATTTTGCATTCAACATCATCAACTGAAAAGACACCTGTAAGAATAACACCTATTAATATAAATAAAATTATAATTTAGCGTATAACAAGGTGAACAGATTCTTGTCATTAAAGCTCATAATAGAATTTACATTATTCGGACTATTGTCCTCATCTTTGCCGCCATATTTATTACAACGTTTCGTCCATTGTACGCTCCGGCTTTCTTCAGGTGGTTGGAATGTCGAACTGAACCCTTTATTTCGCTCACTGGGGTAGACTGTTCTGTGTCAGTTATCAGTTATCCCTCTGAAAGTTCTCCACTGCCTTAACCGGGTATTGAACTCAAACTCTTTGGGTCCTGTCATTGGATCTAACCAACACCTTTATGTGCCATGAGAACATGCGTGCATGGATTTCTGGGTATTATAAACCTAATGTCATCAGCCTCATTTTTTACCAGTGCTCATATTGCATTTTTTTATTTTAAGAATTTTTTTTATCGCTTTTCTCTGGCACTCCTACTACTGGTTCCCATATTTTATTCATTTAAATAGTGTACATAATACCTCATCGCGGAAATATAGACACACACACACACACACACATATATATATATATATATATATATATATATATTTATATATATATATATAGAGAGAGAGAGAGATAGATAGATATAGATATAGATATGTATGAGTTCAAGAAAGACATTCGGATTACTAACACACACACACAAAAGAGAATGCCTCATATCGAGAATATTTAACATCGAAAAACATAAAGGAGAAAAAATTAATTATTTTTAATAATATGTGGAAATCTACATCCTTACCTGATGACGGTCGCGAGACCAGAAACACGTGTAGTAAAATTATGGTAAATAAAGCATAGTATTTTTTTTTTTAAAATCCACATTACAACCAAAAACGTTTGCGGTATCTCTCCTCTTTTTAATACACACACTTTTCTCTCGTTGGAACTACTATAACCTCTTTCTTTCATATATATATATATATATATATATATATATATATATATATATATATATATATATATAGGGCCGGCGATCTATGGTACCAGCGTCACTAACGATACGTTGATCCCTATTCTATACATATCAATTTTTGATAAGTCAGTATTTATATAAAATCCAAATTTTATTGTGACTTAATTACGTACAATAACGGATCATATACAATATAAGTGAACAATTAAACTAGAAAAATTGAAAATAAATACACTGTATGTAAATACAAATTAGAGACCTGTCATTAAATAGATCATTCCATCTAAAATAAATGTTTTGGTGCAATTTTTAAGAGCAACTTTTTTATTATTAGAAAGTTGGATAATTTTAACACATTCAACATTCTGAATAAAAAATAGAAAATTTGAAATAACGTTCTTTCGAGACTTACCATAAGCAAAACAAATTCACGGATTTGGAAGAAGAAAAACAAAAACGAAGCCTAAAATGACGCCATTATTTTTCCTGCTTTAATCGTCAGTTGTGCTTAGTTTAATTTGTAACGTATATAAATGTAGGCAGAAAAAAAAAGCTAATGTTGATAAGATATTAAGGGTGACAAAGCACTGCCTGGGGCCCCCAATCAGGCTCCTCTCTCCTTCTCTCGAGGGTTTTGTGTAGGAAGCTACGTTGCGCTATATAGATGCATCCGTCCTTTAAAAAAAAATCATTAGATGTCTGATTAATATATATTCTATCGAATTTCTCCATTCCAACGAAACCTAAAACGCATAGGCAATTTACAAAATGGAAGGCACTCTGAGCTATTGAATGTTTCTACGCCACCTCCCCACGTATCATCCATGTCGTCTCGCTGCATTTCCGTCAAAATTAAAAATGAAAGTAGAATCCCCAAAGACTTGCACTTTCTTTTTTGCTGCCGGCCATATATCGGTCTATCAACTGATTTGACTGCCTCAAATATAAGACTTGTGTTAAATTATCCAATGATAATGATTAAGTGTGGATAGCCCCTCGGAGTTACAGACGTGTATTTAATTACTACTAATAGGATTATTGTGGAAACAGGTGTCGGGCCGGCGCCGTTAGAAACACAAGAAAAAAATATATACGCCTCCTCGTTTTGTTTGTTTGCTGTTTGTTAAACAATAAAAGCTCTTATCTAAGTCTGCTACTCACGCACGCGCGTGCGCGCACACAGTCGTATATATATATATATATATATATATATATATATATATATATATATATATATATATATATATATATATATATATATATATATATATATATGCATGCATGCATGCATGCATGCACAGTACTATGGATAAGGGAAACTCGGATGAGTTCCTCCACTATATCGTGTCTAATTCGCTAACGCTTCGTCATCGAGTCCCGTTGGCACAGTCGGTATGGGGTTCGCCTTCTATCGCAACTGTCCGGTGTTCAAAACTCGGTAGTGGATGCGCGCTGCTGATCGGAGCTTTCTGCTGAGTTTTCTTCTAGATTCGATGCATTACTTAGTTATATATATATATAGTGATAGATAACACTTAGGACTTATATATTTAGGCATAAAAAAAACTAATTTTAATCCCCACTGTGGAATTTTTCCTTACTTAGTTACCCTAAGTTTCTCCTCTCTCCCTCTAAAAATATATTGATTATAATGTTTATTTATATATATATATATATATATATATAAGATAGCGATTGATATTGCATTGAATGTTTTTGCGGATGAGATCTACGATAGAAGAAACTATTAGCATAGAACTTACGGTTACATCTCGCCATTTCAACTGTAACATGATTAGACCTTGTTGAATTATCCAGCTGACAATTATGAAATCTTTAGTCCATCTGAAGATTGCATTCAGGCATGAAACAGAATTTCCCTACCAGGTGTTGACTTGTGTCTACTTTATATTTATTTCTTTATCGCGATAATTTTCAGAAGGGATAGATTTCAACACGTGAAGTACCGAGTATAAAACAAAAGTAATAAGGAGAACAGTAGATAGTGATTGACATTGCATTTATTTTTTTAAAGATCAAAGTTAGCTGGAAAGCATGGAGCTGGAGCAGAGTTCCACAGGCAAGAAGTGATAAAGGAAAAAAGATACTGTTAGTAGAGAACTTACAGTAACATCTAGGCAATTCAGCTGCAAAATGATGAGACCTTACCGCCAATCTAGTACCGCACTTAAATTCATAAAGTCTATGTACCATAGAGCAAAGTTCATGAAAACAATTACCATGAAATTATTTATTAAAAGCGGACGAGGAAATTATATTGAGTGGACAGCATAAATCCAGAAGAGAGTTCCACAATGGTGAAGTGCGAGAAAAGAAACTGTTAGCATAGAACTTACGGTTAATTCTAGCCATTTTAACTATAAAATGATGAGACGTTGGCACCAATCTAGTGCTGTGCTTAATTTCATAACGTCTAGGTACCACTAACATGTTTATTTCCTCTCATCTATAACGATTGAAATTGCATTTAAATTTTAGGAAAACAAAGTTGGCTGGAAAGGACAAAATATGTCTTATAAAAGTCATCGAAGGGCTAACTGATAAATGGTTACTAAACTTTGCAAATAATAAGGAATAAATAATTGAATAAAATGTAATTTTATTTTTTAACAATGAAAAAGCCGAAAAAGAGTTCCACAATAGAGTCTGTTAGCATAGAATTTACTCAACAATAAATTGATGAGACCTTACCGCCAATCTAGTACTGCGCTTCAATTCATAAAGTCTATGTACCATAGAGCAAAGTTCATGAAAACAATTACCATGAAAGTATTTATAAAAAAACGGACGAGGAAATTATATTTACTGAAAAGCATAGAACCAGAAGCGAATTCCACAAGCAAAAAAATATGAGAGAAGAAACTGTTAGCATAGAACTTACGTTTTCATCTAGCCATTGCAGCTGTAAAATGATGAAACCTTACCGCCAATCTAGTACTGCGCTTAAATATAGGTATTAGAGCTTTAAATTTACTATAAATGGAGAAGAACGTATGTATTTACAAAAATGGTCACGTTTACACAAAGAAATAAATTCAAAATAGATTTTAAAATACTGGAGGTCGCTGGATTTTAGTAAACTTTTCTATGCTATTCTATAGTTTTGTTTAACAACTATATTACATCAGTCAGTTATGTGCCATGCGTGATACACACTTAGGCGATCATCTATCTTTTGATACATGACTGACGAGGCTGATTTTTTTCTTCTCGAAGTACGTTGCCATTTCTTTCTGCGGTAAACAAGTTGCCCTCCAAGGCTATAGAACTCAGCCTGTCCTGCTATTTGCCCATAGCTGGGGGAGGAGAATAAGAGGCTTCATACCTTTCCCGAGGGTGTTAGCACAGAAGTGAATGTCATGGATTCGACTAGAATTCGAACTTGACTTTCCAATCCCTTAATCCGACCCGCTATCCATTACTCCACCGTGCAATCTAGTACTGCTCATAAATTCATAAAATGGAAGTACAAAAGAGGAAAGCTCATTAGAACAACTACAATAGAAGATATTTATAAAAGACAGTACAGTGGCGACACTTTAGGCCGATAGAACTATGATGGCCAAGTACGAGGACGAAATATGAAAAATTCATAGAAAGACGACCAAAATGTAGCGACAGGATCAAAAAGAAGACATTTCAGGTCCGTGTTTCTTTGTTAAACATTTCTAGCGCTCAGGTGCGCATTTTATGCGCGCTTTTATTCATTACTTCGCATTTCATGTTTTTCCGTTATTTGCTACGTATTTTGTACCGTTCGGATTTCTACGGATTTCTTTTTCTTTCGTTCTTTGCAATGCAGTTCTTTCTCTTTCGTTCTTTGCTATGCATTTCTTTCACTTTCGTTCTTTGCTATGCAGTTCTTTCTCTTTCCTTCTTTGCTATGCAGTTCTTTCTCTTCGTTCTTTGCCATGTAGTTCTTTCTCTTTCGTTCTTTGCTATGCATTTCTTTCTCTTTCGTTCTTTGCTATGCATTTCTTTCTCTTTCGTTATTTGCAATGCATTTCTTTCACTTTCGTTCTTTGCTATGCAGTTCTTTCTCTTTCGTTCTTTGCTACACATTTCTTCCTACTTGGTTCTTTGCTAATCATTTCTTCTCTTTCGTTCTTTGCCATGCATTTCTTCTTCTTTCGTTCTTTGCTATGCAGTTCTTTCTCTTTCGTTCTTGGCTATGCATTTCTTTCTCTTTTGTTCTTTGCTATGCATTTCTTTCACCTTCGTTTTTGCTATGCATTTCATTCTCTTCGTTCTTTGCTATGCAGTTCTTTCTCTTTCGTTCTTTGCTATGCATTTCTTTCTCTTTCGTTTTTGCTATGCATTTCTTCCTCTTCGTTCTTTGCTATGCATTTCATTCTCTTCGTTGTTTGCTATGCAGTTCTTTCTCTTTCGTTCTTTGCTATGCATTTCTTTCTCTTTCGTTCTTTGCAATGCACTTCTTTCATTTTCGTTCTTTGCTATGCATTTCTTTCACTTTCGTTCTTTGCTATGCAGTTCTTTCTCTTTCGTTCTTTGCTACACATTTCTTCCTACTTGGTTCTTTGCTAATCATTTCTTCTCTTTCGTTCTTTGCCATGCATTTCTTCTTCTTTCGTTCTTTGCTATGCAGTTCTTTCTCTTTCGTTCTTGGCTATGCATTTCTTTCTCTTTTGTTCTTTGCTATGCATTTCTTTCACCTTCGTTTTTGCTATGCATTTCATTCTCTTCGTTCTTTGCTATGCAGTTCTTTCTCTTTCGTTCTTTGCTATGCATTTCTTTCTCTTTCGTTTTTGCTATGCATTTCTTCCTCTTCGTTCTTTGCTATGCATTTCATTCTCTTCGTTGTTTGCTATGCAGTTCTTTCTCTTTCGTTCTTTGCTATGCATTTCTTTCTCTTTCGTTCTTTGCAATGCACTTCTTTCATTTTCGTTCTTTGCTATGCACTTCTTTCTCTTTCGTTCTTTGCTATGCATTTCTTTCTCTTTCGTTCTTTGCTATGCATTCCTTTCTCTTTCGTTCTTTGCTATGCATTTCTTGCACTTTCGTTTTTTGCTATGCAGTTCTTTCTCTTTCGTTCTTTGCTAATCATTTCTTCCTCTTTCGTTCTTAGCTATGCATATCTTTCACTTTTCTTCTTTGCAACGGATTTGTTTCTCTTTCGTTCTTTGCTATGCAGTTACAGTGTAACACGGATATAAGAGACCGGGATATAAGAGAAACCTGGATATAAGAGAGATTTTCTCAGGTCCCAAATTAGAGCCATACTTACCTAAACAAAATAGTTTAAACCCGGATGTAAGAGAAACCCGGATATAAGATAAACCCGGATATAAGAGACTTCTTCTCCGGTCCCGGCAACTCTCTTATATCCGGGTTACACTGTACACTACGCATTTTGGGTCATTCCTTCTTTGCAATGCTTTTTCAATCATAGTTTCTCATTTTATGTTCTTTCGATGTTTGTTACCGTATTCAGATGCCTAGTAAGACATATCAGTCTATTCCATTCTTTGCTACGCAGTTTGTGCTCTTTTTTTTTGTGTAGCTAAGTACCTGAAATACTTAGCTTCACAATTTTTTTTTTTTTTTTGCTCTTTCCTTCTTTGCTACCCAATTTTTGCTCTTTCGTTCTTTGCTATGTATTAGGTTGGTGCAAAAATAATTTCGTTTTCTTACATAGTAACGTATGTTAGAAAACGAAATTATTTTTGCACCAACCTAATATTTTGTCCTTTTTCCTTCTTCGCTACCCATTTGGTGCTCTTTCGTTCTTTGCTGATAAATTTCTGGTGCTTAGCTACGCATTTTGTGCTCTTTCGCTCTTTGTTAAGCATTTTGTGCTCTTTCTTTGCTAATGATGTTGTGTTCTTTCGTTCTTTGCTGATAAATTTCTGGTGCTTAGCTACGCATTTTGTGCTCTTTTGCTCTTTGTTAAGCATTTTGTGATCTTTCTTTGCTAATGATTTTGTGTTCTTTCGTTCTTTGCTGATAAATTTCTGGTGCTTAGCTACGCATTTTGTGCTCTTTCGCTCTTTGTTAAGCATTTTTTTCTCTTTCTTTGCTAATGATTTTTTGTTCTTCCGTTCTTTGCTGATAAATTTCTGGTGCTAGGCAACGAATTTTGTGCTCTTTCGCTCTTTGTTTAGCATTTTGTGCTCTTTCGCTCTTTGTTAAGCAGTTTGTGCATTTTGAGCACCAGAAATTTATAAGCAAAGTACGAGAGAGCACAAAATCCTTACCAAAGAATGCTAAGGATTTTGTGCTCTTTCGTTCTTTGCTGATCAATTTCTGGTGCTTAGCAACGAATTTTGTGCTCTTTGTTAAGCATTTAAGAATTTTGAATTTAATTTAAGAATTCAGAATTCTGTCACTCTTTGTTAAGCATTTTGTGCTCTTTGCTGATAAATTTCTGGTGCTTAGCAACGAATCTTGTGCTCTTTCGCTCTTTGTTAAGCATTTTGTGCTCTTTCTTTGCTAAGGTTTTTGTACTCTTTCGTTTTTCGATTCGCATTTCGGGGTTTTCCGTTCTTTGCTACGCAATTCCTGCTAATTCATTTTTTGCTATGCATTTCGTGTCTTTTTTTTTCCTATGTATCTGCAGCATAGCAACAAAAAAAACGCATTTTGTGCTTTTTGCTTTCTTTGCTAAATATTTTGCGCTCTTTCTCTCTTTGCTGTTTTACAACACATTTCCTGCTCTTTCGTTCTTTCCTACACATTTCGTGCCATTTAGCCTTGCATTTCCTGTTCTTTCATTCTTTGCAATGCATTTTGTGATACTTCGTTCTTTGCTATGCATTTCGTGCACAAATGTTATTTCCAGGACACACGATGCTCATTCATTCTTTGCTATGCATTTTGCTATATTTTCTGTGAATTTTGTGTTTTTTCACTACTGCGCATTTCGTTCCCTTTCTTTGTGTCAGTTGTCTTCAGTCTGTTTATTTTTACCATTTTTTTTATTTTGTTCGTTCTTTTCGTCTTTACACTTCTATGTTCCATTGATTAATTCATTTTTTCTCTCTTTCCAATCCGATCATTCTCCTTCTAGTTCTCCACTTTCTAATGTGCTTTTCTTTTTATAACATTGATTCTGCCTTAAAGATGAAATATGCTGACACTTTTCTACACTTCTGCACACATCCCTACCAACAGATGGCCTTCTAAAAAACAACTACCCTTTACTCAAGGGTCTCACCACAAAAATACCCCCATAAACTTAAAAATCAACAACGACCAAAATCATAAAATGAAAGCAACCACAAAAAAAATCAGTTCTTCATTGGCAGCCATTTTTAATTTCGATTCTAAATGTTTCCTTATTATTTTTTTTCATTTTTTTAACTTTTTGAATTTTGCTTTTTTCGCCTTAAAATCCTAATTTGACATTTGAAATATTAGTTATTCTCCTCGCAAGTCACAAGGTCCCCACAACTCACTTGGTAACATTCACGCATTGGGCGACATCAAACGTTAAATTAGGCTTTATTAAAGCAATTAATATGAAGTCGGTTTACGTTTGGCGCGCGAAAAATTTAATGGCGTTGTGTGTCAAGATGCTGACGTTACGAACACCTTCAAAGACATTCCAATGCAGATGTTTGCTTTGCGAAAATGGCAACCAAAAAAGAAAGAAAATAAAATTAAACGAGAAAGAAAGCTGAGGTGTAAAAATGACTTGAAAATATCCACAAGATCCTTACTTGAAGATTACGAATTGGATTATGATACGAGCTGTAAATTAGTGGTAAGAAGCATTATTCAGCTCTCGTTAAACTTATGTTGTCATGAGAGAAATAAAATAACGTACGTAGAAACAATTGAATGAAAAGGAGGAAAACTGAACAGAATTAGAAAGAAAGAAAGAAAGAAAGAAAGAAAGAAAGAAAGAAAGAAAGAAAGAACAACAGAAAGGAAGAAATAGAAAGAAAGAACGAAAGTAAAAACAGACTTGGAAACAAAATGTGAAAGAATTCGAAAGAAAAAAGACAGTACTAAAAAGTGAAAATAAAACAGTATTTGAAAGAAAGAAAGAAAGAAAGAAAGAAAGAAAGAAAGATAGTAATGGAAGGAAAGAACTGGGAGGAAAGAAAGCAAAAGAACATTGGAAAGAGAGAAAGAGAAACAGAATGAAGTAAGATGGAGTGTAGGAAAGAGAATATTGTCCCACAAAGATAAGTTTAATAAGGAAATAATGACAAATTCACATCACAGAAATTCAGACAGAAGGGAAACATAATTAGCAAAAAATGAAAGATAATAAATAGAAAGAGTGGAAGAGAGAGAAAGAAAAATGGAAATAGAAAGAAAGAAAGAAAGAAAGAAAGAAAGAGCTGTAAAGAAAGAAAGAAAAGTGAACTAGAAAAAGAAAGAAAGAAAGAAAGAAAAGAAAGAAAGAAAGAAAGAAAGAAAGAAAAGAAAGAAAGAGAGAATTGGAAAGAAAGAAAGAAAGAAAGAAAGAAAAAAGAAAGAAAGAAAAAAGGAAGAAAGAAAGAAAGAAAGAGCTGTAAAGAAAGAAAGAAAGAAAGAAAGAAAAAGAATGAAAGAAAGAAAGAAAATAGCACTGTAAGCAAAGAAAGAAAAGTAAATTAGTAAATAAATAAAAATGAAGAAAGAAAGCAAGAAAGCAAAAGGGAAGAAAGAAAGAAAGAAAGAAAGAAAGAAAGAAAGAAAAATGGAGAAAGAACGAGAAAAAATAAAGGAAACAAAATAGGAAAAAGAAGGAAAAATGAAACAACAAAGCAATAAAAGAATAAATAGAAATGGAGAAAGAAGGCAAGAAAGCAAAAGGGAAGAAAGAAAGAAAGAAAGAAAGAAAGAAAGAAAAAAAAATGGAGAAAGAACGAGAAAAAATAAAAGAAACAAAATAGGAAAAAGAAGGAAAAATGAAACAACAAAGCAATAAAAGAATAAATAGAAATGGAGAAAGAAAGAAAGAAAGAAAGAAAGAAAGAAAGAAAGAAAGAAAGAAAGAAAGAGCTGTAATAAAAGAAAGAAAAGTGAACTAGGAAAAAAGAACGAAAGAAAGAAAAAAGAACGAAAGAAAGGAAGAAAGAAAGAAAGAAAGAAAGAAAGAACGAAAGAAAGAAAGAATAGAACTGAAAGGAAAGCAAGAAAAAGAAAATTGGAAAGAAAGAATAAAAGGAAAACAGAAGTGGAGAAAAAAAAGAAAGACCTTATAAAGAACGCATTTTAAATTTTAAAGAAAAAAGACAATCATAATATTCCAGCAAAGACGAATTAAATTGGAACGTTAAAAAAAGTTTAGAAATGAATGCAAGGAATTGTTTTCTTAAGTCAATAAAAGAACACATGTAAGATAAAAATAAAATTAATCATAATACCAAAAAGGCTACCAATAATAAAAGCTTCAGTTTCGAAAGATGGCAATCAACATTTCCTGGTATATTTTTATCTTTAACCATCCGAATAGAAATGAACCAATTCCAAGGAATTGAATCGAGAAAAACTCGTTCTTGGAACATAAGAAATATGAGGTAACCTTTTTCAGAAAGAAAAGACACCAAAAAGTTCGTCGCTATACTACACGAAGTGAAGTACACAAAAGCAGGTCAGACATTTTTATAGTGGGCTATCTTGAAACGGTTTAAGAGACTTTAATTATTTTCCATGTCAACTGTTTGAGTCGAGTATTAGTTCTATAGGAAATGTCTAAGTTTATTGTCATTCAGTGGAAATAGTGTATATGCGGGTATCGGAGCTGAGAATGGCACTGGGGTACCGAGTTCAAAATCAGACTGAGTCTAATCAGGACCGGTGCAAGGGTCTCATACTCCGCACCGAATCTATGATACTCGTCACCCTACATTATCACAATTTTCATCAGGTAACTTGCATTATTTCCATTAATTTGGTTGGCCCTGATCTGGCATCTCGTTTACAATTATCTGCTTTATGTTTTTCTCATAAAGGGAACACTAAAGATTTACCTCTCTTTGTTTTTTCGGAATGGAGTATATTTCAAAAGACTAAAAATATATTTATTCCTTAGAATATTTAAAGAATTTTACATAAAGCATGCTATAAAAGAAATACGTTTTGCTTAGAACAGATTCCTAATCTGTCCAACGCTTCTAAAACAAAACTGCTCTCTATTAATCACCACAGAGATCCTCCATTAGAATATCTAACGCTCAACTTCCCGAGAGCAACTCTCTGCGGCTGCTCGGTCTCACGTTGACTGCTGACCTGAGATGGAACAAACACATTGAGTCAATTGCTTCGTCCACCGCAAGGAAAGTTTTTCTCCCGGGAGTCGATCCTCCAGATCTACAAATCAACAATTCGTCCTTGCATGGAGTATTGCTGCCATATATGGTCTGGTGCCGCTTCTGTTTGCCTCGGGGTTCTTGATAGGCTCCAGAGGCGGATATGCAATGTAGTTGGCCCTGCTCTGGCATCTCGTCTACAGTCACTTTCTTACAGACGCGCCGTCGCCTCCCTCTGTCTGTTCTACAAATACCTTCATGGAAATTGCTCCGAGGAGCTGCATTCACTGGTTTCCAGACGTCATGAGTTCAAGCGCCCTACCAGGCTGGCATCCCGCTCTCACCCCTTCACTGTCGAAACTCCTAAATGTAGCCGTCTCTTCTACTCCAATAGCTTCATGTCTCGCACCTCTCGCCTGTGGAACTCCCTTCCCTATTCCTGTTTCCCTAAAACAAAACTGCTCTCTATTAATCACCACAGAGATCCTTCCCTGCCCTCCATTAGAATGTCTGACGCTCAACTTCCCGAGAGCAACTCTCTGCGGCTGCTCGGTCTCACGTTGACTGCTGACCTGACTCCCTTCCTTATTCCTGTTTCCCTGTGAGCTATAATCTCTAGCTATTCAAGTGTAATGTCAATTGACATCTCCAGTTGCCTTGATCTATCCACTACCCTTATCCTTTCTTCTATCACTCCTATGTGATCTTGTTCTAAATTTTCTGTAACCCCTTGCGTCCTAGTGGCTCCCCGCCTTGCTTGGGGTGAAATGCTTAAAAAAAAAAAAAAATCATAGAATTCAGTGTCTCCGCTCGAGTATTTTACGGAGAAAACTTAATTTATATTACCTAACAAGTCGGGCACATCAACGCGCTGTAATGGCTTACACGCCTGTCTCGTTAAATCAATTACGGCTGAGTAGTGAGTTCGATTCCGCCATGGGTACCCATAAAATTTGGCCTTTTGCCACGCTGTTCGTTTCAAGGTCCTCGACAAAATCCAGACACAGATATAAATGTGATTAGCCCTGATCTGGCATCTTGTTTACAGTCGCTCTCTCACAGACGTACCGTGGCCTCCCTCTGTCTTTTCTACAAATACTTTCACAGTAACTGCTCCGACGATCTACTTTCGCTAGTTCCCAAACTGCGTGAATTTAAACGTGCTACTAGGTCGGCATCTCGGTCCCACCCTTTTACTGTCGAAACGGTTAAATGTAGCCGTCTCTTCTACTCCAGTAGCTTCAAGTCCCGCACTTCCCGCCTGTGGAACTCCCTTCCTCTTACTTCCTGTGACAAATTATCGTTAATGCTATTGTGTTATGTTATTATGCTAATGTTATTCAAAGTTATCGTTAGAAGTAGACATGGTGTTTCTTGGGCCAGATAGCCTGACGGAACCCAACCCTCTCCAGGAAGGTTTTAAATTCAGAGTTTTTCCTTCTCCAAGACCGGTTGCCACCCAAGGTTATAGAATCCAGTCTGTCCTGCAATTTGGTGCCAACCTGGTGAGGAAGAAGAGGATTGATATTTTTCCCAATGGTATTAGCCCGTAAGTGAATGTAAATGGATCCGACTTGAATGCGAACTCGGCTCTTCGATTCCTTAATCCGAGCCGCCAACCATTACTTCACCGTGCCTCCCAATAATAAATGATTACCTCTTAAATAAATCAACAATTTTTGGTGGCAATTCTTAACAAAAACTTCTGATTTTTCTTGTTAAAAAGTTGAATGATTTTAATACGTTCAATAATATAGATAAAAAATAGAGAAATTTATGCGTTTTTGTTTTTTTTTTCGAAATTTAGCATTGGCAAAAAATCAATTCACGGATTTGGATTTTTAAAAAAATCCCCAAAACAATGTCAAAATCCGCAAAAATTATTCATCTTTTAATAATGTTGTGCTTAGATTAATTTGCAACGTATGTATCAGGTCATCCCATAAGTTCTCTCCGAATTTTGAATAAAGAAAACAAGTGACCAAATGTTACATTTAATTACAGATTCAGTCAACAATGTATTTTCCCTGATTATCTATGACTTCCTTCCATCTATTAACAAGCTTACTAATTCCATTACTGTAAAATTCTTTTGGTTTTGATTCGAAGAACTCACAAATGTCAGTTTTAACCTCTTCCTGTGTTACAAATGATAGTCTGAAGGAGCAAGATCGTGAGAATAAGGTGGATGAGGAATTTTTTCTCAACCAAGTTCTTCGATCTTTTGTGATGTGATTCTTGCTGTGTGAGGTCGCGCATTGTCCTGATGAAACATCACCTCTTTTCGATTCACTAGAGCAGGTCTTTTTTCCTCAAAGCTTGGTTTAAGCGCTCTAATTGCTGACAGTATATTTGAGCATTAATTGTTGCATTAGGTGGTAAGAATTCAAAGTGGATTATTCCTTGGCGATCCCACCAGATTGAAAGAAGAATCTTTTGCCCATGAAGTTCCCTTCTCGGCTGTGGCTGGGGTCCTTCCCCTTTAAGAAGCCACTGTCTAGGACGCTTAACATTTCGATAAAAGATCCATTTTTCGTCGCCAGTCACAAGTCTATCAAAAAAAAGTGAAACAAGTTGGCGAGAATGGAGAGGAGAGTAGATGTCAACTCGGGATTTGAGGTTGTTTTCAGACAATGCATGAGGCACCCATTTTCCAAGTTTAAGAATTTTTCCAAGTTGTTGAAGATGACGATGAACAGTTGTATGGTTGGAACTGAGAACCACTGCCAATTCCTCAACTGATAAAGCAGGATTTTCTTCAAGGGCTGCTTCAAGAAGCTTTTCATCAAACTCAACTGGACGTCCGGTTCGAACTTCATCTCAAGGGTGAAATCTCCACCTCTGAATTTTGCAAACCATCTTCTGCAAGTTCTTTCATTCACACATTCCTCTCTATAAACTGAGTGAATGTTTCTAGCCGCTTCGGCTACTGAGTTTCCTTTCTTGAACTCATAAAGCATTATGTGCCTCAAATGATTCTTGGGTACTTCCATGTTAGCAGGTTTTTAATCAAACAAAATTTAATTTTATTGTTCTCCGAAATAAATTTTTATCAGTTTAAATGCATCTAGACATAAAAATAATGTTCAGCTCTATTAGACATTATAAAATACTCTTTAAATTTCGTTCATTTTAACAAAAAAGTTAAAATTCGGACAGAACTTATCGGGTGACCTGATATTTCTAAAACGATATTATCAAGAAATAACATCCTTGACTCTAGGACCACGGGGAGATTCGAAACGTCGTCTTATGGTTGGATCGTTAACACTTCAAACCTCCATCTATACGTCAATTCCATTCGCTCAGCTAATGGTAATATTAGCCGTTTCCTTATAAGGAAACATACCACATTCATTGAGCGAGCAGCCAAGAGTTCTGTTAGTTGGAATTTTAAAAAATTTTCTATTAAAACATTTGTTCAGGAAAATAGGTTTTTCAAGTCTTCATTAGTCTATAGCTCTTCCCGTTACTTTTGTGAGTTTCTTTTCTTAATTTTTTCTTGGAAGTAGTGCGAAAAGTTATCATTTTTATGCAATTGATTTTTTCTTACATGTGATATCCATTTGAGATGTTGCTGATGCCGAATGTCTTCAAATAATATGGTCTTTGTTATTTGATACATTTCCTTGCTTGTGATTCGGTAGCGCCAGCCGATGAGGTTTGAAGAAGGACGGTCTTCACAAAGATGCCCAAGCTTCATTCGCTCGAAGCGACTGGCTAATAGACTTGAGAAGCTTATTTTCCAGAAAGATTGATATAATATTCAGCCGACATTAGCATCGGCTGCTCGTTCAATAAATACCGAATATTTCCTTATAAGGAAACAGCCAATACTTCCATTATCATTCATCAGTACTTATAAATACTAATAACAACGAACAAGATTCGGTTTGCGTCCTGGGTATGACGATAAACTACATCCACGTCCAGGGTAAGACAATAAACTGCGCCCAACTGCAAGGCCTCTGATCAGGAGGCTTTGAGGAACGTGGAACCTCTTCTTAATTGCTGGTGTTCCTGACCCGGGTTCGTAGCACCTGTTAGGGTCCCTGCTATGGGCAAATAGTTAACCCAGAAATTGAGGTAAAAGCAGGTGAATAAACGATAATGCTACGATTGAAAGACCTTATCTTGTACTCTTATTTGCCTTTAGAGCAATGACATTACTCTATTATATAATGTTTCGTTCAGAACTGTGTCAAGGATTTGTTAACTTCCGGTGGCCATTTTTTCCTATCTCAATTGTCTTATGGCAATATATTCATTGTTTTGAAATTCGCTGCGAATATTAAGCCGAAAAGAGCCGAAAAGAGCAGAAGTTGAATTTGTTTTTGATAAAAAAAATGTTGAAAGATGCTCCGAAAGTATCATTATATATATAATTATATATATATATATATATATATATATATATATATATAAATACCACGTCTTATCAATTGCATTTCAGTTTTGATAGAGTTCAAAAGCGTCTACGCATGCTTGTGAGGGTATCCCCGTTTTCCACCCTGCCACTCCTTTCCCACAGACGTAAAGTCATAGGGTCCGCTATTTCTATGGATAATATCCTGACAAGCAACATTCCTTAGTTCCATCAGTTCAAGCACCCACCGCTAACGTTTCGACATGGTGTAATCGTTAACAAGCTTGATCCCGTTGTGTGCGATCCTCAGCGTGCAATTAGAAAATCAATTTGCCAAAATTGTATATTAGATACAATGAATATAAAGCTAATAGCAATGGCGCCAAATACACAGTGGTAAGCCATCCACATCCCCTTCCATTGGTAAAGAAGAAGTTTCATTTGATCAGCTTCTTCTCAAGAATCGTTGCATTGTCGTACAGCATAGAGGGTCTTAGCTGCAATTGTTAATACCGATGGAACTAAGGAGTGTAGTTCATCTGAACACTCTCCATGGAAACAGTGAGAAGCTTCCGACGTCGCATCTTCGGGAAAGGAGTTCCAGAGGGGAAAATAATTCGTCGCCTACAAGGACGCAGAGACAATCTGGACGCTATCGAGAGTTGAAAGTGAAAACTAAGGCAGCTCCTGCCCGTATATGGCTCTCCGCATATGTACTCTTCTTTCCCGTCTGATAGTTGAGTGTAGTTCATCTGAACACTCTCCATGGAAACAGCGAGAGGCTTGCGACGTCGCATCTTCGAGAAAGGTGTTCCAGAGTGGCAAATAATTCGTCGTCTACAAGGACGCAGAGACAATTTGGACGCTATCGAGAGTTGAAAGTGAAAACTAGAGCAGCTTCTGCCCGTATATGACTCTCCGCATATGTACTCTCTTTGCCATCTGATCTGGCTCTTGTAAAGATAGAGGATAGTAGGAAGAGCCATGTATTTGCTGGAGTGGCATAGGAAACTGACCATTTTTACAGCATCTTTAGCAATACATCGTATATACGTTCTAACTGAAGTCCTCATAGCCTCTCAAGGCATGGAGCTTCCCTAAGGGGGCATCCGTTCATCACGATTGATGAAAGTTATGGGTTCCATCGGGGATGATGGAAGGTCAATAGTTTGCTTTTGAGGTATTGAATTGGATCAATCAATTTCTCCCCACTTAACCTTTAGAGCTAAGTCGGAGGGGCTATCGCAGGGGGAGATACGGGGAGTGAAGGTGAGAGAAAAAACAGGGTGTGGGGTGGATTGAGCAAAGGATAAAAGATGAACGGGATTCATGAAGATAGAAGATGGCGATAGACGTTGCATTTAAATTTTTGAAGAAAAGCAAGCAATCGTGGGGAGTGTCTACAGGTAAGAAGTGCGAGAAGAGAAACTGTTAAAGTAGAAGTGGCCTCTAGCTACTTCAACAATAAAACAGTGAGACCTAGTTGTCAGTCTGCTAACAGTCGTGGCACCAGGGAGAACAGCTCGTCAGAGCAGTTGCCATGAAATGGTTGTAGAAAAGACAACGTCACCTCGATGAGGAAATGTTTGAAGTCAAGATGACTGGTCAGGATCGATTACATTACAGACCCTTCTTTGGGTTTTGGATGGTTTGGTTTGGTTGGCTTAGTTTTACGGCATATCAACATCAATGGTTTATTTTTTAATGCTGACTAGGGTTTATTGTTGTAATATTTTTTTCAAAAGAATGTATTGCAGGGAATAATTCTTTCTTGAAAAAAGTATTGCTTATAATAATTTTTTTCAAAAAAATATTGCTGGTATTAAAACCAATTTTTATACTTTCAATGTGTTTTGACTGCTTTTGGGGAGTTAGCTATTGCTACCATCCCAGGTCAGTGTCGATCTGAGAACACCAGCAATTAAGAGGTGCTTCCACGCTTCTCAAAAACTTCCTGATTAAGGGCCTTGCTGTTTGATGTATTTTATCGTCTTAAACAGCGCGCGGATGTAGTTTATCGCCATACCCAGGACGCATATATAGTTTACGGTCAGACCCAGGCTAAGATCTGGTCACCGAGAGTCTGGGGGGTGCCCCCATATACTGTTTTACCATCAATACAGATATTCACAAATAATCGGAGTATTATCTTAGGCTGATAATTTATGTAGAGTAGGAAGAATGTCGAATCGAGAAGTGAATTTTGGGAGACGCACACGTTGATCGGCTCACAATTAAATGACTAGCCATTAACAACTATCCTCAGGGACCTGCCCGGTAGGGGAGGATTTTATAACTGAAAAAATTCTTCCAGTGATTCCATAGTGTTATGGTCCGGTTCCTTGTACCACGGTGATAGTCCATGGTAGAACCAATGAAGAAGAACTCGAACACGGATATGGAATAACACAGATATATTACAAACAGGAATATATACAGAGAAGTAGAAAGTGCTAGTACGAACAATCCCGGTTTAGTCTTAGGTTGGTGCAAAAATAATATCGTTTTTTGACGTTAAAAAATACGTCAAAAAACGATATTGTTTTTGCACCAGCCTAATAGTAATTCTCTGAAAGCGACTCTGTTTCGGTTTGCTTCTGACTCGACTGACTGATTCGCTCGCACTGACTGACTGACTGACAGACTCCTGACGGACCACTCCAGACTTCAGACTGAACAGTATTTAGTCACCCCCAGCACGAGGGCATCACGTGGCACAAGGCCGGTTTAACGTGGGATCTCCGAGCCCGTGGGCTCGGCCAAAAATATGCCGTTTGAACCCGTATAAACGGGTTCAGGGTCGGTTTACCTCGCCGAAAGAGACTCCGCCCTTCGGCGTAGCCTTCGTTCTGGTTCCTCCCCATCCGAAGGCAGAGAGTTCAACCGATCAGCAGGTCAGCCGGTCGCCCGACTTCAGACTGAACAGTATTTAGTCACCCCACCTACGAGGGCATCATGTGGCACAAGGCCGGTTTACAGTGGGATCTCCGAGCCCGTGAGCTCGGCTAAAAATATACCCTTTGAAGCCGTATAAATGGGTTCAGGGTAGGTTTACCTCCCCGAAAGAGACTCCGCCCTTTGGCGTAGCCTCGTTCGCGTTCCTCCCCGCCCGAAGGTAGAGAGTTCAATCGATCAGCCGGGCTCCCGACTTCGGCCTGAACTCCCTGCTTCCTCTTGAGGCGCAGTATTTATTACGTATGGAATTATGTTATTATGGGTAAGGTCCCATAACACATAGCTAAACAGCTTGAACAGTAACCCCTTATGCCACACCTTGTCAAATGCCGTTGAAATATGTAAGGCGACCGCCCTTGAGATGTATTTGTTGTATGGATCACTCGTTCTAAGTATGACGATAAACTACATCCACGTCCTGAGTAAGACGATACACTACATCCGCGTGCTGTGTAAGACGAAAAAATACATCAAACAGAAAGGCCTTTGATCAGGTTTTGAGGAGTGTTGAACCACCTCTTAATTGCTGGTGTTCCCAGATCCATCCTGACCCGGGATAGTAACACCTGTTAGGATCTCAGGTATGGGCAAATAACTAACCCCTAAACTTGGTTCAAAACACTATGAACGTGTAAAAATAGGTTTTAATACCAGCAATATATTTTTTGAGGAAAAAGTATTACCAGCAATACATTATTATCAGTAATACATTTTTGAAGAAAAAATATTACCAGCAATATATTTTTACCAGCAATACATTTTTACCGGCAATACATTTTTGAAGGAAAATCATATTACCAGCTATAAGTTTTTGGAAAAAAATTACCAGCAATATATTTTTGTAAATAATTATTACCAGAAATACATTATTATTAGCAAAATATTTTCAAAGAAAAAATATTACCAGCCATATATTATTACCGGCAATACATATTTTAATAAAATTCATATTACCAGCTATAAGTTTTTGGAAAAAATATTACCAGCAATAAAAATCTTGTGAGCATTAAATAACCCATTGAATTTGATACGACGTAAACCAAACGAAACCAAACAAAACGTATGGATCATTTCTAACAAATTTAATATAGGAGACAAGGAAATTGAATATAGAATAAGGTGAGCTAAAGTGAAATCGTTAACATAAAAACAAATCATAATCTTAAATAGCCTTGTCAGATTGAGACTTTCAGTGGGATGTCAAACATGACACCAAACCCAAAATATGTAGACTGTTAACTGTACACAACCGCTTTCTAAGAGCAATGGTTAAAAACGGCTTTAAGCGATTGAAATCACAAAAATATTTAAGGAATTCCAACAGTAGCAACAACTAAAATGTCACATTTACCTTGCAGAGTGACGTAATAAAGATGTTGATATTCCACATTGCTTCAAACAAAAGGTTAAAGTTGTAAAATGGGAGTGGGTATACGTCCTGTCGGTTTTCATCAATTCTTCGTTTTCTCTCTTCTTTGTTTCCTCTACGCAGTCTTCTGTTCCTTCGATACTCTCTCTAATATGGCCATCATAATTATCGCTTATTTTGAACTCCTATATATGAGTATTTAATAAACCTCTTCTTTGTTTCCTCTACCCAGTCTTCTGTTCCTTCGATACTCTCTCTTAATCTGGCCTTCATCATTATGGGTTATTTTGAACTCCTATGTATGATTATTTACTAAACCTCCACTTTGTTTCCTCTACCCAGTCTTCTGTTCCTTCGATACTCTCTCTAAGTATGGCCTTCATAATCATCGCTTATTTTGAACTCCTATGTATGAGTATTTAATAAACTTCTTCTCTGTTTCCTCTACCCAGTCTTCTGTTCCTTTGATACTCTCTCTAAGCATGGCCTTCATAATTATTGGTTATTTTGAACTCCTGTGTATGAGTATTTACTAAACTTCTTCTTTGTTTCCTCTACCCAGTCTTCTGTCAACTTCGATACAGTCTCTAACTCTGGCCTTCATAATTATCGGTTATTTTGAACTCCTGTCTATGAGTATTTAATAAACCTCTTCTTTGTTTCCTCTACCCAGTCTTCTGTTCCATCGATACTCTCTCTTACTCTGGCCTTCATAATTATCGGTTATTTTGAACTCCTATATATGAATATTTACTAAACCTCTTCTTTGTTTTCTCTACCCAGTCTTCTGTTCCTTTGATACTCTCTCTAACTCGGGTTTATTTTGAAGAAAGTCCTTACATCCGTTGCGATGCAAACCCTCATCAATTTTGAAAGGATGATAGATGTTAATGGATTTGAAAACCTTTTTTCCTGAAAAGAATTCTGCAGTGGCACTGGCTTCTCGGTACATGTACGCCGAATTACCATCACCGTTATCGAATTAAATTGGAAAGAAAATAAAACAAACTGTTTTAAATTAAAATGTAAGATCGGGTCGTCATAAATTGAAAAGAAGTAACTTCAATATCGTGAAAACAAAGAACCGTAATTAAGAAGAAAGAAAATGAAATTTGAAAAGAAAGTGACGCCAATATATTAAACGAAAAGAAAAGAAAAATATTCAAATATTTTGCTTAGAAAGAATGACAGAAAGGAAGAATTATGGAAAAGAATATTTGATATTAATAAAAACCGCACCTGCAAAACAGCAGGAAAGAAAAATGTCTGTTGTTATTTTAATCTTGACAAAACAACCTAATTTCTTTGCCTTAAATCATATTTAAGTCAATGATTATTTTTGGATAGCATAAAAATGGATAGACATATTATAATTATATTGAATATCAAAAACTTAAATATTGTATTTAAATTTTGACAGCACTGAAGTCTCGAGAAGGTGGGGGTTGAAGGATAAAGAAAGAGAACAGAATAAGGACAGGGGAAAAAGCAAGAAGCAAAAGAAAGAAAGAAACTGCTAATTGGAAATGTGGAAGTAATAATGAGAAAAAGGTAAGGGAAGAAAGAAAGAAAGAAAGAAAGAAAGAAAGAAAGAAAGAAAGAA
>OZ010611.1:38116071-38133571 GCA_963932145.1 Acanthosepion lycidas
CCTTCCAAAAGTCTTATGAACGAACTGAGATTGATGGATCGATGTAGCGGAAGGATGATTGAGTGAATTAACATAAAATTCGATTTCCGTACAACCCTTTTTCCATTTACCTTAAATCAATCAAGCGCTCCGTTTCCCGCCAAATCTACAAACATTTGCCATGGCGAACGGTCCCCGACTGGGGAGGCAAAGACCCGCTAATTGGCAGATATCAGATTTAGCGTTATTGGTGACTAAAAGCCAATTGCTTCAAGAACGCTGTCCTCCCGAGTAATTGGATTAGGTCGACCCAGAATGCCCAACTTCTTTGCACTTTTTTTTTTTTTATACTTGCCTTCTTCATCTCCGCTTCAGCGAGGCGGATGTATTTGTTGTTCTTTCTTTTTCATTGTTTCCCAGGAGACAAGTGCGTACCTCAAATGGAATTCATCTCAACAAGGGGCAAACATTTCTTCTTCTTCTTCTTCTTCTTCTTCTTCCTCTTCTTCTTCTTCTTCTTCTTCTTCTTCTTCTTCCAACTTATATAATATTATCTACCTTCTGTCATCTTCTGACATGTTTTGTAACATACGCAACTTTAGCGCTTTTGTTTCTTCGTTCTTTCTTTCTTTCTTTCTTTCTGTCTTTCTTCTTTCTCCTTCTTTTTACGATACTTTTTCTAATTTATATAGCTTTATGAACGTTCCCTCTTCTTCTTCTTCTTCTTCTTCTTCTTCTTCTTCTTCTTCTTCTTCTTCTTCTTCTTCTTCTTCTTCCTTATATAGTATTTTCTCCATTCTGTCATCTTTTGACTTATTTTGTAATTTACGTAACGTTATCGCCTTTATTTGTTTTTTCTTTCTCATTCATTCTTCTTTCTTTCATTTTTCTTTTTCTCCTTCTTCTTACGATCCTTTTTCTATCTTATATGGATGATGAACGTTCCTCCCCGCCTTCTTCTTCTTCTTCTTCTTCTTCTTCTTCTTCTAACTTATATAATATTAGCTGCCTTCCGTCATTTTCTTCTGATTTATTTTGTAAGTTACGTAACGTCATCGCTTTTTTCTTTTTTTTTTTCTTTTTGCATCTAATTCTTCTTTCTTTCTTCTTTCTTCTTCTTCTTCTTACAATTCTTTTTCTAACTTATATGGCATGATAAACCTAAAGATTTTTTTTTCCTAAGTTATGTAACATTTTCTCTATTTTCTTCTCCTCCTCCTTCTTACGTTTCCTTTTCTTTCTTTTTCTTCTTTTCTTTTTTCTTTCTTTCTTTCTTTCCTTCTTATATGGATGTTTTTCTTTTTAACATATATCCCATTATCTCTTTTTCTTCTTTTCCTAATGACTCTTTCACGCGAACTTATATACTGTTATCTCTTTTCTCTTATTCTTTTTCTTTTCTTTTTCTTCTTCTTCCTCTTCTTCTTCTTCTTCTTCTTCTTTTCCTTCAACTTTATTCGCTTCTCATTATCTTCTTCTTTTCACCTTCGTTTTTATTTCCTGATTTCTTCTCACTCTTCTTCTTTTACTCTTTTTTCTTCATCTTCTTCTATACCTATTCTTAATGTTCTTCTACTTATCTTATTTTCATTCTCTTTCTTTACACCTTCTTCTCTTCCTTCTTCTTTTCATTCCCTTTCTTCTTCTTCTTCTTCTTCTTCTTCTTCTTCTTCTTCTTCTTCTTCTTCTTCCTTTACTCCGTTTTCTTTCTCTTTTTTATCCCCTGATAATCTTTTTTCTTTTGTTTTTTTTTTTTTTTTTTTTTTTGCTTTTTGTCTCTTTCTTCTTTTAATTAGCCTTTCATTTATTCGAAAACCATTTTTTCTCAAAGACTCAATCTCAATTTTTTTTTCTTTCCTTTTCTTATGATCTTCCATTAGATTTTCCAAGCTTTGACTAAGATTATCTGAGCAAACCAAAAATCTAAAACAAGGCGAACCAAGTAAAAAATATTCTTTTGCTTCAATTTGACAATAAAGTAAGGTCAACCTGTCTTCTTGACTCGTTGCCTAGAAAATCATCATTTATCATCGAAGTCAGTGGAAAGTAGGTAACTGTTCACAAATAATTTCCGTTTTGAATTCTTCAATATAGTTGCGTAGCATAGGAAATCGGAGAGCCGAGTTCCAGTCTAGTTCATTACATCCCCTTAAGTGCTAATATCCTTGGGAAAGATATGAATCCAACACATCTGGCCTGAAGAGGCACCGTGGAGTAATGAATTGCAGCTCGGATTGAGGAATAGGAAAGCCGAGTTCGAATTCCAGTCGAGTTCATTACATCCCCTTTAATGCTAATACCCTTGGGAAAGATATGAATCCAATTCTTCTGGTTTGAAGAGGCACGGTGGAGTAACGAATTACGTCTCGGCTTGAGGAATCAGAAAGCTGCGCTCGAATTCCAGTCGAGTTCATTATATTTACTAATAACTAGTAATGGATAGCGGCTCGGATTGAGGAATCGGAGAGCTGAGTTCCAGTCGAGTTCAATATATTCACTAAGTGCTTGAGAAAGGCATGAATCCATATTCCCGTTAAGTTGGATAGCAGAACAGACTAGCACCTATAGCTTTGGTTGGCAACCAGTCTAACGCAGAAAGATATGGTAACCTATTGTGAGAAAAATCTTCTTCCTTGTCTACCATGAATCAAAAGAGCCATAATCATCAAGCGTGTATCGCGTATGATCTGCATGAAAGGATTGGATATCAGGACAGACTGAGTCTTATAGCCTTGGTTAGCAACCAGTCTACAGCAGAAAGAAACGATAACCTACTGCGGGGGCGGGGATAATATTCTGCGTAGTCAGTCATGAAACGAAAGAGATATGATCGCTCAAGATTGTACTGATTAAAATAAAATACATTTACATTTTAAACGGTTTTCTTTAAATGGTCGGCAGAACAGGGTTTAGGAGAGATAACAAAAAGACTGCAAAGGATAGGAAATTGTGGAGAACCATAACCTGAAGGGACACGGCACATCAAGGAAGAAGAATTGTTTGCAATGATTTTGATATGAAAAATTTCTCGACGAACTCTTGAATCTGGTTTTTTATTAGAGAATTTTTCCCCCGCTCAAAGCAACGATCGGAAAAAGTAACAATGGCTTTCTGCAAGGTCAGGTGAATATGACAGGCTGGAGCAGAACAGACCAACCGAGTTCCATTTTTTTTTCCTGTATTATCCTTAATGAATGCGGTCTTGAGACGGTATCGAAGAAAATAATTGTTTTTCTACTGGAAACATATAACGTAAGCAACTGTATCGTTCATGGACACATTGCAGCTGCTGAACGTATAAATGTGGATATATTGTTTCAGTTCGTTGTATGACTTCTAAATGAATAACTCGATCCTCGTAATATACGCACGACATTACCTTCCTTGAGTGGCGATCAGGTGTTTGGGACTGTTTTGGATATTAATCATTGTTAATCAGCTGTCTGTCGCGTTGAATTTTTTTTTATATCTAACCCATATTTTATCACTTGCTATCATGTATTTGTTGGTGAGGAAAAGAGTTGAAAGTTTTGTGGGCGACTAGGAACATCTGGCGGCGTTTTGACACGTTAAAAGGCACGATGGTCTATGCAAGTCCATCTTCCAAGGCACCGCTGAATGTGAACAGTTGGACAATGTCAAACAGTGGACATGTATGACTATACCAGAATTGCTGATGGCTGCCGTTGATAGACTGTTGTGGAGGAGATTTAGTGTGGCTCCTGAATTCAGATCCTACCCGCTCCGAATACAAAAGTCAAGGGGATGACGATAATGATGAAAAACTTCAGAAACGTTTACTGAGAAATTGAATTTTCAGTTTATGTGTTGTAGCATACCCACGGACGATAATGGGGGCGTCCCCATTCACATAAATACAATAGTAAATACTGTATGTTGGTCTGCAGTTAGAGATTCGTCTCCAGCTATGCTGTTCAAACTCTCTGCCTCCGGGCAGAGAGCATCCCCAGATGAGTCTATGTCGAAGGGCAGAGTCTCATCTCGGGAAACAGCTACCCGACCTCGTTTTAGACAGGGTCTATAGGCAAATTTGGCAGAGCCTACCGGCTCGGATACCCTACATGGAATTCGGTCTTGTGCCACATTTGACCGCGTGGAGCGGCTTGTAGATATCCTGCAGTTGGAGATTCATTGTGGAATTCCCTTGACTCACTTATAGTAGTCGACTACTTCTACACGCCGCTGGCGAATCTTATATGTGTTGTTCTTGTCCTAAGTATTACTGTTAATTCCAAACCTTCGTTTGATTATTCTATTCAGTAACCTTCCTTAGGTTACAACATTATGAGACTTGGATTTTGTCCACTTTTGGTAAAAGTGGCTGCGATTATGTCCACTGGGTTTCTCTCTTGTGTTCCCGCTACCTCCCTCTGTCACTTTTGTTGTCGATATGTCCTGTGAATTCCAATCTCTCCGGACTCTCTTTATTATGCGTCCAAGATATTTCAGCTGTTTTTTCTGTGTCTAAGTACAATTCTCTCTTCTTCATTGTCTGTGCGACCCATCCATGATATTCGCAGCATCCTTCTGTAGAACCAAATTTATGTTGGGCTCCAGTCTTCTCTTCATCTTTTAGGAACATATCCAGCATTCACTGCCGCACAGGAGAACTTATATTACATACCAGTTCAGTAGCTTTTTCTTTTTCTTTCTTTTCTTTTTCTAACCAAATTTTCCTGATTCTTCATACTTTGCTTAGTTTTTGAAAGGCATCTTTTTATATCCCAGTACGTCTTCGGGAATCAGTGTCACAATTTCTACCCATCTGTAAAAACACTTACCACTTAATCATTTCTACTCCTTTGAATTTGGCATCCACTTTTCGCAAATTGGGCCTTTTTTTACTAAATTGTTCAACAAGAAAAACTTCACTAATGAACTGCCTACAGAAGAGAAGGTACTGACTACTGAAGTACATCCCATTATTGACAAAGAAAAGTTTGAATTTAAACTACATCCTTGTGCAAATTAATTGAAACAACCGCTTTAGTTTCCTTTCTTTCACCATTCGCTCAGTTTTAGACCCACTGGAGTGACAGGGTGTAATCGATTTTTATTTTTTTATCTCAGTTTAGGTCATTTGCAGTGGTGTGCAGTAATATGAATCTATTTTTAGTTGGTATGATGAAATTTGTTTGTCCTTGAAAAATATTGCATCATCCGTGATTGCATCAGATTTTTATCACGACCAGACACTATTGTCTCGACTGTCGATTAGTTTTCCTACGGTCATTGTCTGCGATGAACGTTTCTCCAAGGAAGCGTACGAAAAATGTAACACTGCAAAAACACACTGCTAAGACTTGTCAGTGAGCAAATCAAACTACTATAGACTCGCTTGGAAACTCTTTTGATTTAAATGCAATCGAGAATCTGTGGTCAATCTGCAAGTAACGACTTCGTGTAATGGAAATACGAAGTACTAACATGTCCTCTGAAAAATACGAAAAAAAAGTAAATAATAACGAAATCATCCGTTCACAGTACACTAAAAATGTCGCCATGAATCCAGTTTACACTCGATTCAAATAGGTAGAAAAAGGGTTTGGTTTACAATAGACAAAAAGGTAGAAGACATCTGTCCGGTTTACACTTTAGTGAAGATGGTAGACATACACCCTTGTGCAAATTAATTGAAAGCCCCTTTAATTTGTTTTCTTTCACCATACGGTCAGTTTTAGATCCAATAGATGACAGGGTGTAATTGATTTCCATTTTTCCCTCAGATTAGGTCATTTGCATTGGTGTGCAGTAATATGAACCTGTTTTCGGGGTGTTTGATGAAATTTGTTTGACCTTGAAAAATGTTGCCTCATATGTGATTGCATCAGATGTTTATCACGTTCATACATTATTGTCTCGACTTTCGATTAGTTGTCTTAAAGGTCATTCTCTCCAAGGAAGCGTACGGAAATTTGAAACGTTGCACAAACACACTGGTAAGCCTTGCCAGTGATCAAATCAAAGTATTAGTTTGGCATGGGAAAAAAGGAAAATGATAACGGAATTATTCGTTTTGTTTCAATTAATTTGCACGAGGGTGTGAAGTATTCTATTGTAGATCCGATATGCATGAACATGGCAAATTCTTTGAGCTGTTGGAATTTATCTGGGGAAAATAATCTAGATAGCGTTCTTAGTGAAATTACGAAACTGATAAAAATCCTCTTGACAGAACCAGAACGATGCTTTTCAACACTGAAAAGAATAACAGAGAAAACCTTTTCTAAAGAAGCACTATGAATCCTGAAAGACTAAATGCACTTGCAGTGCTTTCGAGGGAGAAAAAAATTCCTCAGTAGTCATCCAGGAATGAAGGAGAAAATTATAAGCCATTTCGCTCAAAGGATTTCGTTTTTAAATGAATTGCGCAAGCTTGAACTGTAACCATTTCTGTGTAATATATATTAGGTTGGTGCAAAAAATAATGACGTAATAATGTCGTTTTTTGACGTATTTTTTAACGTCAAAAAACGACATTATTACGTCATTATTTTTGCACCAACCTTATGTATATATATATATATATATATATATATATATATATATATATATATATAATTATTTATTTAAAAATATGATTCCAAATTTAAATAAATAATTATAAATAAAAAAAATAAAAATATGATTCCAAATTTAAATAAATATTATATTTATGCTCTACTTTCGTATCGAGCACTATTTTTAAAAATAATTACAAAAATACTAAGGAACTTTGGATTATTTACCAAACCAGTTTCTTTCCTATTTTCCACAATATTTTCACATATATATATATATATATATATATATATATATATATATATATTTGGTTAGGATTTTATCAAGTTTATGTATAAATTTTATTTGTATGTGTTTGTTTTCTCTTCCACATTGTGAAAACAATGGCTAAATATTTTCTGAAACAGCACTTCCCACTGATTTTATCCACAAGCCGCCATTGGTCCTTTCTTTATTTCTCCTTTTCTAACTTTTGGCTTAAGTATTTAAAAACTAGGTCTTGTTTGTTTCAACGTAAGAGATCCAGGTAGCTTAGCTCCTGTTCTTGCACTGATATTAACATTCAACCATCCTGACACTGTCACACACAATCACACACACACATACACACACACACACAATCACACACACACACACACACACACACACATACATATATATATATATATATATATATATATATATATATATATATATATGTATGTATATATATATATATATATATATATATATATATATATATATATATATATATATATATATATGTATTACCAGCAATATATGTCAGCTAAGGCGTTAGTGCGAGAAGTCACTCTCATGGAGGTTAGCATCAGCCATTGTAATGGAAGGTAAAAAAGATTCTCTCAGACGATTGAAAGAGAGTACTTAAGGTAACATCAATCAGATAGGTGACAAATTTTACTCACATTAATTCTAACAGTCCAAAAATGGAATCAAGGCTCTCTACAAATACAGAAAACCAACAATAAAACATTAAAACATTAAAATAACATAAAGTAAATTTATTCCTTTAAAATGTATGCCTTTTATTTGCCTGAAGAAGGTCACACGACCGGAAACTCGTGTAGCAAGAATATAAAGAATAAAATATAATATATACACTAAAACAAATCTACATTATAACCAAAAACGTTTGCGGTTTCTCTCTTTTATAATACACACACATACACACACACATATATATATATATATATAAATAAAAAAGCGAACATTGAATTCAATGTTCACTTTTATATTTACATACGCACTAGCCCTGATATTGACAACTTTATCCCATAAATAATAAGCACACCACATACATACATACATATATATATATATATATATTTTTATGTTTATACATTCTTTTTTGCAGATACAAATATTTAAGTAAATGCTCTGTTTATAATAAACAGTTTTAACGACATTTACCGGACTGAATGTCTGTGAAATTTTCATAGAAAAATATTCGTCCTCCAACAGGAATCGAACCTGTATCTAATACGACACCATCATATAGCCTGACGTGGTCTTACCGATTTCGCCCCAGAGAAACGTTTCCGTTAACAAAGTAGATTTTACTGTTTTTAAACACAATTCTCCCTGATTTTCTCTCGTTCATTCATATTTGCTCAATGCGTATCCAAATGTAACCAAATGACTACATAAATTATGAAATAATAAGTCCGACAATTATTTTTGAGAAATTTTTTTATGTTGATACGTTCTTTTTATAATAAAAAATATTGTCGGACGTTGTCCATTTCATAATATATATATATATATATATATATATATATATATATATATATAGTCATCCACAGACAGACTGTTTCGCAGCTCGTCAGTGTGGCTAGACATCCGGTTGCCTCTAGCTAGGATTGAAACCCGACTGAGTTGTTGTCAGTCGGAGATTCTACCATTAAACCGTCGGCGTACGGCAGGGATGTAGGTGGTTTTTAGCGTATTTATTTTTAGAAACACGCCCAGTGACCGACAGTGACTCAATTCGCTTTGCGAAGAGTCTCGCTATATTAGCTATAATAGTCACTGTTTACAAACCCATACCTCCTCCCGAGAGAGCTCAACTGGAATTAATTTTTATTTCAGGAGCCAATTTATATATATATATATATATATATATATATATATATATATATATATATATATATATATATATATATATATATATATATATATATATTCTGGCGTTTGTGTACATTCGTATATAATAAGTTAGAATTTCCGTTTCTCTCTGCCTGCACCAATAGCTAGGGGTAGGACTGATGCCAAATCGCTTGGGTTTCTATCCCGGCTTGAAGCAATCGGATGTCTAGTCACACTGATGAGCTGTGATACAGTGAAACAGATTTGTATGTGGATGACTATGTAACGCTCTCGCCATTTCGATCGAGCACTATAGAGAAAAGGGTAATTCCAAAACATTAGCTGCCGCTGCTTTTAAAGCACCGCTCTCCATTAAAGACTTGAGCACTCTGGCTGCTGGAGGTTGTATACATTCGTATATAGTATAGCTGGCCACACTTATTCAAGGACACCCAACTTTAGGCGCATATTGTGTTTATTCAACACCCATAGAGCCCACTTGTGGTTTATACTGCAAAAATGCAGAGAAGACCTTAGTTACAGATACTGTGAAAGAGCGTGTTATCTAGCGTGATCACCAATTTGAAGAAGGCCAGTACGCTCAATCCCTCGGTCACGATGACCTGTGAATTCGTGCTAGCACAGCTAAGATGACCCACAAGGATTCTGTCTACCCAGTTTCACTCACAAGGATGGGTTAACCCGTGCTCAGCTTTTTAGGCACTTTCTTAAGGTGCCGCATGCTAGGATCAACCCCCACCCTCCAATCCGATAACATGAGGAAATCTCCTTCCTGAGCAAATCGAGATTCGAACCCGGGTCTCATGGTCAGATTGCGAACATTCAAACCACTCGGTTATACATCCGTACATAATACATTAGAATTCCCCTTTCTCTTTGCCATGCGCCGATAGCTAGGGATAAGATCTGTGACTAATCCCAAATCAGCCAGGTTTCGATCCCGGCTTGAAGCAATCGAATGCCTATCCACACTGATGAGCTGTGATACAGCGAAACAGGCTTGTATGTGGATGACTATATTGTTATTTATACGAAGGCTTTGGTCAATTCTGTTATGAGTTTGGATTGGGTTTTTTTCGGCATAT
Organism: Acanthosepion lycidas; assembly: GCA_963932145.1. Classification (NCBI taxonomy): domain Eukaryota; kingdom Metazoa; phylum Mollusca; class Cephalopoda; order Sepiida; family Sepiidae; genus Acanthosepion; species Acanthosepion lycidas. The sequence goes on from OZ010611.1 coordinate 38,125,785, forward strand.
CAACCTCAATGTGTTATTTAATGCCGACAAGATTTTTATTGCTGGTTTGGTTTGGTTTGTTTTTAGGGGTTTTTTTTTACAGCATATCAACCTAGATTGGTTATTTAATGCCGTCAACATTTTTAGGATAGATTCGTATTAATAGAATATGTTTTCTTTGGTTTAGATTGGTTTGGTTCATTTTCATTTATGGCATATCAACCTCAATGGGTTATTTAATGTCGACAACATTTTAAGGATAGATTCGTATGAATAAAATATGTATTCTTTGGTTTAGATTGGTTTTGTTTATTTTGTTTTGCAGCCTATAAAAATTTTGGTTATTTAAGGCCAACAAGATTTTTTATTGCTGGTAATATTTTGTTTGGTTTGATTTGTTTTATTTTACAGCATATCAACCTCAATGGGTTATTTAATGCCGACAAAATTTTTATTGCTGGTAATAGTTTTTCAACAAATGTATAGCAGGTAATTTTTTTTCAAAAATGTATAGCTGGTAATATTTAAAAAATATTTTTTTTTTCAAAAATGTATCGCTGGCAATATTTCTTTCTTCAAAAATGGTATTAAAACCTATTATTTTACATTTTCATGTTGTTTTGACCCCAGTTTGGGCGTTAACTATTTACCCATAGCTGGAACCCCACCAGGTGCTACCACCACGGGTCATGGTGAATCTGAGAACACCAGCAATTAAGAAGTGGTTCCAAGCTTCTGAAACCCTCCTGATCAGAGGGCTTGCTGTTGGACGTAGTTTATCGTCTTACCCAGGACACGGATGTAGTTTATCGTCATACCCAGAACGGAATTCAGTTATGGGAGACATCGAGAAAATAGGAATACTGCTCAAATGATGAGAGCCCTTCATATATCTGACTTGACCCCTGGTCACCAAAACGCCAGAACTCTCTACCCCTTTCTGCTGTAAGCGTCCCAGTCTATTTCTACAAGCGTCGAGTGACCTTCAGTGGCTGTCGATGCAAGCAACCAGCCAGTTTCAGCGATACGCACCCTAGCCCAGACCCCATCATGCCTATCACAGTTGCATTTTTTCTACTGTCTGTCCGCTCCACCCTTTCACGTCAAACAACTCCCAGACCTGTCCACGGAATTACAGAAAAAGGCATTATATTAACATAAGCCATTGACAACCCCAACCCACCCGATGAGACACGGTGTGGGTCGGAGGTGAGAGAGACAGGAAGCAAAACGGAAAAATATTAGGTTTGGGTGGGGGGTTATTTACAGTCTTGCAAGATCCAAAGCATCGGAAAGGCGATCAACTGATACGGCACGGTATATCGGCAGAACCTTTTCAATTAATGTAATCAACTGACTCATCTGAGGGTGCAACCAAAGCGAATTAGTCGTATGAGTAGTAAAGTTAGATAGATAGATAGATAGATAGATAGATAGATAGATAGAAAACCCAGGAGTAGCTATTGTTATTGAATCTTTAAGCAGCCATACATTATTTTCATTATTTCAAAAACAAGGGTGTCAACTCGAAAGCTAAAATATAACAGGTAGAGACTAATGATAGATGTTTACAATTAATGAAGGCAATCTTTTGCGATAGATATAGATAGATAGATAGATAGATAGATAGATAGATAGATAGATGTAAATATAGATAGATAGATAGATATATAGAAAGACAGACAGATATAAATAGAGTGAGATAGATAGATAGATAGATAGATAGATAGATAGATAGATAGACGAATGTAAATAGAGTGAGATAGATAGATAGATAGATAGATAGATAGATAGATAGATAGATAGATAGATAGATAGATAGATAGATAGATAGGTGTAAATAGAGTGAGATAGATAGACAGACGGACGGATGTAAATAGAATGAGATAATTAGATAGATAGATAGATAGATAGATAGATAGATAGATAGATAGATAGATGTAAACAGACTGAGATAGATAGATAGATAGATAGATAGATAGATAGATAGATAGATAGATAGATAGATAGATAGATAGATAGATGTAAACAGACTGAGATAGATAGATAGATAGATAGATAGATAGATAGATAGATAGATAGATAGATAGATGTAAACAGACTGAGATAGATAGATAGATAATGAACAGACAATGGAGATAGGTGTGTGATGAAAAGGTTTTGACCCGACGCACTTTAGAAAATCAATGTTATTATACTTGCTCATTCAACTATTGATGCTTGAATCTGTTTCAATCTATCTACCAAAGTAGTTTTCTTTATTCTTTCTTTCTTTCTTTCTTTCTTTCTTTCGTTGGTTCGTTCGTCCTTTCTTTCTTTCGCTCGCTCATTTGTTCGTTCGTTCGTTTGCAGACAGTTCCTTTTAGTATCGGCATCAGCCTATCTACCACAGTCTTTGTTTCTTCTTTGTTTCTTTGTTTCTTTCTTTCTTTTTAACAACCTCCTTTTCTTTTTTTTTATATCTGACCTGATGTGTTTATCTATCTATCTATCTATCTATCTATCTATCTATCTATCTATCTATCTATCTATCTATCTGTTCATTCTCTCCCTCCTTCCCTCCCTCCCATCTATCTATCTATCTATCTATCTATCTATCTATCTATCTATCTATCTATCTATTTGTTCATTGTCTTCCTCCCACCCTCCTATCTATCTATCTATCTATCTATCTCTCTATCTATCTATCTATCTGTTCATTCTCTCCCTCCCTCCCATCTATCTATCTATCTATCTATCTATCTATCTATTTGTTCATTGTCTTCCTCCCACCCTCCTATCTATCTATCTATCCATCTATCTATCTATCTATCTATCTATCTATCTATCTATCTATCTATCTATCTATCTATGATGGGCTCTCCATATCTATCTGTTCTCCTTTTCAAATCATTTTCTGTAAACTTCTAACAAATATCGATCTATCTCAGTTTGTTTAAATCTATATATTGAATAAAACGCTTAATCGCAGTACACTGTTGTCTTTACTGAAACTTGTATACGCACATTTATGTGTGTGTCTTTTTGCGTACGCGTCTCTCTCTCTCTCTCTCTCTCTCTGTCTTTGTGTGTGTGTAAAAGTTAAGCGAGAAAGTATACCATATATATTGCAAAGCGAGTGTTCAATGCCAATTAACATAGGAACCTTAATGCAATGATGATAATATACCAATTTATTTTTCATATGCAATTACTATATAAAAGTTATTTTACAGGCCTTCCATGTTTTCGTATACCTCTAAATTTGTTCAAATAAGACTTTCTGTTCTCCGATAGAAACTAATTTAAATTCTTATAAATCTAGGAGGTCCGCTTCAACAACTAAATCCACTAACGTCATCCCAATTCTAACAAATGGACTTACAATCATTATCTTTTTGGTCTTTATTTAAGAAGTATGGCTTAGTTTTAGCACGAATCCACAAGTGTGAGATAATCGATACTGATGATATGGCTCATTAACCAGTACACTTATTGTAGTTATTTACTAAATAGGTAAACATTTCTCATTTTTTTGGGGGGGGGTTAAATTTTTTTGGGGGGGTGTTACAGCAACATGAGATTTTTGACATTGCCCGGGTCATTTTACTTTCGTATGAGAATTAGCTTCTAAATAGTTTCATTGTTAATTAAAAGAAAAACTTGTCGTTCTGACGAATGATTTATTTTTATGGAAATATTTCGACTAGCAGTTGACAGTCTTAGACACTCCTTAATTTGAGTAAAAACAATGCGAAGAAACTAGAAACGCTTAAGAATTCAAATCAAGGAAAACAAACCGAGTTGATGACGTTTACAACGTAAGAGCAAGTTCAGGCTTAAAAAAAAAAAAAGGATTTTGTTTTTTACTCTATAAATTGCCTTTTTTTTTTCTTTTTTTTTTTTTTTTTGGCATATCATATTTTTCTTTGGAGTTGAGATGTCCAGACAGGATGGAGTTGTGCAGCATCTATTTTATTGCAGGCATTTTTTTCTATAAAAATAAATCATTCGTTGGAGTTACAAGGTTTTTCTTTCAATTATTAGAAGACAGAAAAAAAAAGTAAATAAATAAAAAGGAAGAAGAAGAAGACATGTTATAGGATGAGTAGGAGGAAGAGGAGAAGAAGGAGAAGAAACGTCTGTCTTTTGTTAATTTGAAGAAAAAAGGGAAAAAGATTAACGAGAAGAAGAAGTAATAAAAAGAAAAAGAAGATGAAGAAGAAGTAGAAGAAGAAGAACAACAACAACAACAAGAAAGAAGAAGAAGAAGATGGAGAAGAAAAAGAAAAAGAAGAAGAAGAAAATAAAAAGAAGAAGGAAGAAGAAGAAAGAAGAAGAAGAAGATGGAGAAAAAGAAGAAAAAGAAGAAGAAAAAATAAGAAGAAGAAAAAGGAGAAGAAGAAGAAGATGGAGAAGAAAAAAGAAGAAAAAGAAGAAGAAAAGAAAAAAAAGAAAGAAGAAGAAGAAGAAGAAGAAGATGGAGAAAAAGGCGAAGAAGAAGATGAAGAAAGAAGATGGAGTAGAAAAAGAAAAAGAAGAAGAAAAGAAAAAAGAAGAAGGAAGAAGAAGAAGAAAGAAAAAGAAGATGATGGAGAAAAAGAAGAAAAAGAAGAAGAAAAAAATAAGAAGTTGAAGAAGAAGAAAGAAGAAGAAGAAGAAGAAGAAGGAGAAGAAGAGGAAAGAAGAAGAAGATGGAGAAGAAAAAGAAAAAGAAGAAAAAGAAGAAGAAAAGAAAAAGAAGAAGCAGGAAGAAGAAGAAGAAGAAGAAGAAGAAGAAGAAAAGAAAAATAAGAAGACGAAAGAAGAAGAAGAAGAAGAAGATGGAGGAGAAAAAGAAGAAGAAAAAGAAGAAGGAAAGAAAAAAGAAGAAGAAGGAAGAAGAAAGAAGAAGAAGAAGAAGAAGAAGAAGAAGATGGAGAAAAAGAAGAAAAAAAATAAGTAGAAGAAGAAGGAGAAGAAGAAGAAAGAAGAAGAAGATGGAGAAGAAAAAGAAAAAGAAGAAGAAAAGAAAAAAGGAGAAGCAGGAAGAAGAAGAAGAAGAAGAGGAAGAAGATGGAGAAAAAGAAGAAAAAGAAGAAGAAAAGAAAAAGAAAGAAGAAGAAGAAAAAGAAGAAGATGGAGAAGAAAAAGAAAAAGAAGAAGAAAAAGAAGAAGAAAAGAAAAAAGAAGGAAGGAGAAGAAAGAATAAGAAGAAGAAGAAAGAAGAAGAAGAAGAAGAAGAAGAAGAAGAAGAAGATGGAGAAGAAAAAAGAAGAAAAAGAAGAAGAAAAGAAAAAAAAAAGAAGAAGAAGAAGATGGAGAAAAAGGCGAAGAAGAAGATGAAGAAAGAAGATGGAGTAGAAAAAGAAAAAGAAAAAGAAAAAGAAGAAAAAAAGAAAAAAGAAGAAGGAAGAAGAAGAAGAAAGAAAAAGAAGATGATGGAGAAAAAGAAGAAAAAGAAGAAGAAAAAAATAAGAAGTTGAAGAAGAAGAAGAAGAAAGAAGAAGAAGAAGAAGAAGGAGAAGAAGAGGAAAGAAGAAGAAGATGGAGAAGAAAAAGAAAAAGAAGAAGAAAAGAAAAAGAAGAAGCAGGAAGAAGAAGAAAGAAGAAGAAGAAGAAGAAGAAGAAGAAGAAGAAGAAGAAAAGAAAAAATAAGAAGACGAAAGAAGAAGAAGAAGAAGAAGAAGAAGAAGAAGAAGAAGATGGAGGAGAAAAAGAAGAAGAAAAAGAAGAAGGAAAGAAAAAAGAAGAAGAAGGAAGAAGAAAGAAGAAGAAGAAGATGGAGAAAAAGAAGAAAAAAGAATATGGAGAAGAAAAAGAAAAAGAAGAAGAAAAAGAAGAAAAAAGAAGAAGGAAGAAGAAGAAAGAAGAAGAAGAAGAAGAAGATGGAGAAAAAGAAGAAAAAAATAAGTAGAAGAAGAAGAAGAAGAAAGAAGAAGAAGGAGAAGAAGAAGAAAGAAGAAGAAGATGGAGAAGAAAAAGAAAAAGAAGAAGAAAAGAAAAAAGGAGAAGCAGGAAGAAGAAGAAAGAAGAAGAAGAAGACGGAGAAAAAGAAGAAAAAGAAGAAGAAAAGAAAAAGAAAGAAGAAGAAGAAAAAGAAGAAGATGGAGAAGAAAAAGAAAAAGAAGAAGAAAAAGAAGAAGAAAAGAAAAAAGAAGGAAGGAGAAGAAAGAATAAGAAGAAGAAGAAAGAAGAAGAAGAAGAAGAAGAAGAAGAAAAAGAAGAAGAAGAAGAAGAAGAAGAAGATGGAGAAGAAAAAAGAAGAAAAAGAAGAAGAAAAGAAAAAAAAAAGAAGAAGAAGAAGATGGAGAAAAAGGCGAAGAAGAAGATGAAGAAAGAAGATGGAGTAGAAAAAGAAAAAGAAAAAGAAAAAGAAGAAAAAAAGAAAAAAGAAGAAGGAAGAAGAAGAAGAAAGAAAAAGAAGATGATGGAGAAAAAGAAGAAAAAGAAGAAGAAAAAAATAAGAAGTTGAAGAAGAAGAAGAAGAAAGAAGAAGAAGAAGAAGGAGAAGAAGAGGAAAGAAGAAGAAGATGGAGAAGAAAAAGAAAAAGAAGAAAAAGAAGAAGAAAAGAAAAAGAAGAAGCAGGAAGAAGAAGAAGAAGAAGAAGAAGAAGAAGAAGAAGAAGAAGAAGAAGAAGAAGAAGAAGAAAAGAAAAAATAAGAAGACGAAAGAAGAAGAAGAAGAAGAAGAAGAAGAAGATGGAGGAGAAAAAGAAGAAGAAAAAGAACAAGGAAAGAAAAAAGAAGAAGAAGGAAGAAGAAAGAAGAAGAAGAAGATGGAGAAAAAGAAGAAAAAAGAATATGGAGAAGAAAAAGAAAAAGAAGAAGAAAAAGAAGAAAAAAGAAGAAGGAAGAAGAAGAAAGAAGAAGAAGAAGAAGAAGATGGAGAAAAAGAAGAAAAAAATAAGTAGAAGAAGAAGAAGAAGAAAGAAGAAGAAGGAGAAGAAGAAGAAAGAAGAAGAAGATGGAGAAGAAAAAGAAAAAGAAGAAGAAAAGAAAAAAGGAGAAGCAGGAAGAAGAAGAAAGAAGAAGAAGAAGACGGAGAAAAAGAAGAAAAAGAAGAAGAAAAGAAAAAGAAAGAAGAAGAAGAAAAAGAAGAAGATGGAGAAGAAAAAGAAAAAGAAGTTTTTTTTTCTTTTAATTATGTAACTAGCAACGGAGACAAGCATCCTAAGTTCAGTTTAAATGTTAGCTTAAAGTTTTACGCTTAAGCCTAAAAAAAAAAAAGAAAAGCATTCAATAAAATAAATTAGATCGTACATCGGATCCCTGTTTTGCAGGTACAAAGGGCAATTTTCTGTTGACTCAGATGTTTTCTTATGCGAGGTCTGATCAAAAGTATCGATACTATTGCTATGTTAACGAAGCTCAGGTTGGCAGATTGAAGGCGGTTGACACAGATTCTTGAACTTGAACTCTCTCGCACATACATAGTAAGTTATAACGCTCTTGTTCCGTTGTTTATAGCAATGCTTGGAGTGTGGTCATTCTCACCATCACTGACCATGACTCGAGCAGACAGTTTTGGGACAAGCACAACATTCCCCAGGTTCAAAACTCACTATGTTCATCGTAATAAGATTAATGTGAGATTAAAATCTACTGGTGTATACAAAAGAGAAGTCTTTCTCAAATTCAGTAATATACAGTGTGCATAAAGTTCGTGTGAACTTTAAAAAATTTATAATTTTATTTGTATTTGTGATAGAAATAATTTTTTAAAAGGATTAGAAAGAAGTAAATCTCTATTTTTTAAGGTTTTATTGAAATTTTATTTAAGTTTCCACAAGGGTAATACGATTTTGCAGTTCACGGAAAACATTTGCCAACTGATTTACAGTAATACC
>OZ010611.1:38136071-38151071 GCA_963932145.1 Acanthosepion lycidas
AATATACGGAAAAAAAAATCCTAATAGGCAATTATGCTGTTTTAATGTTAATATAATGTCAACGTCGGACGTTTCGGTCTAACTCGACCATCTTCAGGACATATTCATAAAACATAATTAACATCAGACCATATTCAATTCAACATGAAAAAGATGATGGACATAAGAGAAAGACCAATCCAAACAGATAACTGAAATCTTTTATAAGATCAGCGTTTCGTTTAAATATGATCAGGTCGTCCTCACGTGGGCGATGTTGTGAAAACGTATTCCTAAAATTTGAGTATGAAGGTGAAAATTTGAAGATGGTTTATTAGACCGAAACGTCCGACGTTGACATTATATTAACATTAAAACAGCATAATTGCATATAAGGATTTTTGTTTGTTTTTTCCGTATATTTTTCTTTATGCTGTCGGATCTATATCCATATATTTGCTTTTACATATATATATATATATATATATATAGATAGATAGATAGATAGATAGAGAGAGAGAGAGAGAGAGAGAGAAAGAGAAAGACGGGGATAAACATCATAGTACAACTGAATGTCGATTTCATCTAAAAGAAACCTTCCTGACGAGGTACTATCGGACTTCCTGGGTGGAGAAGGCAATTATTATTGTAAGAGTCGGATGCAGACACTGGACAATCTAGGCGATTTATGGACTTGTCGGATCAGACGGGAGCTGTCCGCGCATAATTTAAAAGCTTGTTTTATTTAAGTGCCCAGACTGGGTGGGCAGTTCTTTCTGACGTTAACTGGTTTGGTGTAGGATTGAGAAAAAAATCTTTTTGATGGCGTCGGGATGAAATTGATAAAAGCAATTACAACTGTTTTTTTGCTATATTTTCACTGGCACACATAGTATTTTTCCTGTTTCTGTTAGTTATCAAGGGTTTTTAAGTTGACTAGCTTTACAAGTAGTTCAACTGAACTGCTTTCTCGGGAGGGGGATAATTGTTATAAAATGAAGAGACGTTTGACAGAATTTAGTACAAATATTTCATAACAGTTTATAGAAAACGATTTAAAAAGGAAAAAGAAAGACATGAAGAGGCCATCATAGATAGATAGATAGATAGATAGATAGATAGATAGATAGATAGATAGATAGGAGGGAGAAAATGAATAGATAGATAGATAGATAGATAGATAGATAGATAGATAGATAGATAGATAGATAGATAGATAGATAGATAGGAAGGAGGGAGAGAATAAATAGATAGATAGGAGGGAGATAATAGATAGATAGATAGATAGATAGATAGATAGATAGATAGATAGATAGGAGGGAGAGAATAGATAGATAGATAGATAGGAGGGAGAGCATAGATAGATAGATAGATAGATAGATAGATAGATAGATAGGAGGGAGAGAATAGATAGATAGATAGATAGATAGATAGATAGATAGATAGATAGATAGATAGATAGATAGATAGATAGATAGGAGGGAGAGAATAAATAGATAGATAGATAGATAGATAGATAGATAGATAGATAGATAGATAGATAGATAGATAGATAGGAGGGAGAAAATGAATAGATAGATAGATAGATAGGAGGGAGAGAATAAATAGATAGATAGATAGATAGATAGGAGGGAGAGAATAAATAGATAGATAGATAGATAGATAGATAGATAGATAGATAGATAGATAGGAGGGAGAGAATAAATAGATAGATAGATAGATAGATAGATAGGAGGGAGAGAATAAATAGATAGATAGATAGATAGATAGATAGATAGATAGATAGATAGATAGATATAGGAGGGAGAGAATAAATAGATAGATAGATAGATAGATAGATAGATAGATAGATAGATAGATAGGAGGGAGAGAATAAATAGATAGATAGATAGATAGATAGATAGATAGATAGATAGATAGATAGATAGGAGGGAGAGAATAAATAGATAGATAGATAGATAGATAGATAGATAGATAGATAGATAGGAGGGAGGGAATAAATAGATAGATAGATAGATAGATAGATAGATAGATAGATAGATAGATAGGAGGGAGAGAATAAATAGATAGATAGATAGATAGATAGATAGATAGATAGATAGGAGGGAGAGAATAAATAGATAGATAGATAGATAGATAGATAGATAGATAGATAGATAGGAGGGAGAGAATAAATAGATAGATAGATAGATAGATAGATAGATAGATAGATAGATAGATAGATAGATAGGAGGGAGAGAATAAATAGATAGATAGATAGATAGATAGATAGATAGATAGATAGATAGGAGGGAGAGAATAAATAGATAGATAGATAGATAGATAGATAGATAGATAGATAGATAGGAGGGAGAGAATAAATAGATAGATAGATAGATAGATAGATAGATAGATAGATAGATAGATAGATAGATAGGAGGGAGAGAATAAATAGATAGATAGATAGATAGATAGATAGATAGATAGATAGATAGATAGATAGGAGGGAGAGAATAAATAGATAGATAGATAGATAGATAGATAGATAGATAGATAGATAGATAGGAGGGAGAGAATAAATAGATAGATAGATAGATAGATAGATAGATAGATAGATAGATAGATAGATAGATAGGAGGGAGAGAATAAATAGATAGATAGATAGATAGATAGATAGATAGATAGATAGGAGGGAGAGAATAAATAGATAGATAGATAGATAGATAGATAGATAGATAGATAGATAGATAGATAGATAGATAGGAGGGAGGGAATAAATAGATAGATAGATAGATAGATAGATAGATAGATAGATAGATAGGAGGGAGAGAATAAATAGATAGATAGATAGATAGATAGATAGATAGATAGATAGATAGATAGATAGAGAGATAGGAGGGAGAGAATAAATAGATAGATAGATAGATAGATAGGAGGGAGAGAATAAATAGATAGATAGATAGATAGATAGATAGATAGATAGATAGATAGATAGATAGATAGATAGGAGGGAGAGAATAAATAGATAGATAGATAGATAGATAGATAGGAGGGAGGGAATAAATAGATAGATAGATAGATAGATAGATAGATAGATAGATAGATAGATAGATAGATAGGAGGGAGAGAATAAATAGATAGATAGATAGATAGACAGATAGATAGATAGATAGATAGATAGATAGATAGATAGGAGGGAGAAAATAAATAGATAGATAGATAGATAGATAGATAGATAGATAGATAGATAGGAGGGAGAGAATAAATAGATAGATAGATAGATAGATAGATAGATAGATAGGCAGGCGGGAGAAAATGAATAGATAGATAGATGGAGAAAGAGTGAGAGAGAGAGAGAGATCGGGGGAGAGAATGAATAGGTTGCTAGCTAGATAGATAGATATGGAGAGACTGATATAGAAAAAGGAACGTACTTTTGCCTCGTACCTACAACTGTATACTTTCACATGTTCATCATCACCTTAGTTTGTTGTGTCTTTTTATGTACCTTAAATCATGTTTTATGTACCTTAAATCATGTTTTATGTACCTTAAATCATGTTTTATGGACTTTAAAACATGTTTTATGAACTTTAAAACATGCACATATGTTTATACATATTGAGTTTCCCTGTAAAAGATAAGGACATTTTCTTGATGAATTCCCGATAAAAAAAGAAAAAAAATCAAATACACGTTTGTTTTTTCTTTCTTCGCCAGATTTGCTTCAGCTTTCAACAACTGCAAGATCATACGCTTCGTCTTTTCAACGAGCGAGAGCCAATGACGTCACTGGCAATAAAAATACAAGCCGTTTAAAACAATTTCATTTCATTATATGTATTATTTTCATTTTATTATTTATGCTCGCCGTGTGCTTTTTTTTTTAGTCTTAATTATGTTAAGATATGTCATAGAAATGTATTCTTACGTCATAGAGTATTTACTACAGCGTTAGCATAAGTGACTGTCGTAAACTGAAAATCACGCGTAGGTTATGACTTACACGAAAAATCGCCTTACGACGTGTCTTAGGAATGGAACTCTGTCATAAGATGAGGACGCCTGTCAAAAAAAAAAAAATAGTAATAGATAGGTTTGCCTATCGTCCGGCTCACACACTTCCCTAGTTTTTTTTTTGTTTTTTGTTTTTTTTTTTTGGACCGGGATAGAGATTCATCCCTTGTTTTCCTGTTTAGGATTAGGTTTCTGGATTATCTAAAATCTACTTCAACTGTATAATCCTAACGTCTCCACCTGAACCCTGAAATTATATTCGCTAATTAAATCGTGGCCTCTTCAAGTCAGGAATAATACGTCTATCGTTCCTGTTATCTTGACTTTTCTTACGCTAATACAATTCCACACAGTAACCATCTATCTTGAGAGACCCTTGGGCCTTATTAAGAGAAGGAAATAACACATCTCTTTCCTTTCCATTCCACACCACCTTCCTTTTACGCCATCAACTCCCCTACATGCAGGTACGGTAATATTGAAGTGTTCGTCTATATTTTATCGGTTTGGTATTGGGTTTATTTTTCTCTTAGATTTAATTGAATTTTATTAGTTTTGTGTATAGACCTGTGCAAAAATACTGTTGTTAACGTCTAAATAAGCAATCATCTTGAGACCAGGAACGGATTAATCCATTTTAGATTGATTCCTATTGGAAAAATAGTTTCGGTTTATGAACATTTCGTGTTCCGAATGGGCTTCAGTGACGAATTAAATTCGTGAACCGAGGTTCCACTGTATTATTAAGTTGGTGCAAAAATAATGTCGGTAAAAAAAAAAACAAAAAAAAACAAAAAACAAACCAGCAATAAAAATCTTGTCGGCATTAAATAACACATTGAGGTTGATATGCCGAAAAAAAAACAGTCCAAAATCATAACAGAATTGACCAAAGCCTTCGTATAAATAACAATATAGTCATCCACATACAAGCCTGTTTCGCTGTATCACAGCTCATCAGTGTGGCTAGACATCCGATTGCTTCAAGCCGGCATAGAAACCCAAGCGATTTGGCATCAGTCAGAGATCCTACCCCTAGGTTAAAAATACGTCAAAAACCGACATTATTTTGCACCAACATACAGATTTTTTTTTTTTATTGCACATGAACGCAAGAGGTTACAGGGAGGGTTAGTGAAAGAGAATGAAAAGAATTGCGAATGGGGAGGATTGAGGAAAGGACAATTGGGTTTCCGCCCCATCCTAAAGTCTACTTCATCTCTATTCTCCCAACGTCACCGACGGAAATCTGAAATTTCATTCACTAATTTATTCACTAATTAAATCGTGACCTCTTCACGTCGAGAATTAACCGTTTCTCTTCCCTTGTTATCTGGCCCCTTTTCTTACGCTAATACAACTCCACGAAGTAGCCATCTTGTATTGGGTGAATATTAGTAAAAAAAATGGAACCAGGTTCTGGAAACAGACGATGGCGATTGACATTGCATTTAAATTTAAATTAGTAAGAGTAGATAGGTTTGCCTATCATTTGGTTCACACTCCTCCCCAGTCTATTGAACAGCAGTAGAAGTTAATCCCCTGTTTTCTGTTTAGGATTGGTTTTCTGGTCCCCTCTAAAGTCTACTTCAACTCTATACTCCTGATATCTCTGCCTGAACTCTGAAATTTAATCCGCTAATTCAATCTTGACCTATTCAAGTCTAGAATTAGCCGTCTATCCTTCCTGGTATCTTGTCCTTTTCTTACGCTAATACAACTCCACGAAGTAACCATCTGCCTTGATTGGCTCTCGGGGCTTGTATTTGGTGAACATTATTAGTAAAAGAAACAAAAAAAAATACTTACTATCTCCTTAACACATACTATCCAAAGCTATTTATCCAATCTTAACAATATCAAAATAATTACAACATCCAAAACAAAAAATATCCCTAACAATAATAATTACAAAATCCAGAACACTGTTCTCTGATTTCTCGTTCGGTGTCGCTAACCATAGCTGTTGGCATTATACTTCGAGAACAATACAACAATTTCCTGCTGCAGGAATGTCCGTTAAAAGGATTGGTCTGGGTGTGCGTGGTGCTGCTCAAACCTCCCTCCACAAGCACCAAATGAGAGCGATAATTTTTTTTTTTTTTTTACTTGCGTCACCCAACATCGTGATGCCAGGGACTGGACCTAATTGTTATTAGAGATTACACTCTGTAAGATATTAAAAGTTGGTTCTCTGTGTCGATCCAGAAGGTTTTTTTTTCCCCCGTTTCTGCCTATCCTTCAAATCTACAAAACTACCTTCGTCTTTGCCTTGAATACTTTTGCCATATATGGGTTGGTGCGCCAGCTGTTCATCTCTAGGTTCTCGACAAAATTCAAAGACGGATATGCAATGTGATCGTTCCTAACCTGACATCTTGACTCCAGTCACTTTCTCGCTGATGTGATATGGCTTCTCTTTGTCTTTTCTACAAATATTTTCATGGCAACTGTTGCCCCAACTGCATGAATTTAAACGTTCTACTAGTTGTTGGATAAACAAGAATTCATGTCCTGACGTGATCCACACTTCATCACGGACAGTCAAGGAAAGTCTTACTTGTAAACGCATGTTGCCTTTACACTTTTTGACACGGTGGAGTAATGGATAGCGAATGGAAACATCACAAGAAAAGAAAGAAAGAAAGAAAGAAAGAAAGAAAGAAAGAAAATTAAAAAGAAAGAAATTAAAGCTAAAGAAAGAAAGAAACAAACAAACAAACAAAATTAAAAAGAAAGAAATTAAAGTGAAAGAAAGAAAGAAAGGAAAAAGGAAGATTAAAAAGAAATAAAGAAAAAACGAAGAAAGATTAAAAAGAAATGAAATTCAATGCGAAGACAGACAGAATATCAGAAGTAAAGAAAGAAAGAAAGAAAGAAAGAAAGAAAGAAAGAAAGAAAGAAAAAGGTAGATTAAAAAGAAAGAAAAGAAATTAAAAGCGAAGAAAGAAAGAAAGAAAGAAAGAAAGAAAGAAAGAAAATGAAAACAGAAGTCAGATTAGAAAGAAAGAAAGAAATATTAAGGAGATACTGACAGATATAAGAAAGAAAGAAAGAAAGAAAGAAAAACGAAGGGAGATTAAAAAGATAGAAAGAAAGGAAAATAATTGTGAAGAAAGAAAGAAAGTAAGAAAAAAGAAAGAAAAAAGAAAGAAAAATGGAAGATTAAAAAGAAAGAAAGAAAAAAGAAATTAAAGGAAAAGAAAGAAAGAATATCAGAAGTAAAGAAAGAAAGAAAGAAAGAAAGAAGGAAGGAACAAAGAAAATGAAAACAGAAATCAGATTAGAAAAAAAAAAGAATTAATGAAAGAGACCAAAAGAGTGAATGAAATGGAATGAAAAACCGACAAAAGAAACAAAGAATAAGATGCGACAGAAAGAAACAGAAAAAGAAAATGAGTGAATGAGAAAAGAGAAAAGTAAAAAAAAAAAAAGAGGTGAGAAAGTGAAAGAGAGAAATGAAAGAAAAAATAATGAGAAAGAAAGATAGAAAAGTAAAGAAATAAGGAAAATGAGAGAGAAGGAAAATGAATGAAGTAAGAAATAAAAAGAAAGATTGAGAATCTTGTATAAATGGCAAGTCTGCAAGGAACTGAATATGTGCTTTTAGCAAAAAGTACATTTCAACAGGGCGCCAGTAATCCAACGGAAGATGTGTGGGAAGAACTGCGCATGCGCGTGCTATCGACACACATAATTCATACCGGGGCGACCTCTGCGCGAGGCAAGTAACAATCGACTAATGGCTGTCCGAATTTCAGTCCCTGTTACTACCTTACAATGACCTGTCAGCCGGCTAGTAAAGAATAGGTCACTGATTTCAAATGATCACCTGGATAGTTGCAACCTGATCAGACTGCTTCCCGGAATTAATTGGTTACTGACTACAGGTGAATTAAGGTAATCGGTTTGACTGCCGCAGAGTTCGGAAGGTGTCATTTCTGGGAAGAAAACTGAACACTGACCCCTAACACATGCCTAAAAGGAAAGATTATAAAATGTAGTTAAATGTAATTAGATCATTTTACTACAAGGACCTAGATGAAAAATAGCCTTATAGGTACAGGACTATCAACACACAGGCCTGCATATAAAATTACCAGATATACAAAGGAAATAAAATAACTATACCAATATTATTATGGCTGCGCCAAAGTTTTGATAATTACTTTTCGAAGTCTACCTTTTTGACTGTAATGTAAACTGAACTGCTGTCTACGTTTTTGACTCTAGTATAAACTGGACACTCATGGCGACATTTTTAGTGTACTGTTAACTGGATCTACACTCTTGTTCAAATTAATTCAAACAAAACAAATAATTCTGTTATTATTTACTTTTTACGTATTTTTCAAATGAAACATGAGCCAGTGCACCTGGAAAGGAACAATGCAGTTATTAATAAGAATCGTTGAAATTAATGCATGCAAGATTTCACAGTACTAGCATCACTCCTTCACAGTTAGCCTATTAACTTTTCAGCCTACCCTCGTATCTGAAGAGAATTAATGCTAGCATCACTCCTTCATGGTCAGGCTACGAACTTTTCAGGCCGCCGTCGTATTTATGTATATTACTCTAAAGATTATCTTCAGTGTATATCCGTTTTGTAGTAATAAAAATGTCGGATTACTAATAAATCCATTAATTGTTTTTTTTATATATATATGTATATATATAAACGATCTGCTGAGGTGAAACCTTGGTAGGCTTGTCTGGCTCTCTAGATTTAACTAGGTCTGCTCTGCTTACTGTATTGAGCACTTTATTTAGTTATTTTGCCTACTCGTATCGGTTTTTTTTTTCTTTGGGCTTTGGACTTGGATGCTAGACGATTATTTTCGGCTAACGTACATCTTCTTGGTTCTTTCTTTTTTATACTTTTTTTTTCCCTTTGCTATTGGTTTGATTATTTGCAAATCAAGACACCGAAGGTTTTCCGGACGAGTATAGTTCTTTATACTTATAAGATTTCTATTAATAATAATAATAATTATATATATATATATATATATATATATATATATATATATATATATGTGTGTGTGTGTGTGTGTGTGTGTGTGTGATGAGTTCCACCTCGGAATATGTGAACGAGCGGCGCAATATCGAGTCTAGTTCGCTACCTCTTCGAGGCCCGTTAGTACATTTGTTATGACGTTTTCCTGTCAATGTAGCTGTCCGTGTTTCAATTCTCGGTACTGGATGCGCACCAGGACGAAAACGGCCGTCCATTGCTTTCTGCATTCTGTTGAGGTTTCTTTTAGACTCGATGAATTATTAATATATATATATATATATATATATATATATATATATATATATATATATATGAATACCCGAGTGGCGACAGTCTGTTACGTGGTTGAACGCAATATTCAGGCCAACAGAAATTTGCCTTCAAACAGACTGTCGTCACTCAGTGTTGACATCAGTGTGCACACTTCTTATATTTGTACGCATTCTAGGCTGCATATTGAATACGTTTACCCAATTGTTATGTAGTGGTTTCACAGTGGAGGCTTGTATTTGTACTAAGTCGGTCCTAAAATAGGTTCGACGTACAAAACGTTCGGAACTTGATATAATAGGTAATGACGCAGTAATCTAGTTGTGGTGGCTGATACTTTAATATCCGACTAACGGTCGTCCGACAGCGACTGACTGACCAGCTCTCTGAGCGACTTGTTACTCTTCCTACTCCTACTTATTATAGGTGGGAGAGTCTATTAACTATAGAATAGGTGTGTTCCACTATAGCACCCATAAATATAGCTTACCTTAAAACCACATTTTATCACACACACATACACCCCCCCATATATATATATATATATATATATATATATATATATATATATATATATATATATATATTGTGTGTGTGTATTTAGGCAGCATTTTTTCATTCATACATGTTTCATTAAGTAATATAGACAAGTGTTGTCTATTTTTTTTATGTAAATTCTTTTCATAATGTCTGCTAAGCTTAATAACATTATCATTAAACGAAGAAAGAAAATCACAATGTCGATACATATTTCTTAATCCAATATAAGCTTTCGGCTTACATAAGCCATTATCAAAGATGTCAGATGATAGTCTGTGATTGTTTACATGGATGATTTCCAAGCAACGATAAATACGTGCATATAAGACGCTGGAAGCGAAAATCGCACCGCAGCTCATGACGCCACACATGACCACGCGAGAGTGAATTCGAGAAGTATTAAGTATGGGAAATCGTTGGTATAAACCAATGGCTTCTATATATATATATTACTTTAAACGTTATTTGTAGTAGATACCCGCATTTGAGTTGACACACCGTTTATTTTAAGCGTTATTTATTCCGTCTACCTGTCTTTGCACTCAATAAGCACACTAAATAAAGACAATATGCCCTACGGCAGGATTCGATCTTGTCTCTCACTTTGCAGGAGGAAACACCGTCTGATCTGGCGTGATTTTACGACTCGGCTAAGAAGAGTTGCACAATTAGGCAATGTTCAATTTCGTCTTTAAAACACACTCAATCGTTCAGATTTTCCGCCAAAACATAGATAGATAGATAGATAGATAGATAGATAGATAGATAGATAGATAGATAGATAGATAGATAGATAGATAGATAGATAGATAGATAGATAGATTTCTTTTCTATGGCTTATCAGCCCTTTGAAAGCGAGAAAATATCTTTTGCTTATAAACCATTTGGGGGTGGGGATAATAATGATTAGCCTTACTAATTAACCCATACCTGGGGAAGGGTAGATTCACACATTTTCCAAGGATATTTGCGTGTAAGTGAATATAACGAACCCAACTGGGATTGGAACTCGGCTCTCTGATTAACAATTCCGAGCCATTATCCATTACACCTCTCGCACATCCAAACATACAGCAGCTGGTATTCCCAAGCGGTCACCAAAGTAATATAGTCGTAAATATAGATAGATAGATAGATAGATAGATAGATAGATAGATAGATATGAACAGACTGAGATAGATAGATAGATAGATAGATAGATAGATAGATAGATAGATAGATAGGAACAGACTGAGATAGATAGATAGATAGATAGATAGATAGATAGATAGATAGATAGACAGAAAGAAAGTGGGTAGCGAATGAACCGATTGGATAAGAAGGAAAGAAAAAAAGAACTGAAAATTTCCTACTTAGCCCTCACTGTCATATTGCGCTAATATTTTTGAAAACTACTTGATTCTAATCCCCACTGAATAGTTAAAATCTCACCGTAAACGTGATCCTAATTGTGTAATTGCCCAGCTAATTTTAAACGTGCGTAGTAATAGTGCAGTTGCCACGATTTTGAAAGTGTATTACCTCAGTCCTCCTTTGAAAAAAAATTACCCAAACCACTTAATGTTTATTTTTTTAATGTTAAGGAGCCTCATCTCTTCAGCACCAATGGGCGTTGAACAAGACAGTTAAAGTGCTTAATGTTTTCAATCTTGTTCGTAAACCCCCAAGCCATCTCCTCGTCATGCGTTGAAACATCTGTTTTGTTCCTTAAAAAAAAAAGACTCTTAATTTACTTACTACCCTCGTAGTTTTTTTTTGTACACTTTAATGTTCGACTGTACCCATAAAAAAATATTTTATGCTTTTTCCAGCCCTACGCAAACATGAGGTGCCCAGACATAATCTTTATTTATCTTCACTGCAAAATAAACTCAGTATTTGTTTTAAAAATAACGAGAAAATTCAAGATAAAACAAAGGGGAATGCTGTGTTCGTCATGGTTGGGTTACTGAAGTTCTTTTTTCTTTTTTACCGACCTTCTTCTTCAATCCCATGGTGCATTGCTGCAGTTGCAAACTATGGAAGCCATTTTGAGTTTATTAAAATGAACAGAAGACCCATATCAACATAGCGTGCTCAAATGTGAAAAGGTTAGGTGCGCAGGTCAAAGACTTTAAAATGGAAGGAGATAAATGAGTAAAAGTATAGAATATAAAGAGAGGGTGGAGGTGGAAGCGAATAGTCGAAAAAGATGGATGGAAACTATGGTGGAGCGCGTCTATGTGGAAATATTAAACGGGTGAGTGGGCGTGAGAATGGACGATAGAAAAACTAGAGTGAAAAAGAAAAATGAACTAAGAAGGGCTTAAGTTAAAAAGAAGATGACGAAAATAAAGGAGACAATGCAGGTGAAAAAGACAAAAAAGAGAAGGGCGAAAATGAATATAAAAACTGATAATGACAATGAGAAAGAAGTTTTGAAATGACAAAGACAAAAGAAAAATGAAAACGAAGGTGGAAGAAGAAGTCATGGAAATGAAAAGTAGTCGATAAAAAGGACAAAAGAAATGAAAACGAAGAAGTGGAAGAAAATAAAAATGAATAAAAAAAATCGAAAAAAAAAGTCGAAGTCAAAAAAGAAAACGAAAAAAAGCCGGAAAGGAAGATGAAAATGAAAACGAGGTTAGAAAAAAGAAAACGACAAAAAAAAAAAAAAAAAAAGAAATGAAAGAAAATGAAAAGGAAGATGAAAAAAAAGAAAGAAAAAAGACGAAGAAAAAGAAGATGAAAATTATAACAAAAGTGAAACGAAGACAAAAACGAAAAGGTCAGAAAAGAAGACAAAAAAAAAAAAAAAAGAAAACAAGAATGAAAAAAGACGAAAGAGAGAAATAGAAATTCGGACGAGAAAAGGAGACGAAAAAAAAAAGAAGGATGAAAACGAAAAAGATATGAACGAAGATGAAGGTGAAAAGGAAAGATAAAAATGAAAAGGTAGACGAAAACAAAACAAAAAAAGAAAGCAAAGACACAAACAAAAAAAGTAAAAGAAAACGTAAAAAATGGAGAAAAAACGCGCCAAACAGAAGACGAAAAAATATTAATAGAGATAAATGACAGATAAATCTAATGATGAGAGGAGAAAAGAAAAGGACAAGAAAATAAATGATGAGAAAAAGGACAGATAAAGAAAAATATAAACAAGGAGAAATAATAAAGAAAAAAAAGCATAATCAGTTAGAAAAGGACAAAGAAAGAAAATAAAATTAAGGAAAAAAAGTTCAGAGAAAAAAAGAAAAGGTGAACAAAGTAATCAATAACAAAAAAAAAGAGAAAAAAACAGAAAGAGAAAAAAGTGGCAGAAGAACGAAAAAAGAGAAGAGACAGCTAAAGTAAAAAAAAAAAGAAGAAAAGAAACAAATTGAAAAAGAAAGGAAAAGAGAGAAAAAATGACGAAAAACATTTAAAAAAAAAAAACATGGCGAATGAAAAATAAAACTACGAACGACAAAAGAATATTTCTATATAAAGAAACTGGTAAGTTTGGGGATAGAAGGATTTGAGAAAACCTGGAAACCGGTTCGCCAGAATAAATGGCCACTTGACCTTTGCGTTTAAAATATTTATTAAACAATTCTGCCTACAACATCGCCAGATTGTCTCGTAGGGATGCAAGATATAGCAACTGGCCTCTGAGAATAAACTTTTGTGTTGTTCATTTAACCATCAGTATAGGCAGGGGGTACTTTTGAAAAGAAGACATGCCAAACACATTGTGTTGTTCTGTAAAAAATGTGACGATGTGTTTAACCAACTCGGACACAAGGCCATGATTGGTTAAGCAAAGAGTAATGAACTGGTATGTATGGTAAGCTGCGTAACACTTATCCTACTGCAGATAGATAGATAGATAGATAGATAGATAGATAGATAGATAGATAGATGAAAAAGAACGAAATAAAGAGAAAGGGAAAGAAAAGAAAAGCAGAAAGAATTCCAATGAAAGAGAAAAGAAAGAAAGAAAGAAAGAAAGAAAGAAAATGACAGAAACAACAAATTTATTCATATAAAGAAATAACGAATGTGAGATAAAAGGGGAGTCGAAAAATGCCAAGAAGAAAGAAAGAAAGAAAGAAAGAAAGAAAGAAAGAAATTGATTTAAAACGAAAAGAGAGAGAAAAAAGATGGAAACGAACGAAATACAAAGAAAGTGACAAAAAAGAAAAGCAGAGGAAACAAAAACATGAAACTTGACAGAAAGAAAGAAAGAAAGAAAGAAAGAAAGAAAGAAAGAAAGAAAGAAAATTATTTAAAACGATGAGAGAAAAATAAGATGAAAACGAATGAAATGAAAAGAAAGCGAAAAAAGAAAAAGATTGGAAAGAAAGACACTGGGCTTGAAAGAAAGAAAGAAAGAAAGAAAGAAAGAAAGAAAGAAAGAAAGAAAGAAAGAAAGACAGAGAGAGAAACGAAGCAAGAAAATGATTTAAAAAGTGAAGAGAAAAATAAGATGAAAACGAACAAAATAAAAAGAAAGCGAAAAAAAAAGAAAAGTAGAGGAAAGAAAGACACTTGGCTTGAAAGAAAGGAAGAAAGGAATAAAGAAAGAAAGTAAGAAAAAAAAAGAAAGAAAGAATTAATTAAAATGGAATGAAAAAATCGGCATAAAAAGAAAACAGAGAAAAAATGTTGCTCGTAAAATGCTGTTGATTTTTGATTGTAAAGAATCAGATAGAATAAAATCTAAGTGACATTTTTTTTTTTTTTTTTGAGAAAAGAGAATGTAAAATCCAGTTCCAGCATTTCGGGGGTGGGGGATCAAGCAGAGCTCAATGACTCTTCTTTGGAGGTCGGGTCAGATGGGAAAATTGGTGCGCCTCGCACGCCTGTGTTGTCGGATAGATTAGATGCTGCGTCGGCTCGCGGAGATGATGAGGAGAAGCAAAAATGATTAAATTGATGTGTGGCGACGATATACCAATTGTTGCAAGCAGCGACGTTACGACTAATTACACCGCCCTTCGTCAGAGTCTGTCACATCAAAGGTAGCGGAAAATGAAAACGGATTCCTTTTCATCATCACAGTCCCGCCCAAATCCGTTAGTCTAGGCACCATTTTCAAACAGCCCGTTCAATTCTGCCATCTTCAGCTTGAAGCTGTTGATACGGCAACAACTAATATAAGGGATAATGAGGGGGAGAGCGAACGAGAGAGAAATTAGAGAGTGAGTAAGAGAATGAAAAATGAAACCCAA
>OZ010611.1:38153571-38163571 GCA_963932145.1 Acanthosepion lycidas
ATTACAACAGTAAAGCAAGCCGCTTAGAATCGAAAAAAAACGTTAGTAACAAAGAAACCAGTGCTGGATTGTTATGTTATATATATATATATATATATATATATATATATATATATATATATATATATATATATATATATATATATATATGAAGAAATATAGTTTTATGGTGTGCTATGCTTATGGGATAAAGTGCTCAATATCAGAGATAGTGCGTATATAAATATAAATATAAAAGTGAACATTGAAGTCAACACTCAAAGACGATGGACATAAGAACAAGACTTATCCAAACAGATAACTGAAAGTTTTATATGATCAGCTTGACCATGTTTAAAACGGAATGCTGATCATATAAAACTTTCAGTTATCTGTTTGGATAAGTCTTGTTCTTATGTCCATCGTCTTTGTCATGTTAAATTGATAATGTTAATTATATTTTATGAATATGTCCTGAAGATGGTTTATTAGACCGAAACGTCCGACGTTGACATTATATTAACATTAAAACAGCATAATTGCATATAAGGATTTTTGTTTGTTTTTTCCGTCTATTTTTCTTCATATATATATATATATATATATATATATATATATATATATATATATAGTGTTCAGCTTATACTTTATATCATAATGAAACAATTTATACAAAGAATTAAATAGCAATGTTAATGTGATTAATGGCGAAATCACTTCGCTAACATGACTTAATGAAGCATTAACTTACAATTCCTTGAATAATAAGATCCTTACAATGAGCTCGTTGTCAGATGGAAGACACATGCCAGGTACTTTCGACATTTGATTATTATGTGTGGGGCGCAGTTGAGCGAGAAACCAACAAAACTCCTTGCAAGAGCAAAGATGAACTGAAAGCAAGAATTATGGCAGCACTTACCAACTTAAACGAGGAGACCGTCCTGAAGAGATGCAGGATGCAGTCTGGCTGCTGCTATGAATGAGGAAATGACCATCGATGTAGTTGTTCTCTTTGCAACTAACAGAAGAGTCAATATTGCAAAATTCTAAGAAAGCCTTCAGGTGAGACATGGTGGTACCTGTAGTTTTATGCTCGGTCTCTCTTTCTCGCGCACGCTCTGTCTCTCTCTCGCTCTCTCTCTCGCTCTCTCTCTCTCGCTCTCTCTTTGTCTCTCTCCCTCACGCTCTCTCTGTCTCTCGCTCTTTCTGTCCCGCACTCTCTCTCGCTCTCTCTCTCCTTCTTAATCTCTCTGTATATCTCTCGCTCACTCTCTCTTTGTCTCGCTCTCTCTGTCTCTCGCTCTCTCTGTCTCTCTTTCTCTCGCTCTCTGTCTCTTTCTTACTCTCCCTTTTTCTCTCTCATCTCACGCTCTCTCTGTCTCTCTCTCGCTCCTGTCACTCTCTCTCTCGCGCGCGCGCTTTCTCTCTCTTTCTCCCGCTATCTCTCTGGCTCTCTCTCCCTAGCTCTATCTGTCTCTCTCTCGCTCTCTCTCTCTCTTTCTTTCTCTCTCTCGCCTTCTCTCTCTCTCTCTCTTTCCCTTTCTGTCTCTCAGTCTCTCGCTCTCTCTTTCTCTCACTCGCTCTCTGTCTCTTGGTCTCTTTCTCTCACTCTCTCTATCGCTCTGTCTCTCTCTCTCGCTCTCTTTCTTTCATGGCTACACAAAGTTCTGTGCAATATCAATTGCCAGAATGCTGACTCATTGATGGAGTCTCTCTCAACATTCGAGTGTTAGGGTGTTTGCTACACAAGAGTCTCTGGTGTTTGCACAACAAAGCCTATGAAGGAACACCTTCAGGACGACGGCTGTTCATTGACAAGTCGGTGAAGGAAATAATTCGTAGACCCAAAAGATCTTTCTCAGGTGAATATACGGTAATAGTTATATCAGCCGTTTCGACCTTCATTGACCGAGCAGCCAGTTCTGCTTTTTTTCACCCACTGGCTATCGGGCTGGGATCAATGTGTAGTATCTGCGCTTTTCTGTATATCTAATGTTTAATATTATTCCTCACAAGGAAATATTGGGACCTTCATTGACCGAACAGCTGGTACCACTTTCTGTTGACATTTCAAAATCCTTTCTGATAAAATAATTTTTCAGGAAATGGGTTTCTCAAGCCCATTAACTATTGTTGCTTTATCGAAAACTTCCTTCCTAAATTCAAGGGGTGTCGAATACGAACAGATTAATCTGTGTATTTTTCAGTGCGCCCACGTCGCTACCGAATGCGACATAAGGTCAGTTTAAAGTGGGTCTAACGGCAATGCCGGGAAAAAATTGCCCAAGCCCCCTCTAGACTTTCCTTTTGCGGACGCTTCAGGCGCCGGGCAATAAACCCAGCCTCCACCAGAAAGAGAGAGATTACCTGGGTGGCAGCATCCTGACCTCGTCGAGGCTTGGGTTTAATGTTGCTTATGTCATTAATTTCCCTTCGAGATACACGCTATCCATTTTAGCTGTTGCAGCTGTTGGAAGTTTTCGAATGATATGTTTTTTATTGGTACAGTTTTTGTTTGTGATTATGTAACGCCAGTCCACAAGGTACGAAGAAAGATGGTTCTCTATAAGGCTTAGATACTTCTTGATTAAGAAGAATACGATCACCGAATTGCCATCCAAGGTATGAACAAGGTCAGTCCTGCTATTTACTCATAGCTGGTGGGAGGAGAAGAAGAGGATTAATACCTTTCCCAAGGGTATTACTTCCCTGAAGATCCTTGGTAGGTTTCTCCGGGTTTCTCTCTCTCTCTCTCTCTCTCTCTCTCTCTATATATATATATATATATATATATATATATATATATATACATTAAGAAATGGACAAAGTCCGACAATTTATTTATTAAAGACATTTTTATGTTTAACGTTCTTTTTATAGATACAAGTATTTAAGTAAATGCTCTGTTTATAATAAACAGTATTAAATAACATTTACCGGCCTGAATGTCCGAGAAATTTTCATAGAAAATATTCGTCCTTTGACAGGATTCGAAGCTGCATTCTATACGGAACCGTCATTTACCTTGACGTGCCTAACCGCTCGGCCGCAAAGGATCGTTCGGTTGGCCAGGTCGAATTTACTGCAGGATAGGATGCAGGTTCGAATCCTGTCAAAGGACGAATATTTTCTATGAAAATTTCTCGGACATTCAGGCCGGTAAATGTTATTTAATACTGTTTATTATAAACAGAGCATTTACTTAAATACTTGTATCTATAAAAAGAACGTTAAACATAAAAATGTCTTTAATAAATATATATATATACACTGCGTGCCAAATTATTATCGAGATAACTTTTTTTGTAATATTTCAAAAACTGTTCAATCAATTCATACAGTGTTGGCCTGCACAATCACTGAAAATTTCGTACAGATCTGCGCAATGTAAACAAACTGGCGCCATATTTGTCATCAGAGCGTTGATTTCAGTGCCTGTCCTGCTATTTACTCATAGCTGGTGGTGGGAAGAAGAGGATTCATACCTTTCCCAGGGGCATTATTATATTGCTAATTGAATGGATTACACTGGAATTCGAACTCGACTCTCCGATTCCTCAATCCGACTCGCTATCCACCGTCCCTACATGTCATATACAATGAGTTAAAATTTTCCTTTCTCTGCTGTGCTCCGATAGCTGAAGGTTAGGATCTGATGCCAAAATTGGTCGGGTTTCGAAGCAATCAGACGTCTAGCCAAAATGATGAGCTTGTATGTGTATTACTATATATATATATATATATATATATATATATATATATATATATATATATATATATATATATACACCTAGTGAGCCAGACAAACCTACCTAGGTTTCACCTAAACGGATCGTCAGGGAAAGTATGGCTAACGAGGTAAAGAGAAACACATATTTATAGGCGATAAATAAAACCATACCCAAAAAAAAAAAAAAAGAAAAAAAGATATAATCATATGAGTAGTTTCAGGAACGAAAAAATTAAGCATAGTACCACGCTATCTACCTATGTATGGAGAACCAAACAAGAAGATAATGTACACCCCATCCTTAAATGGGAAATACTAAAAAATGCCGCAGATATAAAGCAGGCCATAAATTTTGTAAATTATGTGCAGAGGGGAAATTAGCCATAGCTTTATTTGATCAGCCTAGCCAATTATTAAACTCTAAAACTGATATCCTTAACGTATGTAGACACAAAAAATCTTGGTTACTTATTTAGACGGTTTCCACCATAGATTTTTTTTACTCCCCCCTCCCCATTTTTGTTGAATAAACTTTAATCCCCCCCCATCTACTTAGTTTGTGGTTCTTCGGTCACGTGGTATGGTTTTATTTATCGCCTATAAATATGTGTTTCTCTTTACCTCGTTAGCCTGACTTTCCCTGACGATCCGTTTAGGTGAAACCTAGGTAGGTTTGTCTGGCTCACTAGGTGTATCTAGGTCTGCTCTACGATTGTATTGAGCTCTTTTGTTAGTTAGTTGTCTACTCGTATCGGGTTTTTTCTTTGAGCTTCAGACCTGCATCTGTGCGATTTGTTCGACAGTAGTTCATGTTTGTAGCTCTTTCTTTTTTTAAAACCTTTTTTTCCCTCGAGATTGATTTGATTATTTGCAAATCAAAAATTCGAGGGTTTTTCGAAACGAGTCTAGTTATATATATATATATATATATATATATATATATATATATATATATATATATATATACAAAGGCTTAAACACTAATATTCCATGGTTATGATTTATTACATTGGAATCGTACTTACGATCCAATTCTACCAATTAAAATATATATATATATATATATATATATATATATATATATATATATATATATATATATATAGCTCTTTAATGGAGCACTATGGCTGCTTGGCGTTTGTTTACGTTTGTAAAAACAATACGCTAGATTTGGCTGACTCATTCTGTCGAGTGAAGATAGCTCAGTTGTAGAAGCTTTGACTGACACCAAATTAGTCGGGTTTCGGTGGTCTAGTCGCACTGACCAGCTGTCACAGTGATATTACGGCCATATTAACCCGTACAATCACAGAAGTCGCGTCTGGTCAGTTCCTTGATGTTGACCATTTAAGAATACCAAAAGATGGGCGGCTTGTATAATGGTTAATGGCACGGAATTGCTATTAGGTTGGTGCAAAAATAATGACGTATTAATGTCGTTTTTTGACGTATTTTTAACGTCAAAAAACGACATTAATACGTCATTATTTTTGCACCAACCTAATAATTGGAGAACCGTATTTCAATTCCCGTCGGCTTTGTTATATTCGCTTCTCGTAAATATTCTTGGGAGAGGTATGAGTCCTTCCAACTATCGATTAATTAGTAAGAATTGTATCCCTGAAACCATTATTATCTAAATATATATATATATATATTTAAATTTCTGAATTTAATAATCTATAAAAGTGTTGATATGGTGGTAAACGAAAACAACCAACCATTGAGAAGGAAAGAAACTGTGTTGAAGAAATAACTTTCTTTATTTCTCTTTTTTATTTTTCAATTCTTTTTCATTCAGCTATATACGTTTATACCATCTCTTTTTCATTTCTTCTTCTGCAGCAATTTTCTTTCATTCTATATTTCACTTGTTCATTCTCTTCCTTCTTTAGAGATCTTTCCTTCTTTCTTTCAAATTCTTCTTCATTCTATTTTCCTTCTTTTTCATTATCAGCGAACTTTTTGTCTTTCTTTCATTTAACCCATCCTTTTCTTTCTTCACTGGTTGTCTTTTCTTTCTATCAGTTTTATCTTTGCTTTTTATTCTTCTTTTTTCTTCTTCTCTAGCGATCTCCCTACCTTTCTTGAAGTTTCTTCTTCGTCCATTTTCCTTTGTTTCTTTTTAAAAAAATGTTTCTCTTCTTTTTCACGATTCTTCTTCAGCGGTCTAACTTCTTCCTTTCGGTCGATTTTTTTATTTCTTTTTCTCATCCTTTTTTCGGCGATCTACCTTCTTTCTTTCTTTCTTTTTTTCTTTCTTTCTTTCTTCTCATTTTAGTTTCTTTCTATTGTTCTTTCTTTCTATTTTCTGCTTGTAGTTTCGTCTTTTCTTTCTTACTTACTTTCTCTTCCCTATAGTTTTTCTTTCTTTCTTTCTTTCTTTCTTTCTTTCTTTCTTTCATTTTTTTCTGTTTTTCTATTTTCTAATTGTAGCTTCGTCTTTTCTTTCTTTCTTACTTACTTTCTTTTCCCTGTAGTCTTTCTCTCTGTCTTTCTTTCTTTCTTACTCTGTCTTTCTTTCTTTCTTTCTTTCTTTCTTTCTTTCTTTCTTTCTTTCTTTCTTTAGTTTCTTTCTTTCTTTCTGTTTTCTACTTCTAGTTTCGACTTTTCTTTCTTTCTTCTTACTTTCTCCTCCAGTTAATTTTTCTTTCTTTTTTTTCTTTCTTTCTTTCAATTGCCCTCTCTTTTTTCTAATTGTATTTTTGTCTTTTCTTTCTTTCTTTCTTTCTTTCTTTCAATTGCCCTTTCTTTTTTCTAATTGTATTTTCGTCTTTTCTTTCTTTCTTACTGTCTCCTTTCTAGTTTTCCTTCTTTCTTTCTTTCTTTCTTTCTTTCTTTCTTTCTTTCTTTCTTTTTCTCAGTTTCTTCATTCTCTTATTCATTCTTTTTCGACGCTCCATGCTCATTTATTTCGTCCTCGTTCAGATTTTCCTGAATCTTCCTCGTCACCCTCTTTTTCTCTTTCACTTCGTCAGGTTCGAACCGTAGTTATAAAAATCTGATTCGAGACACGTGACCCACCCACCCATTTTTTCCCAATTCATCACGTGTCACACTTCAATGACGTCACCCGCATTTCCTAATATCCACCCCGCTCCGCACACCCCTTACACTAAATCGCAACATAAAAGAATCTTCCTAATTATGTGATGGCATTTCAAATATGTGACAGAATGAATTAAGTTGAAAATACAACACTACATATAATAATAATAACAATAATAATAATAATAATAATAATAATAATAATAATAATAATAATAATAGTGGCGGAAAGTATATTGGGCAAATTATAAGAATATGAGTCTAATTCTATTCCATAATTTTCAAGAATTCGGATTCTAAAATTAAGGATTTGTCTATTCCAGTCTTTCAGGATATTGAGTTGAAACAAAGTCCGTGTCATTTTTCAATTAGTGGCGTCTGAACACGTGATTTCGTTCTAAGCGATTTATAACTTCTTCTATATGCTGCATCCCTTTAGAGGATGGACGATCATGGCCCTTCACAAATTCCTATCCTTTGTGGCCCTTAGTAGATGACATTTCAACGCAACTCAAATGTTTAAAAAATATATTTAAAATCGATTGTGGATTTCAAATGTTTCAAACGCTTAAAAATATATTTAAAACTAGCTTAAAATCCACAGTATTGGGCGACATTTAAACTAGCTCTTCCAGTGTGCTCCTGATTAGGTCTTCATCACAACATATAGGGAGGAGGAGTTGCGATAGGTAACAATAAACTACAGAAGAACTCTTAATTGATCGCTGCATTTAAGTATTGCATTAATATTTAAGCTTAGCTTCTAAAAGTTCAACGATAATTTTTCGACGGACAGTTATGTGCCACGCGTAATAAACGCTTAGGCGATCATGTGTCTTTTGATACACCATTGACGAGGCAGATTTTTTTCCTGCAGTAGGCAGCCATTTCTTTCTGCGGTAGACCGGCTGCCATCCAAATCTATAGAACCCGGTCTATCTTGCTGTTTACCCATAGCTGGAGGTAGAAGAGGATTCATACCCTTTCCCAAGGGTATTAGCACGTAAGTGAAAATAATGGATTCGACTGGAATTCGAACACTAATCTCAGATTCCTCAGTAATATATAATTCAGTCAGTTATGTGCCGTACGTGGTAAACGCTTAGGCGATCATGTGTCTTTTGATACATGACTGACGAGGCAGATTTTCTTTTTCCTGCAATAGGTTGCCATTTCTTTCTGCGGTAGACCAGTTTCCATTCAAGGTTACAGAACCCGGTCTGCCCTGCTATTTACCCATAACTGGTATATTTCAGTTGCGAAATGACAACTCACCAGAGACATACGACAATTTGACACTAACATTTGGCGATTGCGACCCCATAAGGATGTCAAATACAATCATATGTAAAATAAAATAATAATTACCATAAAACGAAATTAGAATAATATTATTCTATGTTTAAAACCATTTAAAAAAAAAATAAAAGTAGGAAACGCTGTCCGTAATGAAATTGGAGAGGTACAATTTACAGGGTTTGATTATTAAACTAGTGGTGCGTATTATGCGTGAGTCGAAGCATTTTTTTCAGCACATTTTTAGGGGTGCGTAATTATGGATGAAAGCGTATTATATATGGAGATTTAAGGTAAATGTTCTAAATTTTCTAAATTCATATTAATGGCCCGCCAAATTTAAAATTATACATTTAGTGGCCCATGAATTTCAAAAGTTTTGCGACCGCTGGTACAGTAATCAAATAAAATACTGCATGCTTGTAAAATTCTATCTAGTCTTGCAACATAAATATCACTTGTACATGACGCCCAAAATACATTTGCCTTTTCATATAAACATCTGAATTGAAATATATGATTTCCCTGTTACTCTAACGACTTTTGAAAATGTTAAACGGAACCTTTCATTTCTAAAACTCTTGGAGGAAAAAAAAAGGGCAACGCTGTTTAAGTAGATGATAAATTGAACCCGGGGAATGAAGACCGCACACAAGACAATCTGGCTCCGGTGGTAAACGGTATTTGGCGATTTCTATTGGTCGGGGCTGACAGGATTTGGGGTTTCGTGCGTTTGATATTTGGACAGTACTCGTGTGAACTTTTTTTTATATCAACCTACATACAGGCACACTTTCAGACGAACGCGCTTAGAAATAATAGAAGGTAAGGACATTCACATGTCATCAAATTAAATGTTTCCCGCCCTTTTAAAGATAATGGCGGAAAGTATTTTGTCGGGGAATCGAATGAAATATTTCTTTTCCAAAGATAATGCTGGCTCAAGGCTTTTTGGGATCAGCTGTTAGCAGTCAAGATGAATTGAAAAGTTTATTTTGTTTTAAGCAAAGGAGCATTCGAATATCGACGGAAGCCTTCCAAAAGCTAAGCAGAGTATTAAGATACAGGAAAAGTATGCTTGAAGCAAGGAAATGTGTGCTAGTCTGCTGTGTAATGTCAATTTTCTTATGTAGTATAGATGCCGGACACTCTCCATGTAGTTGGAGAGAAGACTTAAAGCAATAGATATGTGGTTCTACAGAAGAATGCTGAGAATACCATGGACAGATCATGTAAATAACTAGGAAGTTTTAAAAAATAATGTTTAAACAAATAAATTAAAAATAACTTTAATTCCTTAATAAAATTTCAGAAATTCTTGCAATAATGAAACAATTTTCGAATTTAAATTAAATTTTTCAGAAATTATTCAGAATTGAATGAAATTATTTTGAAATATTCTTTCTTTAAAACGTTTTGTAAAAATATTTTTTTTTTTTTAGATGTTACACGCCATACATTTAAATTTGTGAAATTTCGAGAAATTATTTTTTGTATAGGTTAAGTAGTTTCGATTAGTTCTCAGAACAAGTCCTCGGAGTATTTTAATGATCAATTTCCGTGGGTGCAAATTGTTTTTCTTAAGACAATAAATACCTACGATATCTTATTCATAAAAGCAATTATAATCTTTTTTTAAATAAATAATGTCTTAGTTTTATTTTATTTTACGATCCAGAGCAGGTTTTCCGCCACTGGGAGTTTCCTTTTACAAAAAAATTAATGGTTAAAATTCACCAAGGTGTTCTGCGTGATATAAATATTAAGCGACACAAAATTTAATTTCTCGAAAGGGGGAGATAACAGATATAAAAAAATATTTTACCAGTAATTCTAAAAAAGAAACATTTCTAAAATAATTTCATTCATTTGTGAATAACTCGTGAAAGGTTTATTAAAATCTAGGTACCTCCACTTTTTCGGCATAAATTTCGATACCCAAGT
>OZ010611.1:38168571-38171071 GCA_963932145.1 Acanthosepion lycidas
TGTATATTCATTAAATAAATTATAACCGAATGTATTTTTAAGGATCGTCTGTCTAATATATATATATATATATATATATATATATATATATATATATATATATATATATATATATATATATAGTTGTATGGATATGAGTTTTTGAACCTGGGTTTCACGCTTTTGCTATCATCAGATCTATCGCTGATATTGAGCACTTTCCAATAAGTACTGCTCATATAAATAGTAATATATATAGAAAAAATATATATGTATATAAATATGTATGTATGTATATATGTATATATATATGTAAGTATATATATGTAAGTATATATATGTATGTATATACATGTACATAGGTACATATATATGTATATATATATGTACATACATGTATACATCCATATATATATTTATACATATATATATATATAAACATATATATATATATATATATATATATAGAGAGAGAGAGAGAGAGCACACCTTAAGACTATATTACTTTACATATATATATATATATATATATATATATATATATATATATATATATATATATATTCCTTTAAGCATTTTGTCCTCAGTGCAACTTGATCCTTCATTGTCTCTCATTTTCTCTCTCCCCCTCTTAATGCCGCCTTTCTCTCTCTTATTTGGCAGCCCCAATTTCACGATTCTTTCTATCTATATATATATATATGACTATGAATTGACTTTTCTATTATATTTCAATCTGCCTCCTGTTTCATTCGAGATATACCAGTTATCATCCACCTGTTTTTCATCAGCCAAGACCTCTCGCTAATGTTTAACATTTACTCTCTCTTTCTCTCGCTCTCTCCCTCTCTCTCCTTCTCTCTGCCCCCTCTCTCTCTCCCCTCTCTCTCTCTCCCTCCCTATCTGAATATCCGTTTTGTTCCCTCTTTTTCTCCTACCACTTAGAAGTTGTCCGAACCAGTAATCAGACTAACAACGAATCTAGATAAAACTCAACTTTCGGCTCGCATCGCAGACAAAGCAAGACAAACTCCAGGCCACATTACCCGACTGAGAGAGGTGCCAGAATGAAATCACCGATTTTTTTTCCGGACAACCGCTAGGCGTCGCTTAAAATCGCAGGTTGCTAAACATGAAAGCACACGCCAATAATTCTGCAGGGTTACGAGACAAGTGCAGATAACATGCAAAGGAGAATTCGCTGGCAAAAATCATTTGTGTTAGTCTTATCGATAAAAGAATGGTCGGTCGATTTAAAAAAAAAAGGGTCTGTTAATATGTCTACTTTAACGACAAGTAGAGTGTCATCCTGTCAAACAGCGAATGCTAGACTATCTCCTCAAAGATAGAGAAACTTGAAGCAACAGAAATATCGTTCTACAGGAGGATGCTGAGGATACCGTGGAGCGAACATGTGAGTAACGACGAGGTTTTAGAGAAAATGGAGACAAAAATGAAACTTATATTTAACATCAGGAAGAGACAGTTGAAATTTCTACAGAAGGATGCTGAGGATACCATGGACCGAGCATGTGAGCCACGACGAGGTTTTAGAGAAAATGAAAACAAAAAGGAAACTTATACTTAACATCAGGAAGAGACAGTTGAAATTTCTACAGAAGGATGCTAAGGATACCATGGACCGAACATGTGAGCAAAGACGAGGTTTTAGATAAAATGAAAACAAAAAGGAAACTTATACTTAACATCAGGAAGAAACAGCTGAAATTTCTACAGAAGGATGATGAGGATACCATGGACCGAACATGTTAGCAACGACGAGGTTTTAGAGAAAATGGAAACAAAAAGGAAACTTATATTGAACATCAGGAAGAGACTTAGGCGATCATGTATCTTTCGATATATGACTGACGTGGCAGATGTTTTCTCGCAGTAGGTTGGCATTTCTATCTGCAGTAGAACAGATGCCATCTAAGTCTATAAATTCCGTTCTGTTCTGCTATTTACCTATAGCCGGAGGAGAAGAAGAGGATTCATACATTTTCCAAGGGTATTAGCACATAAGTGAATGTAGTGGATTTGAGTGGAATTCAAACTCCCCAATTCGTCAATCCGGGCCGCTATCCATTACTCCACCGTACCTAGAGATTAATTAATTAATCTTGTTTTAAATATCTAATTCGTTTTGATATTTTCTTATTTTGAAGAACGAATTTTGACGAAGTAAGATGGCTGACAAACTAACAAAGCATGAACGCGTTTCCTTGGTGGTCATGTATTGATAAGTCAACTGTTAGGGGTCTAATTAACCGC
The DNA here is from genome assembly GCA_963932145.1 of Acanthosepion lycidas. Lineage (NCBI taxonomy): Eukaryota > Metazoa > Mollusca > Cephalopoda > Sepiida > Sepiidae > Acanthosepion > Acanthosepion lycidas. The sequence goes on from OZ010611.1 coordinate 38,170,825, forward strand.
TTTAAAGAAACTGGTTGTGTCGCTGATCGCCCTCGAATTGGCAGACCGAAAAGTGCAACTGATCCGACATCAACGCCAGTTGTTTTAACGACTCTTCCAAACAGCTCACTCCACAAAAAAGAAAAAAAAAAAGAAAAAAAAAGCAATAGTTAGGTTAATAGTCAGGTGTTAGACAAAGCACAAATAATAATTACATCACTAGCAAATAAAATGTCCATATGTAATTCTACTTTTAAGAAATTAACCA
>OZ010611.1:38173571-38181071 GCA_963932145.1 Acanthosepion lycidas
TGAATACGCTTAAATTCACCTTCATCCCCGCCGTGCGCCAACGACTTAGGGGTAGAATCTCCGACATACGCCATTTCAGGCGGATTCCTATCCTAGCTAGAGGCAACCGGACGTCTAGTAATACTAATGAGCTATGATACAGCGAAACAGTCTGTCTGTGTATGATTATATATATATATATATATATATATATATATATATATATATATATATATATATGAAGAAATATAGTTTTAAGGCGTGCTATATTTATGTGATAAAGTACTCAATATCAGAGATAGAGCGTATGTAAATATAAATATAAAAATAAAAATAAAGGCGGACTGACGATTGCGCCTAGCATGAAACAGCTTGTCGCCTCTGAGTGTTGACTTCAATGTTCACTTTTATATTCCTATATATATATAAATATATATATATGTGCATGTGTGTGTGTGTGTGTTTGTGTGTGTCTTTGTGTGTATCCATGTGTGTAATAAAATATGGTTTTCAGTTACGCTATATTTATGGGTAAAAGTGATCAGTATGAGAAATGGAGCGTATGTAAATATACAAGTGGACACTGATATCAAGCCCCAACGGCAATCTTCAGGCGATGTATGTTGTGTTTTGTCGAGGCTATTTATATATGCTGCCAGTGATGCATTATGGGTAGTTGGTATTATTCTGACGGTTTTCATTTATCATTAATTATTAACTTGTCATTTATTATTAATTACTTAATTATTTGACATCCTGGGTAAAACGATAAACTACATCCGTCAGCAAGGCCTTTGATCAGAAGGTTTTGAGGAGCTTTGAACCAACTCTTAATTGCTAGTATGCCCAGGTCCGCCAAGACCCAAGGTGGTAGCATCTGTTAGGGTCCCAGTTATGGGCAGATAGTTAACCACCAAAAAGTGGTCAAAGTAGTATGATAGTATAAACATATGTTTTAATAGCCGCAATAGATTTTTTTTAAAGTTTACCAGCAACACATATTTGAAAAACAATATCACCAGCAATACATTTAAAAAAAATAATACCAGTAATACATTTAAAAAAAAACTATTACCAACAATACATTTTACAGGAAAAAATATTACCAGCAATACATATTTGAGGAAAAATATTACCAACAATACATTTATGAAGAAAACATATTACATTTTTGAAGGAAAATAATAGCAGCAATACATCTTTGAAAATTAATATTAGCAGTAATATATCTTTGGAAAAAAATATTATCAGCAATAAAAATTTTGTCGGCATTAAATAACCCATTGAGGTTGTCATGGAGTAAAACAAAACAAACCTAACTAGCAATGAAAATTTTGTTGGCATTAAATAACCCTTTGAGGTTAATAAGACGTAAAACTAAACAAACCAAACCTAAACAAACCAGCAACAAATAACCCATTGAGGTTGATATGCCGTAAAAAAAAACAAAAAACAAAAACAAAAAAAAAAAAACAGCAATAAAAATGTTGTCGGCATTAAATAACCCATTGAGGTTGATATGCTGTAAAACAAAACAAACCAAACCTAACTAGTAATAAAAATTTGTCGGCATTAAATAACCTATTGAGGTTGATATGTCGTAAAAAAACAACCTACCCAGCAATAAAAATCTTGTCGGCATTAAATAACCCATTGAGGTTGATATGCCGTAATACAAAGCAAAGCAAAGCAAACCAAAAATAAAAATCTTGTCGGCATTAAATAACCCTTTGAGGTTGATATGCCGTAAGAAAAACAAAAAAAAACCTCAAAAAACAAACAAACCAGCAATACAAATCTTGTCGGCATTAAATAATCCATTGAAGTTGATATGCCGTAAAACAAAGCAAAACAAAGCAAACCAACAATAAAAATCTTGTCGGCATTAAATAACCCTTTGAGGTTAATAGGCCGTAAAACTAAACAAACCAAACCTAAACAAACCAGCAACAAATAACCCATTGAGGTTGATATGCCGTAAAAAAAAACAAAAACAAAACAATCCAGCAATAAAAAATCTTGTCGGCATTAAATAACCCATTGAGGTTGATATACCGTAAAACAAACCAAACAAAACCAAACCTAATTATTTGTTTCTGATAATTATTATTACATTTACCTGTGTTTATGTGTGTATTTGTAGTTTAACTTGTTCATTATTTACTTCATTTGTTTATTCCTTTATTTAGACTTTTTTTTTCATTCTTTTAATGTTTTTTTTTTTTTTTAGGTGTTTTTTTTTTTCATTATTTCGCCCCAAACAAAACAAAAAAGCCACTAAGACGTTTACTAAGTTTTAGAGAATATGAGAAAAATACTGTTAAGAAGGGAGGACAATCAAAGAACAAGAATTAAGAAGACAAAAAATAACGATTGACATGGTTTTTAAAGTTTGGAAGATCAAACTGGACTGGGAAGCAAGAAGCCGGAAGTGAATTCCACAATCGAGAAACTGGCAGCTTTATATTTATCAACAGCACTTTTTATTGAATTGGTTTTTAGATTATAAGAATTTTAATTTTTTTATGATAATAATGGTTTACTGATAGAAGTCTTACTGATTAACCCATAGCTGGGGGAGAAGAAGCGAATTGCTATCTTTCCCAATGGTATTTGCGCATAAGTGAATATAACGAACACTACAGGAACTAAAATTCAGTCTGCCGATTAACAATTTTGAGCTATTATCCATTACACCACTCGCACAGCCAAGCGTACAGTACCCGGTACTCCCAAGCGGTTACCCATCTATGTACTGACCGGAATCAACGTTACTTAACTTCGGTAATCGTACGGGAATCAATGCGAAAATCTTAATAAAGGATACAGGCAAAAATAAGCACATTAAAAATAAGTTAATATAACTTCTTATTGAATTGGTTCAATAATGAGAAGAAGGTGTTTGATGTATAGTAGGAACGGTACTGATATTTGGCTGGAAATTGTTGAGATGTGTTTTTTAATTCTTTCACCTTAAGCAAGGCTACAAAGCCACTAAGATATAAGTGGTTACTGAGTATGAAAGAATGTGAGAAAAAGAAAACATTAAGAAAAGAGAACAACAAAAGAACAGAAATTAAGAAGACCGAAGATAACGATTGACACTGCATTAAAATTATTCCAGTCAAAGTTGAGTGGAAAGCAGGAAACCGGAAAAGAGTTCTACGAGCAAGAAGTGGAAGAGAAGAAACTGTTAGCAGAAAACTTACGGTTGCATATAGCTATTTCAACTGTAAAATGACGAGACCCTACCGCCAATCTAGTACGGCGTTTAAATTAATAAAATCGAGATAGCAGCAAAAAGGAAAGGTCATCAAAAAAATTACTTTGAAAATATTTATAGAAAAGGCACAGGGGAGCTACTTTACGACGGTGCAATCAAACAACGTGTGAAAGTTATCGAAGCCTATTACGAACATTGACGTTCGAACAGAATTTGTATGAGAAGTTCCCAGATCGCATCATCTCTCGAAACAGCAAAGTTGGCCCTCACGATCCTGCGACTTGGCGCCTTTAGATTTCTTTCTTTGGGGTCATCTCAAAATTAAGATCTAAGCCAACGACAATTCAACAGATGAAAGATGAGATAATAAGACATATTGGTGAGATCGAGGAGCAACTATGCAGAAACGTCATCAAAAATTTTGACCATCGTGTGGAGTTGTGCCACCGAAGCCTTGGCGGACATTTGAACTATATTATTTTTCACACATAATTGCCATGACTTAAACAACATGATCCAATAGAGAAATAAAGAAATTTTCACCAATAACACTGATTTATTTACTGCTGACTTTGATCCGTCTTAATGAAACACCCTTTATATAATGTATAAATTTGCTTTTTTCATGGTAGTATGTTAAAGGGTATTCGTCTTGCTTTTTTCGATTTTTAAGTAATGTAGAAAAAAGATTTTAAGTAACGTAGTAAAAAAAAAAAAAGTATATTTATAGGAAAGATCATTTACTGATCTGGTAAAGAGAAACGTCCCTCTTTTGCGCAGTGCGTAACCAAAAAAATATTCATCATTGTCGCCAAAAATTTTGTTATCTAATTTCATGACAGTAAAATAATTATTTCCGTACGCAAGCGATCCGTCGACAAAGAAAGAGATGACACAACTTGCTTCATTTTATATTAAGAAGAGACAAGTGTCACATCCATCTCACGACTCTTATTAACAAAGCATTTTCTCCCGTTTGTACGGGTGGAGGAGATCGTAGGAATGATAAGGTCTAGCGAGAAAGATTCAGTGGTGTTGTCAGACACTTAAATCGCGTTATGGTTGGGTGCGGCCCCAAGTGCAACAGTGTGCTAAACCAGTCTGCGCTTGTTTGGTGCTTGGCGTAACCACAAGCGGCAAACGATTTACCTTCTACAATCTTCTTTTACAAGCCATCGTTGGCAGTTGAAAAATGGAAGCAAATATCTTATGGTCGTCGCAAGAGATCGAGCGACAGCTAGACTCTGCAGAACCTTCCTCAGTATCTTTGAAAGCCCCAGTGTTATTATGAGCTCAGCTGTCTCGACATATTTTCGAAGATTGTGATTATTTAATGTTACCTTCCTTAAAGACCGCTGAAGACGTTTCTTAATCCTGTGTTAGTCACATGGGCTGTTTTACCTACACTTTTTGAAATACTCGTAATTCCCTGTTGTCTTCTTGTTCCTTTTGCTCCCTCCAAGTACTCTCCTGATTGAGTGAGGGTGTTTAGCACGCGGTGTGACGCAGTTGTTGCCCAGTTGTGAGAGGCAGACATAGCTTTGTCTTCTTTTTCAGGATGTCTTGTCAAGCAAACTAAGCTAATATATATCATGGAATCTAACTTCGTTAGTTATATATATATCTCTCGATAGATCTATAGATAGATAGATAATATTAGAGGTCAATATATATATATATATATATATATATATATATATATATATATATATATATATATATTCCTAAGTGGATAGAATCCAGGTAGAGATCAATGTTCAAAACAGGGCAAGAATATAATATAAAAGTCTCAAACACTAATATTCCATGGTTAAAATTTATTACATTGAAATCGTAATTACGATCCAATTCATCAGACCTACAAATTCAAAAAGAAATATTTCTTTTTGAATTTTTAGGTCTCATGAAATGGATCGTGATTACGATTCCAATGTAATAAATTTTAACCATGGAATATTAGTGTTTGAGCCTTACATATATATATATATATATATATATATATATATATATATGAAGAAATATAGTTTTAAGGTTTGCTATATTTAGGGGATAAAGTGCTCAATATCAGAGATAGAGCGTATGTAAATATAAAAGTGAACATTGGAGTCAGCACTCCGAGGCGACAGGCTGTTTCATGCTAGACGGAATCAGCAGGCCTGATGATTGTGTTTAACATGAAACAGTCTGTCGCCTTTGAGTGTTGACTTGAATCTTCACTTCAAGGTTCACTTATATATATATATTTATATATATGTGTGTGTGTGTGTGTGTGTGTGCACGTACGTATCTATGTATTATAACTATATATATATATATATATGTGTGTGTGTGTGTGTGTGCGTGTGTGTGTGTGTGTGTGTTTATAGGATGTATAATAGTAACAGGAACAAAAGTGAAGATAATAGGGCAAGGATGATAGGGCAAATTTTTGTTTCAACTCCAACTACATTTAAATTTTAAGTATTGCATATTTAGCATTTGCGTTGTGGTGTAATGAATATCGACTGCGGGTTAGTTGTATTCACTTCTCTTCTAAAGCTATGGGTTGAATAGCAGAACACATAGGGTTGTTTAGTCTTGGTTGCTAACCAGTCTACCGCGATAGAAATGGCAACCTACTGCGGGAAAAATTTGCTTCATCAGTCATGTATCGAAAGATACATGATCGCCCAAATGTGTATCACGTGTGTCACTTAACTGATATTTAGGCAACTGTATTTCTTTCGTGAATATTTCAAAACACAAATTATGATCTGGAATGAGAAAGAAAGTAGTGATGGCTATCGAAGTTATCGAAGCCTATTATGAACATTGACGTTCGAACAGAATTTGAACGAGAAGTTCCCAGATCGCATCATAGGATGTATAATAGTAGCAGGAACAAAAAACCAAAGCTAATATATATATATCATGGAATCTAAAATGTAGTTGGAGTTGAAACAATAATTTGCCCTATCATCCTTGCCCTATTATCTTCACTTTTGAACATTGATCTCTACCTGGGGTCAAAACTTGAAAATATAAAAATACATTAGAAAAATTCACAGTAAAAGAAAAATTTAAGTATTGTACATTTAGGCAACAATCTTTCTTTTGTAAATGTTTCAATAAATGTTTCAAAACAGAATCTATGATTTGGAATCAGAAAAAAAGTAATGATGGCTACTTACCCGAAACCACCATAAAAATTCAAAATGGCGAATAAATCCTAAACACTTGAGACACATTGTTTTATGGGTCTGTTTAAATAAATTTCTCATAGGTAGTAAACAAAAGTGAACATAGGATACATTGCGCTGGGCGTAACTTTTTTTTCCCCCAACAGTGCAAAATAATACAGAACTAAAATATTCACCTGAAAACTGGAGTCAAGTTCTGAAATAGCCTCGTCAAATCTAGACTTTCATGTGCCAACTCGTTCAGAAATGACTACCCAGTCCTGGGTATGAAGATAAATTGCATCCTGCAGCAAGGCCTCTGATCGGCAGATTGGAGGTTTTGAGGAATGTGGAACAGGCTCTTAACTGCTGTTGCTCCCAGGTTCACCCTGACCCGGGGTGATAGCACCTGTTAGGGATCTAGCTATGGGCAAATAGTGAACCTCCCAAACAAAAAGGATTTTTCAACAATATTCCTTACGTGTATAATAAAATTACGAATATAAGATCAAACAAAAGTTACTCAGAAATATAAAAGGCTATATACCACTGTGTCTCGCGGAACCCCTAGTGACATCTTGCAGAGTACTGAGGTTGGAAAACACTGGTTTAGACATTTCTGAACTGCTTGGGCAATATACATAACATCCATATAAGAGTATTGATCTGATGAGGCTATTCAAAAATATGACTCGAGTTCTTAGATTATTATTTTGGTTTTGTAGCATGTTGTGGTATTGGGCGAAACTATCTTTGCACAGCCTATTCAATGTTTAGTTAATTACTCCTTATTTTCTATAGTAAAATCAATCCTGGGTATGACGATAAACTACATCGGGCAGCAAGGCCTCTCGAGGTTTTGAGGAGCATGGAACCATTTCTGAATTGCTATTGCTTCCAGGTTCACCTTAATCCTGGGTGGTAGCACCTATTAGGCTCCCAGCTATGGGCAAATAGTGAACCACCAAATTGTGTAGTCTAGTGAAAACTTTGGTTGTTTAATCCTTAAGGACTTGATATTAATTTAAACAGAAAAAAAAGGCACCACTGTCATTCCTTCTGCCATTAAAATTCATTTATAGGTAAAGTCTAATATTTTTAACTCAATGGAACTGTATTTTGCTTTCTACTCTCGTGTGC
>OZ010611.1:38186071-38256071 GCA_963932145.1 Acanthosepion lycidas
CTGAAGTGAGCTCACTGAACAAGACAATGTGGTAACTTTGACTTTCTTTCTTGATACATGTCCTAACCATCAAAGTGTTTAATGATCAGCGATTCAATGTTTTGACTCTTCGCTCTTTCCAGGACTTTGGTGTTGGTCACATAGTAATTTCAGTTGATGTTCAAAACTGGACGAACCTTTTGCTGGTGAAAGCGTTCTAATTTGAGAATATCTCGACGATATAGAGTCCACATTTCGCAGCCATAGAGCAAAGTTGAAATAACTACATTATGGGCAATATTTTTTGTCGTTAAGTTTAGATCTCTGTTGTTGAAATTGCGTTTGATTAGCTTTCTAATTACTCCGTATGCAGCTCCAATTCTGTGTTCTCCCTATCCTTTTCTGCGATGCACCTGTTTTGATAAAAGTCTGCCTACATATATGGAAAATGCCTGTGTAAGGACCTTTGCCTTTCTTGATGTTTCCTGCAATGGTTGGCCTTATCAAAGACATGAAAATTGTTAAAAAACTTAGTGTAATAATGGCAGATCGGCGGATAAAGTTTATCGTCCATATGCTGCGATTACCCGACATTCGGTCAAGCAAAATTAATATCTCAGAACTGCTAAATACCAAGAAGTTGTCCTAAAATATTTATTAGCGAAATATCAGCTTATTATCGCGCATTTTATGCCGAAACTCAATGTTCTTGAAAGCATCAGTAATTTTCTTTAAACAAATTATTACTGGATTTTATACTTCAAAAATGTATTGCTGGTATGTTTGTTTTCAAAAATGTATTGCTTGTTTTTTTTCAAAAATGTGTTTCTGGTATTTTTTACGTGAAAAATGTATTGCAGCTATTTTTACTATAAAAATGTATCTATATATTTCCATAGTGTTTTCTTCCAGTTTGGGGAGTTAACTAATTTACCCATAGCTGGGGCCCTAAAAAGTGTTACAACGGCGGGTCAGGTTAGGTTGGACCTGAGAACAACAGTAATTAAGAGGTTGTTCCACTCTTCTCAAAACCTGCAGTCTCCTAACCAGAGGCCTTGCTGCCGGATGTAGTTTATCGTCATACCCGCCTTAAAATGACATGCCACTACGAAGTTAAAGAGAACGAAACACTGATTCTAGGTTCCACAATTTGCCTAAGATCGTATTCTAAGTGGAGCAAAATTTCAGCCCTTTGTTGGGAGGCAGTATATGTAATAAGGTAAAGTAGGTATGGTATGTATTGCGACGTACGGTAGCCGTTAATGATGAAGTATAACTCAAGACTTCAGCGTTAAAATAAAACAGTATTTAATTACAGCTGCAAATAAATACTTAACAAGAACAAACAAGTAAAAGTCAACCAAAGATAATTAACCATTTCAGTGAATACCTTGGCTCGGCTTAACGTCCAGTAAATTCTAAATCGAAGACCAAGTAATCGATGCATAATAATTCACACTAATTCGACTGGATAGTTCGATTCAATAGTCACCTAATAATCACTGCAGTTAGTAGCCTGACACCGCTATTTGTACACCTGGGGAAAACATATATTCATAAGTCCAGAGTGTCACGTTCGAACCTCGTTGTCGGTAGTTATTCATTTTCTTCTTATATGACAAAGATACATATATTTTCAATGATTTTAAGTTAGGTAGGCCTTGACAAAGTATCTTCTGTAAGAAGGAGAAGATTTTTTGTGACGGGTGGTGTCCATTAATAATTAAGTATAACTAAAGACTTCAATGTTAAAATAAGACAGTATTTAATTGCAAACAAATAAATATTTAACAAGAACAAAGAAGTAAAAATCAACCAAAGATATTTCAGTGAATACCTTGTTAATACCTCGGCTCGGCTTAACGTCCTATAAATTCTAAATCAAAGACCATGTCATCGATGCATAATAATTCACACTAATTCGACTGGATAGTTCCACTCAATAATCACTGCAGTCAGTAGCCTGACACTGCTATTTTATACTTGGCGGAAAACATATATTCATACGTCTAGAGTGTCACGCTCGAACCTCGTTGTCGGTAGTTACTCATTTCCTTTCTGTATGACAGTATGGTAAGGTACGGTAGGTGTGCAATTCTATGGAATAAGTTATCGATTTAAAAACAACACCGAAAGAATGAATAAACTTTAGTTCCTTCAATGGTACCTTGAACTCTGTTCTTTCTAAGATAATACCAAGGAAAGACTAGAAGTGTTGAATTCTTTGATAACTTTTGTCCAGAGCCAAATAATCATTTATTTAAATACGATATTTGTTTAGCACGTAGCTAATCATGGCCGGCTACAGATTTTCATTGCTTTATTAACCAAAAAAGATCGTAGATTGGTTTCCTGTTACCTTCTTGAAGATTTTGAATCCAGAATTGTCGTTCTACATTCAGGGCGGACGCGATCATGCCTCCGCATAGATACCTTTTTCTTTATTATCTGTGGATAGCCATGACGTATTAGAAAAGTTAATGGAGTGATTTTCCCGCTTTTATTTCAAGTATCCTCTTCGCCTGACTGACACTCAAGGCTAGAAAAACAAACCGGTGCCATAATATAGCGATTAATGCAGACCCCAACCTTTTTATTTATTCTTATTTTCAGCTCGTGTCTATGTCAGAATTTTCACTTAATATTTTGGAATTTACTAGTCCTATATTTGCTGTCTTGTCAATTCTGTTGTATCTTCAGGCAAACATAACCAGCTTTTTTTCCATTTCCATTCTGTCTTCTACACGCTTCAGTTGCTTTGTTAGCAGATCGGACACAATCCTCAATTTTGACAATCCTTTACCACCCTCTGAACATTAACACCAGTAGTGTCTAGTGGTACCCCTTCGACGTCATGGGGCATGTCTTTTCAAAATGAATTCTGATAGCAGACACAGAAAAGAAATTACAAAATTTCCTACAGAAGGTAGCGAAGGAGGGTGAGAAGAAGGGAGTAAGCACAAACTAGACGAAGACAGAATGAATGGTGATCAGTAAAAGGATGAGCACGAAATGCGATCTGAAGGTCGGGAATTCTAGAATCAAGCAGACGAGTAGGTTTAAAGATCTGGGAAGCGTTTTGACAGAGGACGGTAAGTGTAACACTGAGCTATGTAGATGCAATGGGATGGCCAAGAACAAATTCCAAAAGCTGGGCAGAGCATTGCAAGACGGGAGGATTTCTTTGATAACACAGAAAAGAATACCGAGCTGTTACGCGACATCTTCACGACGGCGAATGTTGGACGATTTCCTCAAAGATGAAGAAGAAACTCGAGGCGACGGAGATGTGGTTCTACAGAAGGATGCTAAGGATATCATAATACTCATAATAATAATAATAATAATAATAATAATAATAACGAAAAGAATACTGAAATATTACGTGACATCTGTCCTTCTTTACGGCAGCGAATACTGGACGATTTCTTCAATGAAGAAGAAGAGACTCGAGTCGACGGAGATGTGGTTCTACAGAAGGATGCTGAGGATAACATGGACCGAGTATTTGAGCAACGATTAGGTCTTAGAGAGTTTACAAAGAAGGAGAAGGCCTATACTTAACCTCAGATAGAGGCGGCTGAAGTTTTTGGGACACATAATGAGGAAGGAGGGCCTGGAGAACCTGATACTCACGGGTCGAATAGAAAGAGAGAGACAAGGGAAAGCAGCACGTGACATACCTGATGAGCTAGTTGGATGACAGAACGTGTTCTGGGGAAGGAAGCAGAGAGGAAGAGCTTGCTGAGAGCTACAAGGGATAGAGGGGGGTGGAGAGCCATGATTTCCCACGTCCTGAAAGGACATGGCAGATAAAAAAAAAAGATGTGGACTTAGAGATGATGCAAACAAGAAGGAGGGTTATACTTAACATCAGGCAGAGGAAGCTGAAGTTCCTGGGACACATAATGAGGAAGGAGGGCCTAGAGAATCTGATACTCACGGGTCGAACAGAAGGAAGAGAGACAAGGGAAAACAACTCATAACGTACCTAGCGGCTTTAAGCAGGTGGATGACAGAATGTGGTCAAGAGAGGTGGCAGAGGGAAGGGACTTGTTGAGAGTTGCAAGGGATAGAGGGGGGTGGAGAGCCATGATCGCCTACGTCCTTAAAGGACACGGCACATTGAAAGAGAAAGATCACTCTGCCTAGTATCGAGTGAGAGAGCACAAGAAAGTGAAACTGGGGTATAAATAAACTAAGTTGAATATATGCATCATGTCACCCAATTTGATGAGGGTTATACAAGGCATATTTAAAGCGTCAAAATATTCAGGATATGGCGACGAGCATGGCATAACCTTGCAGGTAGTGTTCGGTAAGAAATTCATTCAGATCGGTGGTGGACGATCCTTGCCAGCAATCTAGATACCGCCTTCGCTGCTTTATCCTTCAAACTTAAAAACGATGTTCTCGGTCGCCGGCCATGGTGCAAAGTCAGAAACACAGATGCGGAGTACGCTAGCCTTTAGGGGAGATTTGATTGGTTGGTTGATTTTGTTTACCGGCATATCAACACCTATATGGGTTATTTAATGCCGAAATCCAAGCTTCTTGAACACAATTTTACGGCTTCAACTAAATATATTTTGAACCCAATTGCATACCTTCAACTATAGATAAAATGTATTTTAAGACATTTTTATGTTTATACATTCTTTTTATAGATACAATTTTTAAGTAAATGCTCTCTTTGTAATAAACAGTATTAACAACATTTACCGGCCTGAATGTCCGAGAAATTATTTAATAATTATTTATTATAAACAGAGCATTTACTTACATATTTATATCTATAAAAAAATGACTGTTTAAACATAAAAATGTCTTAAAATAATTGTCAGACTTACATAATGTATAAAATGTATTGTTGGTTATTTTTTATATAAAATGTATTCTTGGTAAAATCTATTATAAAATCTACTGGTTATTTATCTCCAAAAATGTAGTGCTGCTAATTTTACTATAAATAAGACTTGTAGCTCATTTTACTATAAAACGGTATTGTTGCTAATTTTTTTTACTATAGAGAGTTATTGTTGCTAATTTTACTATAAATAAATATTGTTGCTAATTAATTTTATATAAAAATGTCTTTCTGGTATTTTTACTACTTTCATCATGTATTATTTTATTTGGAAGTTCACTAATGCCTTTATCTGGGACCCTAACAGGTACTGCCACAGCAGATCAAGGTGGATCTGGAAGCAGCAGTAATTAAGCGGTGGTTCCACGCTCATCAAAAGCTCCACTCTCTCGATCAGACACCTTACTGCCAGATGTAGTTTACCATCAAACCCAGGACTAGAATTTACATCAATAGTTTCCAAACTTTTCTTTTCTCTGGGCCGCATTTTTGGAACGAAAAGTTGCTCCTGCCTCACCAAATTTTATATGATAAAAAGAAAACAAACGGGTTTAAAGGGAGATAACCGCGAATTTGAAGTCAGAACATTATCATTGATAACTTTCTCCTACAATTTGCAGACCCTAGTTACTATATTCTTAATACTTGATATAATGAAAAAATATCACAATGGTATATTCGGTCAATAATTATTCATAATTATTTATAATTGGATCCATGCATATAATTGCAAGTAATCCATAATAATATTTTAAATTTTGAAATCCTATTTATTTTTGGCATACGAAATTTTTTAAACTGCTTCTAAATTTTTGGTTGTCTTTCAATAATTCCGCCTCACCTGCTATCCCCTCCGGCCTCACCTTCTATTCTCTTCCGCCTCACCTGCTATCCTCTTCCGCCTCGCCTGCTATCCTCTTCCGCCTCACCTGCTATCCTCTCCCGCCTCACCTGCTATCCTCTCCCGCCTCACCTGCTATCCTCTCCCGCCTCACCTGCTATCTTCTTTCGCCTCACCTGCTATCCTCTTCCGTCTCACCTGCTATCCTATCCCGCCGGACCTATGAAGCGCACCGCACCTTTTGGAAACCACTGCTTTAAGGAATTGATTATAGCCAAGCAACTAACAAATGAATCTATGGTATTAAACAGGTACTAAACTGTAACTCATTTTAATTCTTGAAGACAAAACCAATACATGTTAATACCTCAAGTAAAAAAGGATCAGAAACCATGAGTGCTACGGTTATTGTTATCAGATCATTACAACTATTTGTGCCCGATTTCCATTGTTAATATATAAGGTCCGCGGTTTGGCGCTGGTCTTGGTTTTGGCGCCTATTTCTGATGTATTCCAAAGTAAAACATGTTATATCGGAATAAAGTGTCGATGCCGACACTGGAGTTTGAACACAGATCACCAGAAAGCAAACAGAGGCGATCCCATTTTGAATAAGTAGATCACGTGATGGTAAAGGAAATGTATATATGTGAATTAGCGTGGCGTCTAAGTCATCACTATCCGGATTACTTCGGGTGTGCTTATCAGACGAAGCTATACGAAAGGGCAGAGTCTCGTCTGGGATAGTAGACAGCTACCCGACCCCGTTTTTACGGGGTCTTCGGGGAAATTTTTTTTTACAGAGCCTACGGGATCGTACACGCCACAATAAACTTGGCCTTCTGTCGCATCCGGCCGCGTGGGGCGGTTAGTGAATATTTCACTATACGGATTACTTCGGAAGTGTGCTGGTCGAACTCTGTCTTCGGGCCGAAAGGAACCCAGACGAGGATGTGCCGAAGGGCAAAGTCTCGTCTGGGGTGGGACGGTTACTGAATATCATCCCTATACTAATTACTATTAGGATCACTATTCTGTGTTTACTTTCCGAGCGAGTATGATCGAGCAAGTACTATTAGTGCGAGTGCTATTCAAAGGCGTCTGACACCAGTATTGTTCAACGGCGTTACTATAGTTGTATCTGCGATTACAAAGTCTCTACTACAACGAGCTTTATGAAAGTGACAACGAGTGTTCGTTGGCATCCCAAGAGTGGCAACGAGTGTTTGTTGACATCACAAAAAAAAACTTACATCGTTGACTGGCGGGTCACAATTTGTTGACTGTTGAGGTTTTGTCCACAAATGTAGGCCTTAAAAATAGAGGATAAAAAATTGCAGGCTTGTCTTGTTGTGTTCTATGAATTTCGGAAACTAGTCAGATTTGGAACTGCGACAATGAGCATACAGAAGCTTTGTTGGGCTGATCGAACTGTAGCTCATCGGCCGGTCAAAATAAGGTTTGGCATAATTCGTCAGGGTGATTTCAACTTAAACGATCAACCAAGATTAGGGTGACTTTCCGATGTTGATGAAGACGTTCTGCTTGTCATCATAAACCGAAGATTTCGATGGAAGAGTTTGCTAAGAGTTTGAAAATCGATATCTTAACTGTATTTCAACATTTAAAGAGACTTTAGTACAAGGAATATGGCCGATTTTACCAAATTGAAACAGTGCCATTTTCCTACATGACAACACAAGACTGCATGTTGCAAAATTGATTTTGCAGAAGCTTAAACATTTGAAATGAGACATTCTCCAGAACTCACCGTTTTCTCTGGACTTAGTTTCTTCAGATTTCCATTTGTTCTTGTCTCTACAAAACAATTTAAACGACAAAAGAGTTGACTCTGTACAGTCAATCGAAAACTACTTTACAACCATTTTCCAAAAAAAGAAGAGCAAGTTTCTACAAAAATTGGCAACAACAAACTCTTAAAACAATAAAAGACAGTTCTTAGAAAAAGCAACGGAGACGCCGTAATTCAATAATGAATGTTTTTTTGAGTATGTACAATCCTGTTTTCAATTTGCTAATCGGACACAGACATTTGCAATAATCTATTATTATTATTATTATTATAAACACTTAAAAAAGAGTGCGATATGAGAAAAGACGAAAAGAAAAGAAAAAGAAAAAAGAGATGAGAAAAGAAGAAAAGAAAGAAAAGAAAAAGAAAAGAAAAGAAGCAGAAAAAAGGAAAAGGAAAGAAAAGAAGTAAAGAAAAGTAGAAAAAGAGAAGAATAAAAGAAAAGCGGAAGGAAAGAGAAGAAGAAAAGAGAAGAAAAGCAGAAAGGGAAAGAAGAAAAAGAAGCAGAAAATAAAAGAAAATGAAAAGAGAAGGAAAGAAAAGAGGAAGGAAGGAGAAGAAGTAAAGAGAAGAAAAGCAGAAAAGAAAAAAGAAGAAAAACGAAGCAGAAAAGAAATGAAGAAGAAAAGAGAAGAAAAGAAAAAAGGAAGGAAAGAGAAGAAAAGCAGAAAAGAAAAAAGGAAGAAAAAAGCAGAAAAAAGGGAAGAAAAGAAGCAAAAAAAGAAAAGAAGCAAAAAAGAGAAGAAAAAGAAAAGAAAAGAAGGTGGAACGAGAAGAAAACAATAGAAGAAAAGCAGAAGATAAGAAAAGAAAAAAGAAGTAGAAAAGAAAAGAAGAAAAGAGAAGAAGAAAAGAAAAGAGAAGAAAAGAAGAGAGAAGAAAAAATGGAAGAAAAGCAGAAAAGAAGACAAGAAAAGAAAAAAAGAAAAAAAAACAAGTAGAAAAGAAAGAGAAAAGAGAATAAGAAAATGATAATGAAGAAAAAGAAGCAGAAAAGAAAAGAAGAAAAGAGAAGAGAAGAAAAGAGAAGAAAAGAAAAGAAGAAGGAAAGAAAAGAAAAAATGGAAAAAAAGCAGAAAAGAAGAGAAGAAAAGAAATAAAGAAGAAAAAAGAAGTAGAAAAGAAAAGAAGGAGTAAAGAGAAGAAGAAAAGAATAATGAAGAAAATGAATCAAAAAAGAAGAAGAGAAAAGAAAAGAAGAAATTTGGTCAATGATTTAAGAAGTAAGGAGATACAAATGAAAAGATTTAAAATAGACATTTTCCATTTCATTGAAACAAACCACAAACGCATCTATTTTCCCTTCGTTGCTTCTGTCATTCTTCTCTCAGTGAAACCAAGTAGCGTTCTTAACCTCTTTCCACGAGATCAAAAGAAAATGACTATTATTTATGAGGAGATAATGAACATGTCTATCTTCAATTCTTTCTTTTTTTTTCTTCTTTCTTTCTTTTTCTCACTGAAACCAGGTAGTGTGTTTTCCCTCTCTTTCCATTCGATCAAAGCGGAATAGGCCATTATTTATGGGGTATTGGCAGGGCGTAAAGTCCGTGCCAACTAACGAAACGAAGGACAAGCACAATTATAAATGGGATAGGTGCGTGCTAGGATCTTGTTGGCAACATTTGATCTTGAGCGTTGAATTCCTCTCCTGTTTCCTGTTTGAACTCAGATCTCCGGATTGAATTTTATAAGAGGTGACTTGCGAAGAATCTGATATTTCCCACTTGAGATTAAGTGACAACAAGTCTCTAAGAATTCTCTCGGTCTTTTCAGTATTTTCATTTGTTAAGGGTGTGGAAGATCGGTTATCAGATTAATTGACTGGATTAGACATGAAAATATTACACACGTTCTACTGTGTAGAAAACCTAGTGAGGACAACAAAAGGGATGACACATTTATCTATCTATCTATCTATCTATCTATCTATCTATCTATGTCATTCAGTTCATATTTGTCTCTCTCTTTCATTCTCTCTTTCTCTCTAGCACGCGCGTTGTCTATCTCCCACTGTTCATATCTATCTATCTATCTATCTATCTATCTATCTATCTATCTATCTATCTATCTATCTATCTATCTATGTCAGTCTGTTCATATTTGTCTCTCTCTTTCATTCTCTCTCTCCCATTCTCTCTCGCACACACGTTGTCAATCTCCCTCTGTTCATATCTATTTATTTATCTATCTATCTATCTATCTATCTATCTATCTATCTATCTATCTATATCCCTCTGTTCATATCTATCTATCTATCTATCTATCTATCTATCTATCTATCTATCTATCTATCTATCTATTTATATCCCTCTGTTCATATCTATCTATCTATCTATCTATCTATCTATCTATCTATCTATCTATGGTAGTCTGTTCATATTTGTCGCTCTCTTTCTCTATCGCACGCGCGTTGTCTATCTCCCTCTGTTCATATCTATCTATCTATCTATCTATCTATCTATCTATCTATCTATCTATATCCCTCTGTTCATATCTATCTATCTATCTATCTATCTATCTATCTATCTATCTATCTATCTATATCCCTCTGTTCATATCTATCTATCTATCTATCTATGGTAGTCTGTTCATATTTGTCTCTCTCTTTCTCTCTCGCACGCGCGTTGTCTATCTCCCTCTGTTCATATCTATCTATCTATCTATCTATCTATCTATCTATCTATCTATCTATATCCCTCTGTTCATATCTATCTATCTATCTATCTATCTATCTATCTATCTATCTATCTATCTATATCCCTCTGTTCATATCTATCTATCTATCTATCTATCTATATCCCTCTGTTCATATCTATCTATCTATGGTAGTCTGTTCATATTTGTCTCTCTCTTTCTCTCTCGCACGCGCGTTGTCTATCTCCCTCTGTTCATATCTATCTATCTATCTATCTATCTATCTATCTATCTATCTATCTATCTATCTCCGTACTGTTACTATTTATTTCTATCTCTACCCAACCCCTCTCTTCCTCTCTCCGTTTCTCCATATATATATATATATATATATATATATATATATGATAGTGGACATTGAAGTCAACACCAATCAGATGTTGGCGTCCACTTTTACAGTTACATAGGCTCTATCCCTGATATTAACCACTTTAATATAGCATACCTTGAGAACTATATTTTTATCATATATATAGATATATATATATATATATATATATATATATATATATATATATATATATTATTCTGTCCGCATCGATGACGTGTGTGAAAAGTGCAAAACGAAAGTATGCGTAGCGCATCGAAGGAGAGGCCTTGGCGAATCAGCCACGACAAAACTCTGGCATTTTGTCAAAGTGACCAGCGTCCGTTTGTGGGTTTGTCATCGCCAGGAAATCCGTGATCGCTCGTCCTTGTCATTTGCTCAAACGTGTGTAAATGCGACTCTGCCTTAAACTGTGACCACTTGTTCAAAGAGAAAATTTGATCAAGGACCATCAAATGACCCATCAACAGAGTCGACTGGAATGTCCACGGGTTATAAATATCCAATGGATACTGAAGAGAAACTAAACGAGTGAAGTCGTTTCTCTTTATATCTCGGACATACGAAAACAACTGTCGTTGCCCGGCGTCAGTATGGAAGATTTTTCGAATATCTTAAATAATATCTCTCTAGATCACTGAGATGATGTATTATGATTACTTGCATTATTTACATTATTTAGACTGTTTTCCTCATCTTCATTGCCATATTCACAACGTTCCGGCCGTTGTACGCTCCGTCCTTCTTCAGGTGATTGAAATTTCGAACCGAGCCTTCAATATCTATCTATATCTCTGAGATGGAGAATTAGGATTACTTGCATTATTTACATTATTTAGACTGTTATCCTCCTCTTCATTGACATATTCACAACGTTTCGGCCGTTGTACGCCCCGGCCTTCTTCAGGAGATTGAAATTTCGAACTGATCCCTTTATTTCTTCCAGCGAGGTAGCTTGTTCTTGTTCCACGTGCCTTGCCTCTTCCGGATGTCTCAGTTATCCTCAAGGACCCATCTCCCAGTGGATAAACGCGTTGGTTTGATCCACTGACTAGACCCAAAGAGTTGTGAGTTCAATGCCAGGCCACAGCAGTGGTGAACAAAAACTTGGAGAGTTCAGTTAAAGGGAAATAAATGAGACAACCGGAAGATTGGTGAATAATAAAAAGTTCCTTATAGTTGGTTCACATATTTAAATAATTTAGTAAAGTTTTATAAATTTATGCATAAAACGTTTTCATATTTATTTATTTATTTATAATTTGGTAAATGATAAATATTAAATTGTAGTTGGTTCTCATATTTTTATTGTAAATATATGATTATTTGTGTAAATAAACTATCTAATAAATAGTATTTAATATTTTTGTTGTAAATTCTCAAGAACAAATAAAATGTCTAAATTGACTTTCATTATCTGTTTAAGCCCTATTAAAATTCTAATCATCGCTTTTTAAAACAATAAACATTGCCGAGGAGTGAAAGTAGTTAAAATAATACCGATGTCAAAGGAAAAAAAAACATCCTTTTTACACATGGTTATTTTGCAAGAACGATTTGTTAAACATTGTCAAGGAACAAATGATGAATTTGAGGTTCCAAAACCCTGCCACCCAATATTGAAATGCTGGTAATATTCATCTAGTTTATGAGAAGATTTTGGATTCAATGTACAACTTAAAGGAGACCGGTTCCAGAAAGTCAGTAGTAGTGGGTATGATGTACATGGGGAAAGAAAATACATGTTTTCTCAGGAAAAGGTTCGATATTTCAAAAAGCAACACACACTCAAGGGGAGCCAGAAATCATAAAAGTTGTTATAGGAACTACCAAAGATAATTAATTTATATTATTATTAATCATTAGTTTGCTAACCAGCAGTTCTCAATCATTTTTAGGGCAGCTGGAGATCTAACCAGATGAAGAGATGCAAAGGGTGATTATTTCGCTTTGGTTAAGAGGAATTCACAAGGGTCACGTGACGGTTAGTGAGTGACGTCAGTTCGTACAGTGACGAACCCGAGTTGCTATATAGACAGCGAATAAGTAAGACATGACTGTCCACGACAGTTAAGAGAAAAATATGGAAACCACACGATCACACCAAGGATCATACCTGGCATCACCGCCCTATTCGTTTTCCATTCTGAAAATATTACAAGACTCTCTGATAAAGGTTCGATATTTCAAAAGGCAACGCACACTCATTAGTTTTAATTTTATTAGTTTTTACAATATCTCTATCTATAAAAGGCAAGATGTGTGTGTGTGTGTGTGTGTGTGTGTGTGTGTGTGTGTGTGTAACGAATGCACGGCCGCAATTTTCAACGGATTTGCACCAAAATTTACATGCACATGCTCCAAGTAAGCGGGAAGGCCAAGACCGTCTTTGCATTTTCCAACTCCCATCAATAGTGGAAATAATCGATTTTGTCATGCTTCTACGGCAGTTTTCATGTAGTTTGCGGCCATTTTCTACTGGCCAGAGTGAGAGCCTATAGCTGGCTGCTATGAATAGGCAGGAAGATTCTATTGGCCAGCGTGAAAGCCAACAGCTGACTGACACGAATTTTAACTAGCATGCTAGCATGCAAAAAAAATCGATAGCTGCATTCGTCACAAGTGAGAAAATTTTAAATCTGCATGGCACTTTACTCCAATTGGTTCATTCGCTTGCTTAAACTCAACGTTGATTCTGATTCCGTAGAACTGGGTTGGATGTGAAAAAGTATTTGTTGTTAACATTCTTTTTTCATTCGGTTTTTCCAGTTACGAGTCCTTTTTTAAAGCTGATCGTTTTGTGTTCATTTTGTTTAGTTCTTTTTTCGTAACAGATTTAATGTTTACTATAGAGCTTAGAAAAAATTCGCAGTGTGAGATAGGCAAGAAGTAAGGCATGTAGCAACTTCAGCACGGCAAAGGGCACTCCTTTAAAGGCAAGGAAGGGCAAAAATATTTTAAGTCAAGTGATAGCCATTGCTGTACGAGTCATACGATTTTTGAATGAAGCACGGGTAACGGCGGGCCATGCTGCTAGTTGTATATATAAAATTATTCAGGTAAATAGACAATGTAATGAATACATAGTGCTTAATATTTTTTGTTGCAAATTCTCAGGAACAAATATATATATATATATATATATATATGTGTGTGTAAATATAAATAAATATATATATATATGTATAATTATTTATTTTTCTACATAAAACCAAAATTTTTTAAAATTAATCAGTTTGTCTGACGATCGCTAAAGCGTGAAACCCAGCGTCACAAGCTCACATCTATCCAACCATATATATATATATATATATATATATATATATTCAATTTCATCATATGTTTAGGTTTTATTCCAGTTCTAATCAACGCTTTTTAAAACAATAAACATTACCGAGGAGGGAAGGTAGTTAAAATAATAGCGGTGTCAAAGGAAAAAATTATCTTTTTGACACTCCATTTTTTTTTGGTGGGGGGGGGGCACGAATGTCCATGTTTGCCGAGATTTGCTTGACTGGACGTTAAGTTAATCTTGTTAATTTACTCCATTTACATGCGGAATATTGCCCTCATCTTTGTTGTTATTATCCTAATTTTTCGGCCGTTGTACTCTCAGGACTTTTTCAGCTGCCTGTCGAACCGTGTAGGGAATTTTAATGGGAGTAAGTTGTTTCCATTCCATTTTTCATACCTCGTCGAGTTCTTGTTTTAGTACAGTTCATTTATAGCGCGAACTTTGGCCACTGACTCCATGTACGTACTGCTCGATCCGTGGATTGAACTCACAATTACATCATCAAATTCACAATCAAAAACATTAATCCAAATATCTGCATAGATTCTCTTAAAAAAATGGGCATACATGAAGACAAAAATCTTCAAAATTTAAGAAGAAGTGTTATTGTTAAAATCTTTGTTATTATTTGTCGTAGAGGATCCACTTCTCATCACACGTCACAATCCGCTCGAGAAATGGGTCGTTTTTGTTGCGCAGAAGGAGCGTAGAAGACACCTCAAAACGACGATTTTTTTGATTATCGTTCAATTCAGGCGGCACCCATTTATCCAACTTCTTTGACTTCCCTATTTGCTTTAAATGGCGAACGACTGTTGAGTGGTCGACCTCGAGTTCAACAGCAACTTCTCGTGTGGTTTTGCGAGGATCGGCTTCAATTAAGGCTTTCAAATGTTCGTTATCAACCGCAGTCGGCCGGCCGCGACCGTCTTCATCTTCGAGGCTCTCGTCACCATTGCGAAATTTCTTGCACCTACCGTTGTGCCACACGTTCGTTAGTGGTTCCTGGGCCAAACGCATCATTGATATCACGAGCTGTCTCGGCAGCTTTTCGGCCTAGTTTGAACTGGAACAAAAAAATCGTGCGGATTTGAATTTTGTCCATGCTGTCGAAAAGCCTGCAAAAAAATGAATGAAGAGATTGAGAACGGTAACGAATAACACGATTCAATAGAGCGAAAAACGCGCTTCAAAATGATATATAACATGGCTATATATATCAATGAATTAATTCAGAAATCATATATAAAAATAACATATGTGAGAAAATGACAATATTTTTGCATCAACCTAATAGTAAAATTACCAAAAATAACTTCTAGGAACGACAAACGGTATATTTGAAATTAGAACGTTGCTTTGAAAATATAAAATTATACACAAAATATAACGTCTTTACGCACTGGGCCATGGATTCTTAAGGAAACATGGTACAGTGGATTACACTCATAAAGACATTGGTTAGACCGATTGACTAGACCCAAAGAGTAGTGAGTTCAATACCAGGCTACAGCAGCGGTGAACCAAAAAACGTGATGAGTTCAATTAAAGGGAAATAACTGAGACATTCCGAAGAAGCATGACACGTGGAACTAGTAAGAAAGAAAGAAAGAAAGAAATAGTAGGGAGACATTAACAGAAAAACCAAATGGGTCAAAGAAAGAAAGAAAGAAAGAAAGAAAGAAATAGTAGGGAGACATTAACAGATAAACCAAATGGGTCAAATAAAGAATGAAAGAAAGAAAGAAAGAAAGAAAGAAAAAAAGAAATAGTAGGGAGACATTAACAGATAAACCAAATGGGTCAAAGAAAGAAAGAAAGAAAGAAAGAAAGAAATAGTAGGGAGACATTAACAGATAAACCAAATGGGTCAAAGAAAGAAAGAAAGAAAGAAAGAAAGAAAGAAATAGTAGGGAGACATTAACAGATAAACCAAATGGGTCAAAGAAAGAAAGAAAGAAAGAAAGAAAGAAAGAAAGAAAGAAAGAGTAGGGAGACATTAACAGAAAAACCAAATGGGTCAAAGAAAGAAAGAAAGAAAGAAAGAAAGAAAGAAAGAAAGAAAGAAAGAAAGAAATAGTAGGGAGACATTAACAGATAAACCAAATCGGTCAAAGAAAGAAAGAAAGAAAGAATGAAAGAAAGAAAGAAAGAATGAAAGAAATAGTAGAGAGACATTAACAGATAAACCAAATGGGTCAAAGAAAGAAAGAAAGAAAGAAAGAAAAAAAGAAATAGTAGAGAGACATTAACAGATAAACCAAATGGGTGAAAGAAAGAAAGAAAGAAAAAAAGAAATAGTAGGGAGACATTAACAGATAAACCAAATCGGTCAAAGAAAGAAAGAATGAAAGAAAGAAAGAAAGAATGAAAGAAATAGTAGAGAGACATTAACAGATAAACCAAATGGGTCAAAGAAAGAAAGAAAGAAAGAAAGAAAGTTTAAGTAAAGGAAGACATTAAAGAATTTAAATATTCGAAAAATCAATAAAATTATGATAAAGGAAGTAATCGTAATTAAGAATGAGAAACTGAAAAATAAAAATAAAAAATATTTATGAAAGAAACATTTGTGGATATTGGCATTAAATGGCCCATACATCAGCGTTTCTCAACCTCTTAAGGAACTGCACACCTCGTTGCAAATAAAAATATGACGTCACACTCCCTAAATATTTAAAGGTATACATTTAAATGTTATGAAATAAAACTGTAGATTTTAAAATATATATACATACAAATATGAACTTACTTTATTTCAACGTCTGTTCAACTATTTGTGGAACTTTTTTAGTGTGAAACCTGTGCCTGGTATTTTAGGGGGGGGGGTGCGATTTTTTCAACACTTCGCGGCAAACTTAAGAAGATCGGTCGGCATACTGGCGTGTCGCGGCACAGTAGTTAAGAATCATGTCCATAGTGGTTGATATGCCGCTAACGAAAATCAACAACAACAGCAACATTCACGTTGCGCATGTCGACGCTTCAAGTGTGACCATTACCGTTATCGAGAACAGATGAGCTGCCATTAACAGTAGCCTTGTCTGAGTTTCCCGAACATGTTCGTCAACCTCTTGGTACCACCCGAAATCCGGATAATGAATTTATTTTGAGAAGGTTGTCATTGTATTTCTGTAGTCCAACACACTCTACCCTTCTAACCTTAAAATTTCTTTCATCTTCGTTTTCTCTCTCATGTTTTTTTTAATTATTTTTATTTTATTTTATTTTTTTATTTTTATTTTTGTTACCCTTGCTTCTCCAATTTCTCACCGTCCGTTTTTCATCGTCCATCTCCTTTCTCCTTCGCTGACATTAGCAGGCACTTCTCTTGCTGTGGGACGCGTTCGGCTGCAAATCCTTACCGCCGTCTTCTTCCCCGATCATCGTTCTGCTAGCCAACCCCGTTACCATTTACAATTCTCGCTACCCCGCGGCCATTTCCTACCCACAGCTAACAAGATCAAAGAATTATGTACGCATAATCCGACAAACCCATACGGTAACGCGTCCAAGTCGCCATCTTGGCAAGACAGCTCCATCTAGCGGACTAATTCGGCGTGACAGAGACCCGACAATGCTTGCGAGAAGACTTTTCAACATCAAACGAGAAGCTTAGAATTCTTTGAACAGCCGTTACCTTTTGTTTCTATGTTCATAAAGAGTAGTGGGAATTTGGTTCGGGTGGTAAGTTATGATGGTTTTGAACGGTAAGAGGCCAGAGAATAAAGATTTGTCATCATCTTTCTTTTCTTCCTCTTCCTCTTCCTCCTGCTTTTTCAGCCACGTTTTTACTTTCTACTTTTTTCTGTATATTGTTTTTTTTTGTTCCTCTTCTGAACTATCGTTCCTCCATTTCTTTTACGCTTTCTATCTCAATATCGTTTTCTGTTTTTTCCTTTGCCTGTTACTCTCAATATTTCATTCTTTCTTTCTTTCTTTCTTTCCTTTCCTTTCCTTTCCTTTCTTTTCTTTCTCTCTTGCTGTCTTAATTTAATTCTTAGTTACCTGTTTTAGGCTTTTTGCATTCTTAAATACTTTTTTTTATTTTTCGGTTTTTCATTCTTAATTTCGATTTCTTTCTTTATCATAATTTTATTCATTTTTCGAATATTTAAATTCATTAGTGTCTTTCTCTTATTAAAATTCTTTTCTTTCTTTCTTTCTTTCTTTCTTTCTTTGTCAATCACACTTTTTATGTGTGTCTATATTACTGAGATGAGATATTGTAACTATTTACACTATTTACATTGTTCCGACTGTTACCCTCATCATTTTTTTTTTTTTTTTGCCACATTCACAACGTTTCGGCCCTTGTACGATCCGGCTTTCATCAGGATCTGTCTATATTTCTGAAATGAGGTATTGTAACTATTTACATTGTACCGACTGTTGTACTCATCTTTTTTGCTACATTCACGATGTTTCGACCCCTGCACGATCCGGCTTTCATCAGGATCTGTCGATATTTCTGAGATGAGGTATTGTAACTATTTACACTATTTACATTGTTCAGACTGTTGCCCTCATCTTTATTGACACATTCACGACGTTTCGGCCTTTGTACGATCCGGCCTTCTTCACGTGATGTTTTTGAATTTCGAATCGAACCCAGTTTGGGGTCGGTTCAAAATACAAAAACATAAAGCTGAAGATAACAGTCCGAACAATGTAAATAGTGTAAACACTTTTTATGCTTTTTCTTTCTTTCTTTCTTTCTTTCTTTCTTTCTTTCTTTCTTTCTCATAATCTTCTTGATTTTCTAATTTAATTTCTTTCTTTCTTAATAACATTTCCTTCCGTTCTTTTTTAAATCAAACAATCTTTCTTTTTTTCCTTCATTTTTTCTTTCTTTCTTTTTCTTCATTCGCATTTTTCCACTGTATTTTCCCCTTTCTTTTTCAATCACTGTTTCATCCTTTTTCTCCCCTTATCACACTTTTTACACTCTGTCTTTTTCTGTTTCTCTTTCTTTTTTTATAATTCTTTCTTTTCTTTTTCCTTCATTCTTTCTTTTCTTTCTTAATCATTCATTCATGAACACTTTCTTTCTATTCTCCAGTAGCACTCACTGACAGCAGAACAGCAAGAATATCGCACACGTTGTCTATTCCTTTCTATGCCGTGTCCTTTCAAGGCTTCGGGGTTCATAGCACTCCACTACAATCTGACCCTTGTTGATTTGAGAAGCGTTTAACTCTTTACCATTACTTTGCTAAATCGAATCCACCTGTGTTTCCATAGACGCAACGTCGCAAACCTGATCGCTACACTATCGCTATTTCCACGGCAAATCTTCTGAAGAATTCAACTTTCTAATTCTACCAATTCAGGCCTTTACCGATAGGACACGACGAGCGACTTCCACAGAACCGAATCACCCGTATTTCCACAGACGAAAAAAAAAATCGCGCTGGTTGATGTCGCGCGCCTGAGTAAACATTGCTAAATAGGTGGAACAGATAAATATTTTCATAATTTCTATCGAGTACAATGCTAATAAATACATACACACACACACACACACACACACACACATATATATATATATATATATATATATATATATATATATTAACTGGAAAATACTTACAACAAAAGAATTCGTGGATTTACCAAATTACAAAATTCATATAAAAAAATTCTCACTTGAAATATTTGAACTTTAGCTTTGCGATTTGCACGTTCCAATATTATACAACTGTTAATAACTGACACATTCTTAATAAAAACATCTTTCGGTCTACAACACATTTATTTTGTCTTCGAGTTTTGATTTTAAAGGGAAAAAATTACATCCTGATGATGAGAACATGAAGTTCTTGAAGCACAACAATTTTATAAATAAGAATCGTATCATCCAACGGATTGTTAGTAGTTTACTGCTTATATTAAGTCTGTTAGCGAAGAGAATTCTCCATTAATCGCATTAATATTATTAATTGATTCAATGTATGATTATTTCTTTATAATATATATATATATATATATATATATATATATATATATATATATATGTAGGAAAATTTTGGTAATCCGTATGGATCAGTCGAAGGAATCCAGAGAGCTTAATGTCAAACCAGAGCGAATATTAATTTAATTAAAATTAAACAGTAGACAACCTTAAGGTCCATTGATTATATTTTATTTCCCAAGGAAGGTGGTATTTCCAGGTTGCACAGATGCTTGGAAATTTGATCTGAGGAATCAGGAAAATCCACTTTCCTGGGTAGATAAAATATAATCAATGGACCCTTAAATTTGTCTGTTTTTTTTTAATTTTAATTAAATTTATATATGTATATAATAATATGTCCCGGAAAGGGATATATTTGATCGAAGTAGCAAAGTGGTTTTGGCTACTATAACCGGGTAGAACAATCTAGCAGGTAACCCTAATAGACTGGTACTCGTCGTAGTCGTAGTTAATAGGTGTAGACAATAGGCGTAGACCAATAGGCGTCCCCTGTACCTCAACATCAGTCTGTATTTATGGCTGACACCAGCCAATCATATTACTGTGAGGAGGAACTCAGGTGTATGCATATTCATTACATTATATATATATATATATATATATATATATATATATATATATATATATATATATATAATGGGTGTAACAGCAAAATAGCCCAAGCCGTATAACAGCATAATTGTCCATCCCACAAAATGTTTAATATCTTAAAAAACACTAAACTAATTGAGTTTCCTTTCTGCGGGTTCTCAAATAAAACATTCATCCATTTTGACATCATTTGCCATAAGAAACAATGAGAATGCGTAAGGAGAGTAAAAGGATCGTCATTATATCTTGGCGAATATTCCATATTGTTTAGCAAGTGGCGAGCAATGTCCAAGGCGTCAACAGCCTGAGTAGAACGCGGACGGCAATTAAAAATACCCTGTCTTATAATTACAGTTGTTCGATCCGTCTTTGGAGTCAGCATTTACGCATATTAGAAGCGGGCTTTATTTATTTCTATCAATCGTCTTTGTGCAGAGAGAAAGAGCATTTTGTTCGCTCTCTCTCTCTCTTGGTCTATCTATCTATTTATCTATCTATCTATCTATCTATCTATCTATCTATATATATATATATATATATATATATATATATATATATATATATATATATCTGTCTGTCTCTCTGTCCCTATAGATATAGATATATATATAATTGCTTTAAATATAGCAATCTATCTCCTTGTTTTAAATCTACCTATCTGTAGTATTGTTTTAAATCTGTATTTCTATCTATCATTCTATCTCATTTTAAAAATCAATATATCTATCTATCTATCTATCTATCTATCTATCTATCTCATTTTGCTCTCTCTCTCTCTCGGTTTATCTATCTATCTATCTATCTATCTATCTATCTATCTATCCCTATAGATGTATATATAATTGTTTTAAATCTAACAATCTAGCTCCTTGTTTTAAATCTACCTGTCTGTAGTATTGTTTTAAATCTATCTTTCTATCTATCATTCTATCTCATTTTTAAAATCTATCTATCTATCTATCTATCTATCTATCTATCTATCTATCTATCTATCTATCTCATTGTTTAAATCAATCTATCTGTCCTATTGTTTTCAATATATCTATTTCCCTCTATATATAATTAAAAAAAAATCTATCTCATTGTTTTAAATCTATTAATCTAACGTTTTGTCTTAAATCTATCTATCTATCTATCTATCTATCTATCTATCTATCTATCTATCTCATTTTGTTCGCTCTCTCTCTTGGTTTATCTATCTATCTATCTATCTATCTATCTATCTATCTATCTATCCCTATAGATGTATATATAATTGTTTTAATTCTAACAATCTAGCTCCTTGTTTTAAATCTACCTATCTGTAGTATTGTTTTAAATCTATCTTTCTATCTATCATTCTATCTATCTATCTATCTATCTATCTATCTATCTATCTCATTGTTTAAATGAATCTATCTGTCCTAATGTTTTAAATATATCTATTTCCCTCTATATATAATTTTTTTTTAAATCTATCTCATTGTTTTAAATCTATTAATCTAACGTTTTGTCTTAAATCTATCTATCTATCTGATTGTTTTCAATCTATCTCAGTTTGTTCTTCTCTCTCTCTCTCTCTCTCTCTCTCTATCTCTCAGTCCCTATACATATACCTAATTGTTTATATATAAATCGAGATAGGGGTCAATATATACATACATATATATATATATATATATATATATATATATATATATATATATACTAATGTCAGTGTGTCACTGCGTCACTCTTTTTCAACTTTATTCCTAGAGGCTGTAGCGCAACATATCATACAATTTGGGAATTAGGCCGACTCCGTGAGCAAATTAAAAAAAAAAAAATTCCTGGCCGGATCCACAATCCTGCTCCCACAGGTCCCAGATCGTAGATGAGAGCGTCCCCGCTCGGGCGTTTTTGATTCCACCGGTCCACTGATGGCTAGACTCTTATATACACGCACACACACGCACATTTGTATCACCAACACAAAAGAAAGGCACACTCTTCTATACATTAAATGCGAATGTCAGTGTGCGCCTAGAAGTTGAAATAGTGTGACACAATGTGTCACACTATTTCAACTTCTAGGCGCACAAATCTATAACTTTCGATAAATCATGTTCAAATGAAAAAATTACGGCTCTTAAATTAAAGCGTTTCAAAATAAAATTGTCCGTGTTTTCAAGGTTACTTTTATTGGTTGTAGCCCAATATGTCATACCATTTTGGAATCAGGCAGATTTCGTGAGCAATTTAAAAACATTTTGGTTCAGATTCGAACACGCAATACTGAATTTTGGATTTCCAAGTTTTCATTACTGCAAATGTTTTCGGTGATTATTACGATGAATTTTTTTAGTACGATAACAATTTTTATAAGTTGGAAATAAATTTAGAAATAATAAAAATTAATTGTGAAATCCAGCGAAAGTCAACCATGAAATAAAAATAATTGTTTGTACGGAAAGTAAGGGCCTACGTACATCAAATAGTCTTTAAATTAAGTGGCGGTAGAAGAATTATCGTTGAACTTTTAAAAGATATGCTTAGATATTAATGCAGCGATCAATTTTGAGTTCTTCTGTAGTGTATTGTTGCTTATCGCATCCGGCAACAGTATGCCTTGCAAAAAGAAATCTCCGGTAGTAGAGGACCAAATTGCAATCAAAAGAGCCAAGGCTGAAGTGAGGAAAAGAAAGTCCTGTGCAAATGAAAACCCTGATTAAATAGCAGCCAGGAGATCTTCTAATGCTGAGAATATGCAAAGACTTCATCAAATTGTCCTTAAGTGGCAGCAGAAGTATTATCGTTGAAGTTTGAAAAGCTCAGATTAAATATTAATGCAATACTTAAATGCAATGATTAATTTTGAGTTCTTTTATAGTTTATTGTTGTCTATTGCATCTACTTCTCCTTACTTATTTTGAAGAAGGGCCAATGAAGAAACATTCGCAGGAATTAGATTAAATGCCGCCCGATAGGCCCGCTTTTAAGCTAGTAGTAGATAGGTTTTTTAGTGGCATATCCTTTCCTTCCAGCTTTGTACACATAAATGCAATTTCCTTTTGTTCATACATGCATCAGTTGCTTGTTTAAAATACGTTTTTTGTTTTCTTGCTTTTGTCCTGACTCGCAGGAGTCTACCAAATATTGTCTACTGGACAAATGTACCAGGAGACGCTAAATGTAACCGTCTCTTCTTCTCAAACAGCTTATTCTCTCGCACTTCCTGTCTGTGGAAATCTCTTCCCCTTACTTGCTACCCTGATGACTATAACCTTCAAATATTCAAGTGTAATGTCAATCGACATCTCACACCCTGTCCTTCTCTGTATCTTTTCCTTGCCTCTTTACTCTTGTTCTCAGTCCTCTGCAACCCCTTGCGTTCTAGTGGCACTCCCGCCTTGCTTGCGGGTGAATTGCCTTAAAAAAATGTTTACGCCAAAACTTCGACACCTCGTAACAAAAGAGGCGCGTCTAGCAGCAGGCTGCACAAGCAAACATCAAAATTATTAAAATGATCATTATTACAATGGTTAATTCGATATCGACAAAAGATGGAGAGAATTGTTTTTTTCTGCTGCATCAGCAGTCCTGGAATTAGTATTTTGCACAGTCAGACATTATTGTTTCTTTTTTTTTTCTTGGGGGAGAACATCTGTGGGCAAATAAGCTTTGTTATTCAAGCGTATTATCAGATTACAATCAACTCATCTGCTTCATATTGAGATTAACATACGCGTTCCTGTCATTTAATGGCGTTCGAACTGCCGAATGTAGACCACATTGTACTTGGACAGGATCGACTTGAATGCGGAAGTAAAAGAAAAATAGCTATGTCCTCCGAGAACAAGGAAAAGTGGACGAAAAAGAAAATAATGGAAATTAATATATATATATATATATATATATATATATCAATCAATCCTGCGACTCTACCTATCTTATTCTGGTCAAATCTATCTATCTATCTGTCTAACTATCTATCTATCTATCCCTATATATATATATATATATATATATATATATATATATATATATATATATATATATATATATTACAATCTGTTCATGTCTGTCTATCTATCTATCTATCTATCTATCTATCTATCTATCTATCACTGTTCATGTCTATCACAGTTTGGCCTTCTCTATCTATCTATCAATCTATCTATCTATGTTTCCCTCTATATATCTATCACAGTCTGGCCATGTATATCTATCTATCTATCTATCTGTCTATCTATCTATCTTATGTTTCCCTCTACATATCTATCACAGTCTGGCCATGTATATCTATCTATCTATCTATCTATCTATCTATCTATCTTATGTTTCCCTCTACATATCTATCACAGTCTGGCCATGTATATCTATCTATCTAGCTAGCTATTACAATCTGTTCATATCTTTCTTAATATTTTACTCTGTGTGTTTATTGTGTGTGTATACTCTTATATTTCTGTTTCTCCATATCTATCTATCTATCTATCTATCTATCTATCTATCTATCTCAGCCTTTCATTATCTATCTATCTCTGTCTTCTCATTATCTATCTATCTATCTATCTATCTATCTATCTCAGCCTCTTCATTATCTATTTATCTATCTATAAGGTGTAGTCATATCTATCTATCTATCTATCTATCTATCTATCTATCTATTATTATGTTTCCCTCTCTCTTTCACTCTGTCTCTCGTTATCTGTCTCTCTCTCTCTCTCTCTCTCACTCTCGCACTCTTGTGTGTGTATCGTTATATTTGTTTCTCCATATCTGTCTTCTAATGTTTGTATTTCTCTCTTTCTCTGTCTGTCTTTTTCTCTCTCTCTCTCTCTCTCTATATATATATATATATATATGTGTGTGTGTGTGTGTGTGTGTGTGTGTGTGTGTGCGCGCCGTTTTATTTCTGTTTGTCCATATCTATCTGTCTATCTAATTAAATATGCAGAATTTTGCTGGGGTGGTTGAGTGGGGAATTTTGGGGCTAGACCAAGAATTTTTCACCACTCCCTCATATTATCGTGTTAACAAGTCGATCCGTTCTTATAATAAAGGCTTTTAGGTTACTGCCTCTTTTGGCGTTGTTACTCCTTACGTGTTCGTGTGTCTGTATGTGCGTGTGTGTGTGTCTTCAGGGATTCCTAATTTCTACATTCTCAACTAACCTCGCGAGTGGCCATTGCCGTTTCTCCGAGTGATTTGTTCGCAGACGAAATTGTCGCTCGGCGGGCACAATTTCAAAGCGAACACACATACATTAGAACATACGCTGACATCAATATATAAACTGAAATCTTTTTCACATACCCAATCAAATTTTTGTAATTCTATATACTTGTTATTAAAATTTGATATTAACAACGTTTTGAACTTTTTAAAAGCATATTTATATAAAGCATTTTTGTGGCCCGGTGAATATATCTAAATTTCTAAATTGGCCCATTAGGAAAAAAGGCTGGCTATCCTTGTTCTGGAACTACGTTTGTTGCCTCAAGTCTTCTCTTCATTTGTGAGGAAATATTCCAGCATTTGTGGTCATCTTGGAGGATTGATGTCATATAACACTTCATTTTAAAAGTGTTAAATAAATAAGTAAATTGATAGAAAGTCATAGAGACAGGCAGAGCAATAGAGAATGACATAGATAGATAGATAGATAGATAGATAGATAGATAGATAGATAGATAGATAGATAGATAATGAAGAGATTGGGATAGATAAATAATGAACAGACTGGGATAGATAGATAATGAACAGAATGGAATAGATAGATAGATAGATAGATAGATAGATAGATAGATAGATAGATAGATAGATAGATAATGAACAGATTGGGATAGATAGATAATGAACAGACTGGGATAGATAGATAATGAACAGACTGGAATAGATAGATAGATAGATAGATAGATAGATAGATAGATAGATAGATAGATAGATAATTAACAGACTAGAATAGATAGATAGATAGATAGATAGATAGATAGATAGATAGATAGATAGATAGATAGATAGATAGATAGATAATTAACAGACTAGAATAGATAGATAGATAGATAGATAGATAGATAGATAGATAGATAGATTGGGATAGAGAAGGACAGATTTAGATGAGAAATAACATAGATAGATAGATAGATAGATAGATAGATAGATAGATATGAATATACTAGCATAAGTAGATATAAATAGATTAACATAGCTGTGAATAGATTGAGATAGATATGAAATGAATAACATAGATAGATATGAAGAACTTAGATATAAGCATAGATAGATACACCCTTGGGCAAATTAAATGAAACAAAACGAATAATTCCGTTATTATTTACTTTTTGTCGAATTGTTCCAATGAAACATGATCCAGTGCACATGTTTGTACTTCCTATATCCATTCCACGAAGTCTTTCCTTGAAGGTTGACCACAGTTTTTCGAGTGGATTTAAATCAATGGAGTTTCTGGGCCAGGCTATAGGACTTTGATTTGCTCACTGGTAATGATTGCCAGTGTGTTCGTGCAGCGTTACAATTTTCGTACGCTTCCTTCGAGTAAACTCCATCACCGTCAATGGCCATAGGACAACTAATCGACAGTCGAGACATTAGTGTTGGGGCATGATAAAGAAACTGATGCAATCACGGATGACGCAATGTTTTTCAAGATCAAACAAATTTAATTATACACCCCGAAAATAGATTCCTATTACTGCACACCACTTCAAATGACCTAATCTGAGGAAAAAACAGAAACCAATAGAGCCCTATCTGGCGTCATTTAAGCTAGCTTCCTGCGAAAGGGGGGGGGGCTCTTGATTAGGCCTTCTTCACAATATGTAGGAAGAAGTAAGTACGATAGGCAACAATAAACCACAGAACTCAAAATTGATCGCTGCATTTAAGTATTGCATTAATATTTAAGTTTAACTATTAAAAGTTCAACAATAATTCTTCTGCTGCCACTTACTTTAAAGACACGTTACTGTACGTAGGTCCTTACTTTCTATAGAAACAATAACTTTTTTTTCGTGGGTGACTTTCGCTGGATTTCGCAATTAATTTCGATTGTTCCTAAATTTAATTCCAAGTTACAAAAATTGTTATTGTGCCAAAAGTCCGTCGCAAAATAAATCACGTAAAAATTTGCCGAAAATTATTGCAGTAATGAAAACTTTGGAATCTAAAATTTCAGAATTGGTTAGGATCTGGAACGGTTTTTAATTTGTTCACGAAGTCGGTCTGATTCCAAAATGGCATATGTTCGGCCTATGGCCTCTATGAGTAAAGTGGAAAAACTGTGGCACAATGACGAATTGACATTAACATTAATTATATAGAAGATGAGCTATTAGAAATTAGAGCGTTCTGTCATTTTAATTGTAAAAAGTGTGACACAGTGACACAATGACATTCGCATTTATTATATAGAAGAAGAAGATGGGATATTGAAAGTTAGAGAGTTATGTCCCTTTAATTGAAAAAGTGCTTCTTTTTATTACGTTGTTTTATTTCTATGATTACTTTTTCTATCTTCACTTCCATGTCTTCTTTCTTTCTTTCTTTCTTTCTTTCTTTCTTTCTTATGGCCATCAGTAAAGTTTGTTTTAATTCCAGTCGCGTAATTCCAGTTTGAAAATGAATTCGACGATCATAATTCAAATTCCAACCAATTCTGCTGGTGGAGAGGCATCAGTCCGTCTCTTCTCCACCAGCCAGCAGAAGGTTAAATCACAGGTTGAACTAGGATCTCTATCCTCGGATAGCAGTCCACTGTCTTTCGAGTGAGGTTTTCAAGTGCCATAACCACCTAAGTACTAAATAGATAGACAATCCATTTACTGTTCTAAATGCGCTGTAAACCTCGGCGTGGTGTAATGACTAGCAAGCTTGTCTCGCTACAACAATTACTACTGAGTAGTGAGTTTGATCCTCACTAGATGCCTTTCGGCTTTGTGCCAAATCTAAGCTACGCTTGGAAAATCACTACTGTTCTAAATGCGGTTCTGTGTTCATTACATTAGCAATACAGGAGATGATGACAGATTCGCAACTCTCTCAGCTAACAAGCACATCACTTTAAAAGGGTATCTTTCAATTTCTATTTATCCTTGTAGTCTAGCATGAAAAAGGAATTGGGCAGCAATTTGCCGATAATCGTAGCTAATGTTTTAAACTGTCTTTCAAGCGTTATTTGTAATGCGTGTTGGCGTTATCGTTGCTACTCCATGACTGAGTTTGTGTGTGTGTTGATACGCATGTGCAGAAGCAGTAAAGTATTGATCAGCTGTTTCAGCATTCAACTCCCACAATCAGCTCGTTAAAAGGAACGAACACACGCACAAAGTCCTGACGTCTTCATTAAAGAAAATTTTAATCTCTTTCTTTCGTTGTTTTTTTTTTAACACTTTTTCTTTTACTCCTTTTTTTCTTTTCTTCCTTTTTTATTCTTTTTTCTTTCTTTCTTTTCGTTTTTCTTTCCTTTCTCTTTTCCTTTTTCTTTTTCTTTCTTAATATTTACTGTCTTTTTCTTTCATCCTTTTTCTTTCTTTCTTTCTTAACACTCTCTTTTTTCTTTATTTTTTCTTTCTTTTTTCTTTCTTTCTTTCGTGTCCCAATTTCTCCTTTTCTTTTCTTCCTTTTACTTTCTTTCTTAATACGTACCGTCTTTTCTTTCTTTTCTTTCTTTTCTTCTTTCTTTTCTTTCTTTCTTTCTTTCTTCTTTCTTTCTTTTTTAAAACATTCTGTTTTCTTTCTTTCTTTCTTCTTTTTCTTTCTTTCTTAACACATTTTTCTTCTCCTTTTTTTTTCTTTCTGTCTTTCGCCCTTTTTTTTCTTTCACTTTTATCGTCTTTTCATTTCAGTTTTTACTTTTTAGTTTTCTTCCATTTTTCTTTTTAAATCTTTCTCTCTGTTTGTCTTTATTTCGCCTTCCTTTTTGTTTAGTTTTTCTTTCCATTTGTTTATTTTGATCTTTCTTTCTTTCTTTCTTTCGTTCTTCTCACTGTCTTTACTTATTTGTCTTTCTTTTTCTTTTCTTTTTCATTCTTTCTCCCTTTTTGCTAACACTGCTTTTTCCTCTTCTTTTTCGTTCATTCTAAGTTGGTTGGTTGGTTGGTTGGTTGGTTGGTTGGGTTTTATGGCATATCAACCACTGTGGGTCATTTAATGCAAAATTAAGGTATATATATATATATATATATATATATATATATATATATATATATATACACACACATATATATAGACACACATACATACACATATACCTATACATATATTAAATATGCAGTACTATTAAACATATAGCTGAACAACATTATTTTTTCAAAAACCCATAACTGGCAACATTATTCTTTCCAAAAAACGTATAGCTGGCAACATTATTTTTTCAAAAACGTATAGCTGGGAACATTATTTTTCCGAAAACATTATCTGAGGCCTTGTTGTTGGACGTAGTTTATCGTCATACCCAGGACGCGGATGTAGTTTATCGTCATACCCAGGACGCGGATGTAGTTTATAGTCTTACCCAGGACGCGGATGTAGTTTATCGTCATACCCAGGACGCGGATGTAGTTTATAGTCTTACCCAGGACGCGGATGTAGTTTATCGTCATACCCAGGACGCGGATGTAGTTTATAGTCTTACCCAGGACGCGGATGTAGTTTATCGTCTTACCCAGGACGCGGATGTAGTTTATCATCTTACCCAGGACGCGGATGTAGTTTATCGTCTTACCCAGGACGTCGTTCATTCTAACTTCATTGATCGATTCATCTTAATGAAAAACAACGTATCTTTATATTTCAGCACAATGTCAATGCATATGCCGCATATACCCGTGTATAAGTCTACTTCATGTATACGCGACCCTTGAATTTGTTTTTGAGAAAAAAACTGATTTTATTCATACAGCTCGTGTATAAATGCAAACCGGGCTTCTGAACATTACTAGTAGGCCTGTCGTAGTCAAATATTGCAGAACTGTAATATTCTATAACAAATAAACGGTCTTCATTCTTTTTCGTACAAAGCTACCCACAAATGACGAGAAAACCACTCACGACAGAATTAATAATTGTTCACTATGGATGTTGTCTACATGTCGTGTATCTACTTCGGAATGCGATCTATAATTTATATGATCTAATGTTATCAATCTACTTCGGAATGCGATTTCTATATGCCGATCTGTTACGAGTCTACTTCGGTATTTGATCTATACTTTATATTGATTTTCTAAGCGTACCTTGGATGTGGCACAAGGCCGAAAGTATGAGGAACCCAGTGAGGATCGAACTCACTACTCAGTCGTAATTGTACTAGCGAGACAAGCTTGCTAACAATTATACCGTCTCGAGGTACTCCACGATCTATACCTTATGTGCCGATCTACATGTAATAAATC
Organism: Acanthosepion lycidas; assembly: GCA_963932145.1. Taxonomy (NCBI): domain Eukaryota; kingdom Metazoa; phylum Mollusca; class Cephalopoda; order Sepiida; family Sepiidae; genus Acanthosepion; species Acanthosepion lycidas. Next base: position 38,216,836 of record OZ010611.1, read on the forward strand.
TACTTTGGCTTGCGATCTATTTTCAGTGCTGTTAATTGCTGGAATATTATTAATAGAATTAATTTAATATTTTAATTACATTTTCTCTATTTTATCTACATGTTATGTTTTACTATATACAGGTATTAGGTTGATGCAAAAATAATGTCGGTTTTTGACGTTAAAAAATACGTCAAAAAACGACATTATTACGTCATTATTTTTGCACCAACCTAATAATTCCAAATTAAAATTTATACGGTGTAGACATTTTCGCCGATGTACATATTGTTTATGCTATAATATAAATAAAAGTAAAAAGCTTTAATATCTTAATTGCATTTTCTTTATGTTATAACATGTTTTACTATGTGGATGTAATTCTAAAATAAAATTTGTACGATGTAGATATTTTTTTATTGTAGATAAAGGGCCAAAGAATGACCTGTGTACAGTGCGACATCTTATTTTGGGCGTAAAAGGAAAAAACTGAACACAAAAATTCGTTGTCTATTTGAATAAATACGGTAGATACATGCCTTTTGGCAAGGGGATTTGTGCGAAAGTGAACGCAGAAGAAATTGTAGTACTGGGGATCATCCTGGATAAAATTTATAACGAATAACTGGTCTCCGTTCTTTTTCGTTCAAAGTTACCCCCAAATGGTGAGCAAACCCATTTACCGTAAAATATCTGATACAAAATTTTAGATACCGTATTTTTGTTTTCATTCATCCTTGAATAAGGTAGCTCCCTTTACTCTGGACCTCCCTCATATATAGCTTAAATTTCTTCCCTTTTTGTTGCTACATGAAGAGCAAAACCACATCTACTATAGTGATTTTCCAAGCGTAAGCTCAGATGTGGCACAAGGCCGAAAGTATGGGGCACCCAGTGAGGATCGAACTCACTACTTAGTTGTAATTGTTCTAGTGAGACAAGCTTGCTAACAAATACATCACCTTGAGGTGCCCAGCCACATCCACTATATGTGCCACTTAAAATCAACAAATGCCTCAAAAACAAAAAGAAAGAATCTAGGCCACGGTACATTTTGCTAACCATAATCATACAGGTGGACTCTTTTAGCTCGTTTCCTATAGTCTAGATTCTTTCCTTTTGTTGTTAAATGAACAGCAATATTTAACAGTCCCCCCACGAGGAATGTATGTGGCACAAGGCTGAGTTTAATGTGGGTTTCTCCGTGCCCGTAGGCTCGGCCAAAAATATACCCTTTAAACCCGCTTAGACGGGTTCAGGGCCTGTCTACCTCCCCGGACGAAACCTTGCCCTTCGGCAAAGCTTCGTCCGGGTTCCTTTCTGCCAAAGCAGAGAGTTCGACAGAAGTCGTACACAGAAGACGTACACAGTCAGAGACTGCGGATCAACTGTAGACAGCAGAACGTCATTTACTCTGCAATAGGAAAAAAAAAATCTATTAATTCTTCATTTGTATGAGGAATTTGTTGATTTTAAGTGGCACATATAGTGATTTTGCCCTTCATGTAGCAACCTACTGCGGCAAACTTCTGCCTTCTGAGTCATGTATCGGAAGATACATGATCGCCTAAGCGTGTATCACACATGGCATATAACTAAGTGAATTATGTATTACTGAGGAATCGGAGAGTCGAGTTCGAATTCCAGTCGGATCCATTTCATTCACTTACGAAAGGTATGTATCCACCCACCCAGCTATAGGTTTCTATAACCTTAAATGGCAACTGGTCTACCGCAGAAAGAAATGGCAACCTACTGCTGGAAAAAAAATCTACCTCGTCAGTCATGTATCAAAAGATACATGATCGCTTAAGCGTGTATCATGCATGGCACAAAACTGACTAACTGATTTTGCGACTCCCCCATGTTTTGCGTAAAAAAGGTGATCATTAAAACTCGCACTATATTCGAGTATATACAGTAATCCAACGCTTCTACATTGATAGCACTAGGAGTGATTAGACATTATACAATGAAATTTTCAGATCGAAATTTTCAGATCGATATTCAGCGAAAAGCTCAATATGTAAACGTACTGATCGAGGCACGTATACCGGTGCTTATCGCTGGAGGCAAACTCACAAGCCGCTTTACATCGCGAGCACCTTGCTGAGTATTATCCAAACCACAGCATCCCCGCAATATGGATTATTCAATTTTGATTTCAGTGCTGCGAGTACTGTTCCAAATGAATGAATTAATATAAATACGGCCGTCAGTTTCACGTATTGCTGTTTTTTTCATATATATATATATATATATATATATATATATATATATATGTATATTAAGAAATGGACAAAGTCTGACAATTTATTTATTAAAGACATTTTTATGTTTAACGTTCTTTTTATAGATACAAGTATTTAAGTAAATGCTCTGTTTATAATAAACAGCATTAAATAACATTTACCGGCCTGAATGTCCGAGAAATTTTCATAGAAAATATTTGTCCTTTGACAGGATTCGAACCTGCATCCTATGAAAATTTCTCGGACATTCAGGCCGGTAAATGTTATTTAATACTGTTTATTATAAACAGAGCATTTACTTAAATACTTGTATCTATAAAAAGAACGTTAAACATAAAACTGTCTTTAATATATATATATATATATATATATATATATATATATATATATATGTTTCAATAAATAATATAGACAAGTGGTGTCTATTTGATATAAACTAATGGCTTCTGTTACCAATTATACCAACGGCTTCCCATACTTAATACTTCTTGAATTCACTCTCGCGTGGTCATGTGTGACATCATGAGCTGCGGTGCGATTTTCGCTTCCAGCGTCTTATATGCACGTGTTTATCGTTGCTTGGAAATCATCCATGTAAACAGAAATAGACTATCATCACATTCTTGTCCGTGTATTGCTTAATATATTGAACTGTAATTGTCATCTTCGATAATAGCTTATGTAAGCCGAAAGCTTAGATTGGATTAAAAAAAAATGGATCAATATTGTGATTTTCTTTCTTCGCTTATCAGACGTTATGAAAAGAATTTACATAAAATAAATAGACAACACTTGTCTATATTATTTAATGAAACATGTATGAATGAAAAAATGCTGCCTAAATGCATACAATATATATATATATATATATATATATATATATATATATATATATATATATATATATATCAGATAATCAGATATCCAGAAAAGGCACGACACGTGGAACTAGAACAATCTACCCTGGTGGGCGAAATAAAAGTTTCGGTTCTAAATTCCAATGTTATATCTTCTGAAGAGGGCCGGAGCGTACAACGGCCGAAGCGTTGTGAACATGCCAATAAAGATGAGGACTACAGTCCGAATAACGCAAAGTGAGTAAATTGTTTTCTATGGCTAATCAATTCTTTGCAGATTATTTAAAAGCAGGAAATATTTTTAGATTGTATGATTTTTTTACGATAATAAAAGTTCGGGGATACAAATATTACTAATTAACCCATAGCTGGGGGGAGAAAATTTGAATTCATATCCTTCTTGATAGAAGCATATAACTGAAACTGAGATATCCAGAAAGGGCACTTGTCCGTGGAACTAGATCAATCTACCCCGGAGGGCGAAATAAAGGGTTCGATCGAAATTCCAATGTATATCACCTGAATAAGGCCGGAGAGTACAACTGCCGAAACGTCGTGAATATGATAATGTAGATGAGGACAAGAGACCGAACAATGTAAATAGTGTAAAAATATATTTATTCACTGTTTACACATTTCAGTTTTGGGTTTAATCCATAGTTTGTTGACTCTCAATCTCAATGTTACAGCCGTCCTGGGTATGACCATAAACTACGTCCTCGCCAAGAGTAAGACGATTAATTGCACCCGCGTCCTGGGTATGACGATAAACTACGTCCTCGCCAAGAGTAAGATGATAAATTGCACTCGTGTCCTGGGTATGACGATAAACTACGTCCTCGCCAAGAGTAAGACGATAAATTGCACCCGTGTCCTGGGTATGACGATAAACTACGTCCTCGCCAAGAGTAAGACGATAAATTGCACCCGTGTCCTGGGTATGACGATAAACTACGTCCTCGCCAAGAGTAAGACGATTAATTGCACCCGTGTCCTGGGTATGACGATAAACTACGTCCTCGCCAAGAGTAAGACGATAAATTGCACCCGTGTCCTGGGTATGACGATAAACTACGTCCTCGCCAAGAGTAAGACGATAAATTGCACCCGTGTCCTGGGTATAACGATAAACTACGTCCTCGCCAAGAGTAAGACGATAAATTGCATTCGTGTCCTGGGTATGACGATAAACTACGTTCTCGCCAAGAGTAAGACGATAAATTGCACCCGCGTCCTGGGTATGACGATAAACTACGTCCTCGCCAAGAGTAAGATGATAAATTGCACCCGCGTCCTGGGCATGACGATAAACTACGTCCTCGCCAAGAGTAAGACGATAAACTACATGCGCGTCCTGAGTATGTTGATACACTATATCCGCGTCCTGCGTATGATGATAAATACATCCGCGCCCTGGGTAAGGCGATAAACTACATCTGCGCCCTGGGTATGATGATAAAGTACACCCGCCTTCTGGGTAATAAGATAAACTATATCCGCGCCTTGGGCATGCATATAAACTGCATCCGAGTCCTAGTTTAGATGATAAACTGCATTCACGTCATGGGCAAGACGATAAACTGCATCCGACAGCAAGGCCTCTGATTAGAAAGTTTTGATGAGCGTGAAAACACCTATTAATTGCTGATGTTCCCAGGTCCACACTGATCCGGAGTGGTAGCACCTGTCAGGGTCCCAGCTATGGGCAAATAGTTCCCCCCCTACCGACAATATGGGTCAAAACTTTATGAAAGTATAGAAATAGGTTTTAATACCAGCAATAATTTTTGTGAAAAAATATTATTAGCTGTACTTTTTGGCAAAAAAAATATTACCAGGAATACATTTATGAAAAGTAAATATTAGCAGCAATAAAATACTTGTCGGCATTAGAGAATCCATTGATGTTGATATACCGTAAAACAAAACAAATCAAACCAATGTTACTGGTTATTTTATTTTTTATTTTTTATTTCTTTTTTTTTTAATTACGTCTTATTTTTATTATTTTTATTAGCGATACTCGCGTGTTTTTAAGTAATTTAATGTTTTTTTTTTTTTTTTTTTTTTTTTTAGTCAATGAAAGTAATATTTGTAGTCAGTTCTTTGAACTTGTAGACAGGTGTTATCATAACGTGAGGGAAGTGCTACATAGAAAATTTGTAAATTGACAGATGGCGTGTTTGTTTCGTAAGGTCTCTAACCATATTTTTTCTTACCATCCCACTCCGAGAGGCGACGAATTATAAACAGGATGCTCTTCTTTATTTGGGACAAAAAAAAAAAAAGAGTCGTCTTGGAAGTTTTCAAATATCGAGCATTTACACGCCTTTGACGTATGCAACTAAAGCAACCACATTAAACCAGACGGTAGGGAGATCAAAGACGAGTTGAAACAGCCAGGACTAGTCCCATCATTGACATTACTCCTTCAAAGGAATGACATGTAGACTTTCAGAAGATCGCATTTATTAAGGTAGGTCTAGTCTGGCACAAGGATTCGGCAGTGAGGACTGAAATAGCAGTAGTAATAATAACATGCTAGATTAACTTTCAAAATCTCATTAGGTTAATGAAACACTATTGTTTACTCGGTTTCAGCTTAATCTGACTTATGGTGTGTATCGGTTACGTCCCCAATGAGGATTGACTTCATTAAATAGAACCGTACATCATATTACAACTCTCCTTACTCCTTTCATACTTAGCATGTCCGTCACGTCTTGCTATGACCTTATAATGGACTTATTCTGTTTTGATCGCGAGGAAAGACGGAAAAAATATATCCGAGGTGCTGTTTGGATTCAGTGAGTAAAAGATAGATAGATAGATAGATAGATAGATAGATAGATAGATAGATATGAACTGACTCAAATAGATAGATAGATAGATAGATAGATTTGAACTGACTCAGATAGATAGATAGATAGATAGATAGATAGATAGATAGATTCCCTTTCTACGGCTTATCAACCCTTTGTAGGTTATTAAAAGCCAAGCAATATTTTTAGATCGTAAGAATTTTTAAAGATAATAATTTAGATATACAAGTCTTACTAATTAACCCATTGTGGAGGGATAAGAGATGATTTAGTACCTTTTCCAAGTATCGACCGCACTTCTCTATTGAATTAGTCTAATATTGATTGATTTGTTTTTATACGGCTTATCAACCTTTGCAGGTTATTTAACTCCCTAAAATATTTTTAGATCGTAAGAGCCTTTTGGAGATAACAATGACTTAGATAGACTTCTTACTAATTAACCCATAGCTGGAGGGAGACAAGGTGGATTCATACCTTTCTCAAGGGTATTTGTATATAAGTGAATAAAACGAACCCAACTGGAATTGGATCTCCGATTAACATTTCTGAGCCGTTAACCTTTACACCACCTACACATCCAAACATACAGGACCAAGTATTCCTAAGCGCTCACCCATCTAGGTACTGACCAGAATCGACGCTGCTTAACCTCGGTTATCGTACGAGAATCGGTGTTTCAACGTGATCTGTCCGTAAGCCATACCACCAGCATATGCAAGTGGTATTTCCAAGAGGTTACCCATTTAGGGTCTGACCAGGATTGACGGTGCTTAACCACGGTGATCGTACAAGAATCGGTGTTTCAACGTGATCTGGCCGTAAGACATACCGCCAGCACATGCAAGCTTATAGAAACTGGTATTCTCAAGCGGTCACCCATCTAGGTACTGACCAGGTTCGGCGTTGCTTAACCTCGGTTATCGTACGAGAATCGGTGTTTCAACGTGATCTGTCCGTAAGCCATACCACCAGCATATGCAAGTGGTATTTCCAAGAGGTTACCCATTTAGGGTCTGACCAGGATTGACGGTGCTTAACCACGGTGATCGTACAAGAATCGGTGTTTCAACGTGATCTGGCCGTAAGACATACCGCCAGCACATGCAAGCTTATAGAAACTGGTATTCTCAAGCGGTCACCCATCTAGGTACTGACCAGGTTCGGCGTTGCTTAACTTCAGCGATCGCACCAGATCATTATCTTCCCATCTTATCCTTATAAACTCTTCTTCTATCATCTCTGCCTTGAATTGCTCCCCAGCTTTTTACTACGTTAAATTTAATAAAATAGAAGTTTTTTTTTTATTTTTCTTTTATTGCAAACTAATATCAATGTAATGGGTTCGATTCTCACTATGGGTCCGAAAACATTTCACAGTCCTTAAGTTAAGCTGAGTAAATATCTATACACGATTCTCTTGGATTTTATGAGTATTTGCAAAGAATCCAGATTTGTTGTACTCTTTTATTTTATTTATTTTTTTCTTTCTTAATGTTTTTACTTGCAGTAAGATCATTCTCAATCTGTCACCCATCTTTTGCACGCGGAGAAAGCCTTTGCTTAACTTCGGAAATTTAATAACTTCGAATTAAATAAATAGTGCTTAATTTTGCGCCCCCCGTCGAAATTTACGGCTTTTGTCACTTCCAAAATGGCAGCCGAGTTGAAAAAGAAATGCTTGCATGTGCGTCTGTGAGAAACGTCTAACACACAGACACACAAACTTATTTCTATAGTAGAGAGAAAACGAACAATTGTGGTTAAGGTGATTGCATTTTGCCCAAGGTGGTCAGTCTTTCAAATACCGTTTTTTTTTTTTCAAGCCGAAAAAAAACCCTGAAATTGGGTGCAACAAAATCTTCTAATCTGTATTCTTCTCTATTTGGTCTTGAACTGAAATAAGCTAAAATTAGTATGCGTTAATCCATTTTATATCACTGGTAGGATTTATTAGACAAATATGTCAAAACTTTCAGTGACAACGAATATTAAATTACATTAGAAGCCTCTAGGCGCCTTTCTGGTATATATTTTGCTATAGAAATGCATTACAAATTATTTTCCCCTAGAAGTAGACTGAATATTAGGACGGGTGCGTATTACCCTCGAAATCCGCGACTGCTGGGCCCAAACTTGATTGAAGTCCCCGGGCAGTGACCTTCGCTATCTAATCATTATTTGATTATTTTTTTCTACCTACATTTATATACGTTACAAATTAGACTAAGCACAACTGACGATTAAAGAATGAAAATTTTTCGCGAATTTTGACGTCATTCTGGGGTCTTTTGTTCTTCGTCCAAATCTGTGAATTTTGTTTTGCACATGCTAAGCAATGTTTAAATTTAAACAAAAGAACTATTTAAACTTCACTATCTTTTATCTATAACGTTGAATGTGTTAAAATTATTCAACTCTTAAACAAGAAAAATCTCAAGTCGATATTAAAAATCGCCGTAAAACAGGGTTGATTTAATTAAGATGACGTGTTTCTAATTTGTATTTCGACGCATTGTATTGAGTTTCAATATTTTCTAGTTTAATTGTTCACCTTTATTGCATATGATCCATTATTGTACCTAATTAAGTTACAATAAAACTAGGATAATGAATATTACCTTTGAAAATTGAGATTTAGTAGAGTGAAGTTCCCATATCAGAGATTTGGGACGGGTATCTCAAGATTCTTGCATTGGCCCTGTATATATATATATATATACATATATATATATATATATAAATATATATATATATATATATATATAAGTAGTCTTCTGTAGAATAGGGTCAACCCCTTACAACACTTTTTTCTACCTACATTTATATACGTTACAATTTAATCTAAGTACAACTGACAATTAAAGGATGAAATATTTTCGCGGATTTTGATGTCATTTTGGGGTCGTTTTCTTTTCGTCCAAAGCCGTGAATTTGTTTTGCTCATCTTAAGCTTAAAAAAAAAATATTATATAAAATTCTCTATTTTCTATCCACAATATTGAATGTGTTAAATTCTTTTCTTCAACTTTTTAACAAAAAAAATCTTAAGTTGATGCGAAAAAACTGCCGGAAATCATTATTGATTTATTTAAGAAGGATTGTTCCATTTAATGACATGTCTCTAATTTGTATTTAGATACATTGTATTTATTTTCAACTTTTCTAGTTGAGTTATTCCCCAATATTGTACAAGATCCATTATTGTATATAATTAGGTTACAATAAGATTGGAATTTTTTATGAATATCACCTTATGAAAATTGAAATCTATTAGAGTTAAGGTGGGTATCATAGATTCGGCGGGACGTGGGGCCACGAGACCCTTACACCAGTCCTCCTGGAAGTGATTTTAATTCTAGCCATGTCACGAGTAGAATTCATTAAACAAGTACTTAAAAATGTTATTCACTCTAACTGCTGGTATTTTTTTTCCCAAATCTATTGCTGGTAATAATTTTTTTTCTAAAAATGTATTATTGGTATTTATATTTTTACTTTCATAGTGTTTTCAGCCCAGTTTGGGGGTTAACTATGTGCTCATATCTGGGACCCTAACTGGTGCTACCACACTGGGACAGGGTGGACCTGGGAACACCTGCAATTAAGAGGGGGTTCCACGCTCATGAAAACTTCCTGATCAGAGGCCTTGCTATCGGATACAGTTTATCGTCTTACAAATGACGTGGATGCAGTTTATCACCTTAACTAGGACTCGGATGAAGTTTCTATGCATAGCCAAGAGGTGGTTCCACATTCCTCAAAACCTCCTGATCAGAGTCCTTGTTGTTGGATGTAGTTTACTGTCTTACCCAGGACGCGGATGTAGTTTATTGTCTTACCCAGCACATGGATGTAGTTTACCGTCTTACCAAGGACGCGGATATAATTTATTGTCTTACCCAGCACGCGGATGTAGTTTATCACCTTACCCAGGACGCGGATGTAATTTATCGCCTTACCCGGGATGCGGATGTAGTTTATCGTCTTACCCAGGACGCGGATGTAGTTTATCGTTTTACCCAGGACGCGGATATAGTTTATCGTCTTATTCGGGACACGGATGTAGTTTATCGCCTTACCCAGGACGCGGATGTAGTTTATCGTCTTACCCAGGACGTCAAAAGTGAATGTAATGAATTCGGTCGCAATTCGCAGTCAGGCTCGTCGAGATCACTTTCGGGTCGCCAACTGTTCTAGCAACGGTTATATCAGCTAGAAAGGATGAGAGAATATGAGCGGAAAAGAAACGAGGAAGCGATGAAGAACAGAAAATAAAAACAAAAAAAATGATGGAATTATAAAAAAAAAATGAGTGGCAAATTACATAGAAGACCATGAAAAGAAAAAGAAACGACATAAACTGGGTATAACAGCAAAATTGTCCAAATCCTGTAACAGCATAATTGTCCATCCCATAAAACTAATATCTAAAATGCCACTAAACTGATTGAGTTTTTTTTTCCAGGTTTTCAGATAAGTTTTAGATATTTTGACACCATTTGTCGTAAGAATAACTGTAATCACCTAGAATGAGAACAGGTCAAAATCGTTTTGTGTCAGCCCCACTGTCTTTCCAAATGAGCAATGCTGAGTGAAAAAAGATCATTCAGGACATCGGTAATACTACTAAAATTCATAAGATGATTTCCATCTTCAAAGTTCATTCAAGCACCATCAAGAGAACGTTGAATAAGTCTAAAAAAGAGGGAACAGTAGAGAGGAAAACTGAATTAGAAGGTCGCAACAGGAAAAGGGATGATGATTTCAACTTAGAGCTAAAGAGATCAATTAAAAAAGATCCAACTCGATTTCTAAGACGTTTGGCACGCGAGAGAGAAGTTTCAGTTATGACAGTCCAAAGAGCAGTGAAAAAAGACTTGAAAATGAAATCGAACGTGAAACCTCCGAGGTACCTTTTTACTCCAGAAGAGAAAGTTAGAAGGTAAGAAAGGGCAAAGATAATCTTGGATAAGTTGGAAAATAATATATATATATATATATATATATATATATATATATATATATATATATATATATATATATATATATATATATATGAACTTTATTCCAATCCTTCATGATTAAGCTATGATCCTAAGCTATGATTAATTAATTATGAACATATAATGATCGATTTCCACAGGATTCTTATGATAAGCTTGGAGAATAATTATACATTATTACTGCTTAAAGTAGAGTCCAATAGTATTATAAAGACTTCGTAGAATTCCAGATACCTTTAATCATTTCTATAATACAAAGGTTCAAAGATTAATCTAACAAATGGACAATTTTGCGGTTACACCGAGTACATACTGGATATATGTATATAGGTATATAAGTTTCATTGCTGAATTTATCTCCTCTTATAATCCTTTACATGATTTTTAACAATGTCCTCTAGGGCGCAAACTTTTCCAAAGTGTTAAAATCAATTAGTGCTTTCTTAAGAGAATGTTTTATATAGGTTTTATAACGCATTGCAAACGCTTCCTCCCCATAAGTATATATATAATAGGCTCAAACACTAATATTCCATGCTTATAATTTATTACATTAGAATTAGAATCGTAAATACGATCCAATTCATCAGACCTACAAATTCAAAAAGAAATCGGAAAATATAACTCCGGGTATAAAAAACAAAATTTTACTGAGAGTGTATGTGTGGGAGTGGGAAACAAGTGTGAGAGGGAAATGTATGAAAGCTTTAGAGAGTAATGTAACGGAAGAAAGAAGAACAGGAAGGCCTCAAGGTGAAGGTGGGGATGAAAATTTAACAGAGAGAAGTTTTAAAGAGAGGAGTTAAATAACGGTTTAAATGAGTGAGATACAGATAAATATGAATTATTCTTACTCTGTCCTGATATATATATATATATATATATATATATATATATATATATATATATATATATATATATATACACTGACCACTAATATTATATATATATATAATTCGACGAATTACATAATACACTGGTTATATATATATATATATATATGTATATATATATATATAAAACCAGTGTATTATGTAATTCGTCGAATTGTGTTTTTTATCTATTTAGGATAGAGTTTCCAGTTCCTTCTAAAGTTAACTTCGTCTCTTAACATGTAAAGTCTCCGTGGAGTAGATAGGTTTATCTATCGTCCGGTTCACACTCCTCCCCGGTCTTTTGATCAGGAGTCGAGGTGTATTCCTTGTTTCCTTTTTAAGATTAGGTTTACGGTTCCTCTTGAAGACTTTTTATTCTCTTTTCTCTCCTCGTAGATCCTTGCGTCTTAGTGGCATTATCGCCTTGCTTGAGGTGAATTGTTTAAAACAAGAAAATTTCCTAAACGAAGCCTCGGTCTCATTCTATTAAAAGTTGAAACTTGAGACAAAATATTACAACCCACCCTTGCAAACAACAACATCGAAGAGCATCAACCAAAAACAAAAACAAAACAAAAAGAACGTTAAAAAAAAAAAAAAAAAAAAAAACATGACTCATCTTCTTGTCCGTTTTAAATAAAGAATTTACCCTATTTTCTCTCGACAGAACGAGATAATTTTCCGCACAGAGCTATTTTTCTTCTAACCGCAATCTTGTCTTGTTTAGTTCGATAAGAATTATCGCTTATTGGTTGCTTTTTGCTTTCAAGACTCCTGCAAATAAGTTATTTGGCGGACTTGCTGCTTCCACTGGTATCAATTAAAATGGCCGCTTTTTATTGCCTTTCGCGTAGACATTTTGCCTTTAATATTTACTAAGATTAACGTCGCTAAATTGAGAAAGATAAGACAAGAACGATTAGGCAATCTTCCAAATGGGGAGGACATGTGATTCAAACACACAGCCACTTCATTTAAGCCAGTTTCCGCAGAAAGAAAGATTTTTGATACAAGGAGTGGAAATAAAATTTCGGCAATTAAGCTGTAAATTATGCATTGAATTAAAATGTCGTTGTCATGGAGACAGAATTTTAAACAAGCGTAAAAAACAGAAATAAAATATACGTGATAGGTGATAGGTTTTTAAAAAAAGAAGAATTGCTGGTCCAGTTAGACATACCTTCAGGTCAGTAACCCAGTTCACTTAGATGGTGTCCGATCGAAAGCGATCAAAGAATCGAGATATGTCTTCCAAGACGCCTTCGCTGCTTCATCTTTTATACTTAAAAAAAAAAAACTATCGACACGCACTCTTGATCGTTCGTTATCACCCTCTCTCCCCTCTCTCTCTCTCTCTCTCTCTCTCTCTATATATATATATATATATATATATATATATATATATATATATATATGGAAATATGTAGAAAAATAGGAAAGAACACGTTAGGTAAATAATTCGGAGTACTTTAGCATTTTTGTTTTTATTAAAAAAAAACAAAAAACAATGCTCCATACAGAAGTAGAGTTTAAATTATAATTATTTTTTAAAAAAATATGATTCCTTCGCTACATAAGAGTTCTCATGTTTCAAAAACAAGTGCAAAAAATCTCAGTATAATTATTAGAATTAAATTGAATTAAAGTATCAAGCCCTGTTTCATACTCAAACGAAGGATGAAACAGGGCTTGATACTTTAATTCAATTTAATTCTAATAATTATATTGAGGTTTTTGGCTCTTGTTTTTGAAACAGGAGAACTCTTATGTAACGAAGGAATTATATTTTTTTTAAATAATTATAATATATATATATATATATGATCGAAATCAAAGTATAAAAGTTAATATTACGAGACATATTAAAAAAAACGGATGAAGCAACCGGTTTCGCTCCCGCTCTTCAGGCTTCAACGGGAGATATCACGCATTGAAGCCTGAAGAGCGGGAGCGAAACCGGTTGCTTCACCCGTTTTTTTTTTTGTTTTTGTTTTTGTTTTTTTTAATATGCCTCGTAATATTAACTTTTATACTTTTATTTCGATCATTAAATTTTGTACCTAGAAAAATATCTTATATATATATATATATATATATATATATATATATATATATATATATATATATATATATATATATATATATTGAATATCTAGACAGAAAACCTTCATTTATACATGTTTCATTAAAGACGACAGACAAGGTACGATGATTATTTTTTTCTATTTAATTTTTCTTGTGTTCGAACAAGTGTTTTCCTTTTTGGACAAAGAGTGTGTAGAAACTGTCCAAATTATCTATGAGTTCAAATGCCCCTTAGGGAACTGTGTTCCTGATCAAACTGAATTCATCAGTAACTACATCGGACACACGACTACATGCTTATCCAGACGGCTTACGTTACACCTATCTGACCACAGCTCTATGACAACCCATTTAAACACACACAAAAACATACCAGGCTCCATTCGAAATATACGAGTAGAACATACAAATATGATAACCTTAACCACATGTAAAAAAAAGTTTAAAAATAATGGAAGCCTGAATAATAAAAAAGAAAAAGCCTATGGATAAAATTATGAAGTAGGGACATAACCGCAATGTAGTGTATTAGGAAAATAAAACATCCTTATAATTGTAAAAACGTCCACACAACCCATAAACCCAATTAAATTGAAAAATAAAATCATCCTTGATAATGACTAAAAGTATAGCCGAAAGCGTTCGGAATTATAGAACACTAGCAGGAAAACCCGGCGTTGCCTGGGGATGTAACAGTAAGAGATAGATCAAGTATCGAACATCATAAAGACTGAAAAATAAAATTGACAAAGATTATTGTTTAAGGTTGACGGACACACATGTCTTAATTAGTTTTTTTTTTTTTTTTTTTTTTTTTACGAATTGGTCAAACCCAAACTCAAACAAAAACATTGTTTTCAATCGTTATGAGTCTACCGATTGAATAGAATTTTATTATAAACTATTGTCTTGTAAATGGAATTTTTAAATCATTCTGAATGTAAAAATAAAGAAAAAAGTGTGCAAGACAATAAGAAACACTACCTGCCAAAAAAAAAAATGTGAAGTTTTGTTGAAATCGGTTGAAAAATGTAGGAAATCCGATCCCATATATAAACGAACACACACACACACAAACAACCTGGGTTTTATAATAAGTATAACTCGATATGAGTTGTCTCCATTTCATTCTGGCGACAGAATCGTGTTTTCAAATTGATTTCGTGCAAAACAATTGTGTTTTTCCAATTTTTGGCGCTGTCAGAACCATTGCAAGGTAATTTTACATAGTCCTGTGAAGTTTTGTTGAAATCGGTTGAAAAATGTAGGAAATCCAATTCTAATATATAAACGTACAGACACACACACACACACACACACACACAACCCGGGTTTTATAATAAGTATGATTTGGACAGTTTCTACACACTCTGTGTCCAAAAAAGAAAAGTCTTGTTCGAACACAAGAAAAATTAATTAAAGAGCTTAATCGTAGTACCTTGTCTGTCGTCTTTAATGAAAAATGTATATATATATATATATATATATATATATATATATATATATATATATATAGATAGATAGATAGACAGATATCCGATTTTTACTACTAAACTTATTTAATTAATTATTTTTGCATTATCGTTCCCCTTCCTAACAGTTTATTTTCACGTGCTTCTCACATGTAGAAATCCCTTCCGATTTCTTGCTTCCCTGGTAACTACAATCGTGATCTTCTGTCTTCTTGAAGCCTGTTCTTTTTTCCCCTTTCTTTAATTCTCCCCATTTTCAATTTTTCAAGATAGCGACGAGATGCATGATTATGATGAAAGCTGGACTGAAATTGAAAAAGCTATTGAAAAGATTATCAGTTTTATGGAAAGAAAGCCAGCATTCAGATATAACGATTGCAATAACGCACGCAGAGTTAAAAAAAAAAAAAAAGTGTCTTTCGTTTAAAAAAAAATTTCAAGAACATAAGCAAAACAAAATGCGGAAAAAAATGAAACACCATGCCACAGTAGCAATCCACCAACATTCCATTCGTATTCTCCTGGTGAGATGCAAGCTCCACTCAAGCAGCATTTTGCCCACGAAGCACTGCATTGTGGAACTGACTTTCAACCTGTTGCTTCCCCGATTTGCTACAATCTTAACCTGTTCAAGCCCAGAGTTAATCGACATCCGCATATGCCCATTAACTCCCTCTTATTCTGTAGGACTCTACTTCAAGTGGATTCTGGACCTTATACAGGATGAACCTCACTGTAAAAAAGAAAAGAATATGGGAAATCAATATTTTTCTCAAGAAAGTAAGAAAAATTCAAAGAAAAGAAAAGAAAAAACAAAGAAAAAAATCATTTTGGTAAGAATGAATATCCAGGGTGTGTCTGGTATAAACACCGCTAGTTCGACCTCAACGTTGAAGCCCTTTCGTTTTATCAAACCTCTTTTAAACCGGCTTCAAAAGAGCAAAGAAGATTTTTTAAATATATTTTCCTGATAGATAGATAGATAGATAGATAGATAGATAGATAGATATGACTACGCCTTATAGATAGATAGATAGATAGATAGATAGATAGATAGATAATGAAGAGGCTGAGATAGATAGATAGATAGATAGATAGATAGATAGATATGACTACAATTTATCGATAGATAGATAGATAGATAGATAGATAGATATGACTACACCTTATAGATAGATAGATAGATAGATAGATAGATAGATAGATAGATAGATATGACTACACCTTATAGATAGATAGATAGATAGATAGATAGATAATGTAGACGCTGAGATAGATAGATAGATAGATAGATATGACTACAGTTTATCGATAGATAGATAGATAGATAGATAGATAGATATGACTACAATTTATCGATAGATAGATAGATAGATAGATAGATAGATAGATAGATATGACTACACATGATAGATAGAAAGAAAGAAAGAATGAATGAATGAATGAATGAATGAATGAAATAGACAGAACTAAACAAAAAGAAAGAAAGACATGGAAAGAACTAGAAACAACAGAATATGAAAAAAAAGAAGTCAAACCTAGAAAGAAAGAAAGAAAGAAAGAAAGAAAGAAAGAAAGAAGGGCAAAATGTGATAGAAAAATTGTCTTTTTAGCCCACGGAAATATCTTAATGGCAGGGAAAATCGGGTGTTCAAATGGACACAGTCTATAGACACAATACATGCAATAGTTTCAAAAGGAACGAACAAAAATATCGCTTGTCAAAACCAGTGTTTGACTGTTGAATAGAAAACAAGTAATTGAAACTCAAGACCGACTATTCCAGCAACTGGAATCATGCATTATTTTTACATATCAATTTATTTCACGTTGTTGACATCTATCTATCTATCTATCTATCTATCTATCTATCTTTCTATTTATATATCTATCTATCTCAGCCTGTTCATATCTTTCTATCTATATATCTCGGTCTATTCATTTCTATCTATCTTGGTCTGTTTGGGCAGTTGGAAGCGGTGTAATGTTTAGTAATCTTGACTCGCTACAACAATTACGACTGAGTTGTGAGTTCGATCCTCACTAGGTGTCCCCTACTATCGGCCCTGTGCACATCTAAGCTACGCTTGGATAATCCCTCTATTGGTCTGTTCATATTTTTCTATCTATGTATCTCGGCCTGTTCATATCTGTCTGTCTATCTATCTATCTATCTATCTACTTAACCTGATCGTTATCTATCTATCTATACACGTCTATTTCATTGTTCTTACATCCAGTCACTTAATATCTATCGATATATCTATACATCTATTCTCAATCAAGTCTTACATCTATCTATCTATCTATCTATCTATCTATCTATCTATCTATCTATCTCAGTCTGTATATCTATCTAGCTAGCTATCTAGCTATCTATCTATTCGCATCTATCTAATTTATTGTTCTTACATCCAGTCTCTTAATATCTATCGATATATCTATACATCTATTTTCAATCAAGTCTTACATCTATCTATCTATCTATCTATCTATCTATCTATCTATCTATCTATCTATCTATTATGCCGACATTCCCTGGCTAAAATCCACTGTCATGTATTCAGGCAAGGCATGCCACGAAAGCAAACGTGCCTAGTCCCTAGAGAGCGCAGCTCTGGGCTGGAACCTCCCTGTTTCATTAAAACAGAATATAGTGGGTCGCCAGGAAGCCTTTATGGCACTGGTCGCAGAGAAGGGGGTAATATTTGCTCCTACCTGCGATGTTGGTGTGTGGGTGGTTGCTGGTATTAAATTGACTTTGTCCTCGTCAGAGTACAACCACCAGCACAGAATTAACCGTATAGCATATTAATCGGAGGTATATGCGTGAATATTGGATGGCTATGCACTTGGTACTGAAGTATCCGTCAGACAAATTCAGCGGATTTATTCCATCATAAGAGATTGTTTGCATTTTTATTTGATGTTTACAAATCGGAAGAATGGATAATATTTTTTTATCAACAGACTGTTACGTCTCTCTCTCAATCTATCTATCTATCTATCTATATATATATATATATATATATTAGGTTGGTGCAAAAATAATATCGTTTTTTGACGTTAAAAAATACGTCAAAAACGATATTATTTTTGCACCAACCTAATATATACAAAAGGTAATGGTCAGTGTTGAATCAGACCAGGGAACAGTGGACAGTGGTATTAAAAAGTGCTCAATGCACGTGAGAAAATAGAAGTAAAAATAAAAATAACAGGTACAGCTTTTAAGTTTAAAAATCAGGAGATCATATTAAAATACGCAACCACGGTTTCGACCTGACGGTCTCTTCGGTCGATACTTTGAAAATGACCATTTTAATGCTTATTTTAAAAACCACACAAAGGACGCTACATAATTATCTTTCAAAAAATATCTTTAAAAAAACTGAAAGGCGGATGATGATTAAAAGACCGTAAATTGCGTGTAATGGGATGGGAAATGAAAAATAAGGTGAAAGAAAGAATGGAAAGGGGCAGGATTTCAAGGGTATTGTAAAATATGTAACTTAATTGTTATGGATATATTATTGTTTCATTAAATAATACAGAAAAGTAACCAACTAACTCTGAACAAAATTAATTACGAGTGTAGTAACTATGTTTAAAATGAATTTGACCAAAATTTAATGCCATTTGCATTTGTACTCCCTCTGCTTAGCTCCCTTATATTGTGAACGCTTTTTTACAAAAATTCTATAGCTACAACGGATAAATTTAAAGTTTTTAAAATAATTAGAACGGAGTGCGTTCACGCGTGTTTTCAAAAATCACCATCACAACGATCACAGTTATGTTAAGTTTGTCTTCGCACTTTACCCCCTCCTCGAAGGAAATCTAAATTACCTGGGTTACCAAAAAACTTCCTTGGTGAATTTCAATTCAACATCAAGAAGCTACTTAAAGAACTAGAAATGATTATTATAAAAATAAATAGATATGTCTATATATATTTTAATCAATGTTTGAATGAAGATATGCTGCCGATATATATATATATATATATATATATATATATATATATATATATATATATATATATATATATATATTATTTGAATGCTCTCGAATTCACTGATAGACTTCTTAAGGATGATATTAAATTCATTAAGGAAGGCGCCGTAGTTTTTTCATTTCTTTTATTTTTCGAAGTACTTTCAATCGCATCCGAGATCATGATCAAGAGTGAATTGCTAACGCATTCCGTTATAATTATTTTAAGCACAGATGAACGCGCTCTGTTACATATATATATATATATATATATATATATATATATATATATATATATATATATATATATATATATATATATATATGTACACACAACAGAGCTCACTCGGATCCCATTCGCGTTCAACGCGTGAAGGCTGTCAATAAACATTCCTACAATTAGAGAAGCCAACGGCGACAAAACAAACACCGCCTTGAAAATGGCGAAGGAAGTGGTCGAAAGCATGTTGAACAATTTAGGGTATGGACAGTTTTTGTGCTCCATACAACCAATAAACGGTAAAATGAAAGAACGCTAGAAAAAAAAAATCAAATATTAAAAAGTTTTCCTTGTCCTCCATAATTAACAAAAGATTTTTAAAAGGAAGGTTGCTGCCCAAATATACACTAATCATATATATATATATATATATATATATATATATATATATATATATATATATATATATATATACACGAGTTAGTCGTTGCTTTGAAATTTTTCATGCAACAAAAACAGACTATCATTATTGTTTCGTCCGTGTATTGGTTGATATATTGAAAAGTAATTGTCATGTTTTATAACGACTTATGTAAGCCGAAAACTTACATTGGATTTAAACATGTATCCATATGGTGATTTCCTTTCGTCTTTTAATGATAATGTTATTAAGCTTATCAGACAATATGAAAGGAACTTACTTAAAATAAATAGACAAAACTTTCTGTATTATTTAATGAAACATGCATCAATATATATATATATATATATATATATATATATATATATATATATTAAGTCATTTTTATGTTTAAACATTCTTTTTTATAGATGGAAATATTGAGGTAAATGCACGGTTTATAATAAACAGTATTAATAACATTTACCGGCTTGAATGTCCGAGAAACTGTCATAGAAAATATGCGTCCTCCGACAGGAATCGAACCTGTATCCTATATTATTATATTGATGTCTTTTCGTCATCTATCTATCTATCTATCTGAATCTGTTTATGAGTGTCCGTTTTTATGTGCCTGTTTATATCTATCTATCTATCTATCTATCTATCTATCTATCTATCTATCTATCTATCTCAGCGTCTTCATATCTATCAGTTTAAGTCTCTCCACATCTATCTAGCTAGATAGCTAGCTAGCTATCTGAATCTGCTTATGTGAGTCTGTTTTTATGTGTCTGTTTCTATCTATCTATCTATCTATCTATCTATCTATCTATCTCACCATCTATCTCACCGTCTTCATATCAATCAATTTACGTGTCTTCATATCTATATATCTATCTATCTGAATTTCTTTATGTGTGTCTGCTTTTATATGTCTTTTTCTATCTATCTATCTATCTATCTATCTATCTATCTATCTATCTATCTGTCTGTTCAAATCTATCCACGCATTTAGGCTTTCCCATCTATCTCTGTCTCCAGACAAATCGTTCTGCCTGATCGAACCATTCCATTTATTGATCAGCCTGTCTACTAAAGAATCTCTCTCCAGCACTCGCTTTCTCCATCTTTCCATCATTGTTCGCATCTAAACAACCATTTCGTTCTGTCTATTCACCTACGCCCCTCCCCCCCTACAAAAAAAAGTTTAACTTGCGTTTCTCCAATGTTGACCTACCTATTTATCGATCTGTCATTTTATCCGTTCCTGGATTGATTGAGGAGGAAGAGTTTTCC
Organism: Acanthosepion lycidas; assembly: GCA_963932145.1. Classification (NCBI taxonomy): domain Eukaryota; kingdom Metazoa; phylum Mollusca; class Cephalopoda; order Sepiida; family Sepiidae; genus Acanthosepion; species Acanthosepion lycidas. The sequence continues at coordinate 38,238,099 of OZ010611.1, forward strand.
TTTCTTATTCATTTCTTATCTACGGTTCTCCATTTTGATATCGCAATCCTAAGCTTAGAATGGTACAAGGCCACAATTCTGGCGCGCCCACTTAGATATTTAGTGAAGAGAAAGGATTATAAAGCAACAAGTTTCAGGAAGATAGAATATGGGAATTGAAGTTGATCCTAATAATACTTCATCTCACGACTTCAGATATATGAAACAATATTATTTCACTATGGGAAGTATCAATATAATGACGTAATAATGTCGTTTTTTGACGTTAAAAAATACGTTAAAAAACGACATTATTACGTCATTATTTTTGCACCAACCTAATACTTGGACACACTGCATTTCTTAGTTCCAAATATTAGGTCGGTGCAAAAATAATGTCGTTTTCTCACATATGTTACTATGTGAGAAAACGACATTTTTGCACCAACCTAATATACACACAAATATGAACTCCATTTGCTGTGTTTTTTGAGACTGTTTTAGTTTTATTACCTCCTGTCTCTTTCCCCTCTCTGCCTATTACCCCCATAGCAGTTGGGAGAGCAATCAGTCTGGACATAAGAGTAGGAAGTGAAGATTATGAGCATATAGACCAGTGTTTCTCAACCTTTTTAAGCAATGGCACACCTCAGAGCAAATGAAAATATCATTGCACATTTAACAAAATCTTTAAAGTGTATACATTTAAATGTCATGAAATAAAATCATAGATTTTAAAAAAATAAATATACACGCAAATATGAACTTACTTTATTTCAGTGTTTCTATTCAATTATTTGTACTTGGTGTTGTTTTTTTTTGTGATTTCTTCAATGTTTGGTCGAATGTGTAATAAGCAGACCCTTATTTCTTCTTCAGTTGAGTGTAGTCTTTCTCGCTTCTTATTTGTATACACACACACACACATATTTGCGTTATGACAATATTTTACAGCACACTTAAGAAGATCGCAAAACAAATTAGTCTGCCGTGGCACAGAAGTTGAGAATTATTGGTTTAACGATATGCAATTTGACAGCAATCACCCATAATTCAAAATCTCTGACTGAAAACAACATCTGTGCTAAAGAAGATCATAATAATACTTTATTTCAGGACTTCAGATATATGAAACAATATCATTTCAGTATGGGAAGTATTAGTATAATGACGTAATAATGTCGTTTTTTGACGTTAAAAAATACGTCAAAAAACGACATTATTACGTCATTATTTTGCCCCAACCTAATACTTGGACACACTGCATTTCTTAATTCCACCAGGTCTAACTTTCACAGTTAGGACCTGCCATGCCATTTACATAGTAAAAAAACAAATACATTTCATTCATATACCATTGGTGAGAAGTAAGTTCCACTCAAACAGCTTCTTCCCACAAACCACTGCTCTGTGGAACAGATTCCCAAGAGGATGGTTCCCTGATCACTACAATCTTAACCTGTTCAAGTCTAGTGTTAACTGTTATCTTTTCCTTCTATCCATATAAACTACCTCTTAATCTAACCCTCTACCTTGAGTGACTCCTGGCCCTTACACAGGTTGAACCTTACTGTGAAAAAAAAAAGATAATGATACACTATACAAGTTTATAAGTTTTCTTTATGTTCAGTTTTGCTGCCTTACTATGTGATTTTAACAAGTTCTGTTCATACCTCATTCAATCATCAGCATAGATTAAAACATCTTATAAAACAGAATGTTTCACCCTTTTCTTAATTTATAATGTTTTTCATATTTTGTTCCCTTTTATTCCAGTCTACACGTAAGAGAATTTTTAAAGTAATTAATGAAGCAATTAAGAAAATATCCTAAATATGATAAACATACATTTCCTTATGAGTTATTTAATATCTTCCCATCTACACATGTGCACACACACATGCACACGCACACATATATATATATATATATATATATATATATATATATATATATATATATATATATATTAATCATTTCGCCCCAAGCAAGTTGATAATATTACTAGGATGTAGGGTGTTATGGGGAGTGAAAGAGAAACAGCAGACATTAGTGAAGAGAAGTGAGGAAAAGGACAATAAAGCAACAAGATTCAGGAAGACAGAATATGGGAATTGAAATTGTCTTTAAATTTTTCAAGATTTTTGCTGAGGCGATGCAAGAAATTGGAAGAGAGTTCCAAAGTCAAGAAGTTTGAGAAAAGATATTGTTAGAATACAAATGGCGGTTGCATCTAGCTTGTTCCAGTTTGTGATACCTAGTTGCCTATCTAGTGGCACATTTAAATTCATGCAGTTGAGGCCTAAGGAAAAAAGTTCATCAGAACAATTGCCATGAAAATATTTATAGAAAAGATGGAGGGAAGCCACGTCATGTCGATAAGAAAGTGACTGAAGTTGAGACGCCTGCTCAGAATTGATTACGTTACAGACTCTTCCTTGAATTTTGTCAAGGATCTTGAAATTTTTAGCATCAAATTAGATATGGCAGTAGTCTCCAATGCCTAGACAAATGGTAGATTTATAAATATGCAATATGGTAAATATACTAAACAATTTGGAAAACTCTTAAAATTTTAGTCTGAATCTCTGGGATGAGAGTTTTCATTATTACAGTATTTCTATGTAGAAATTTCCTGATCTCTGTAGTTGTTATCACAACATTTCAGTCATCCTGCCCTCTAGCCTTTATCATTTGCATGTCAATCTGGGTAACCTACAAGCAATTTTGCTTATCAGCAGCTAGTTTAGGTTTAAGACTCCAAGTTCTCCACTCAAAATTGTCCGACAAGACAATAACCTATTGGATTAAAATTTTGGTTCATGTATTTGGTCATTGTGAGTAATTGTGAGCCTGGCAGTGTATACTTTGACTCAGTGGAAAGAGAGTGAGCACTAACTGAGTAGTACTAAATAAGAATTAGATGAGATATCCCTAGACATGATTAGGTGAACGAGAACAATCTACTGCTGTAGATTAAATAAAGGGCTCAGTTTAAAATTCCCTGCAGGTTATCTGGATTGACAGAGGGAACAATGGCCATAATATTGTGATAACAACAGCAATGACGAGGACAATAGTCCACACAGAAATATTTGAAGTAAAATCTAGACAGCTACCAGACCCGGTTTGTATGAGGTTTACGGGTAATTTTTGGCCGGGCCTACGGGGTCGGATAGCCCACAATAAACTTGGCCTTGTGCCGCATCTTCTTTCTCGTGAAAAGGGCAGGTATATATCTCCATTCTCTTCCTACAAGTGTAGAGGAACTTAAGTATAGAATCACTGAGGCTACAGAGAATGTTACGCAAGACATGTTACAGCGTGTTTGACAGGAGCTGGACTACCGACGATCTGTATTGCATTCAACCTGTCCAGTGATAGTCATATTTTTCAAGTTCTCTTTGCTCATTATGTGAGAATTTTTCCGGTCAGATAGATAGATAGATAGATAGATAGAGAGAGAGAGAGATTAGAACCTAGATAAATTGAAACATAGATAGATAGTAGATAATCAACAGACTGGAATAGATAGATAGATAGATAGATAGATAGATAGATAGATAGATAGATAGGAACAGACTCAGATAGATAGATAGATAGATAGATAGATAGATAGATAGATAGATAGATAGATAGATAGGAACAGACTCAGATAGATAGATAGATAGATAGATAGATAGATAGATAGATAGATAGATAGATAGGAACAGACTCAGATAGATAGATAGATAGATAGATAGATAGATAGATAGATAGATAGATAGATAGGAACAGACTCAGATAGATAGATAGATAGATAGATAAATAGATAGATAGATAGATAGATAGGAACAGACTCAGATAGATAGATAGATAGATAGATAGATAGATAGATAGATAGATAGATAGATAGATAGATAGAAAAAAGTCAATTAAAATGCGATAATTGAATAGAGAGAACGGAAAAAAGAAAACCACATTGAAGAATTTGTAAAAGAAAGTGAAATGGTAGTTTTCAATGTTTCAAAGCCTTGAGTCATGCTGTCCACAAGAACATTTCAGAGAATCTTCACTGTATTCTTCTTCTTCTTCTTCTTCTTCTTCTTCTTATTATTATTATTATTATTATTATTATTATTATGTCAGGCATGTACTTGGTATACCTTTATCAGACTTGGTGACATGAATGGTGCATAGTTTCGTATGTGTAACCTAGCTTTTCTTTGTTGACGTCCTGCTATTTTGTATAATAGACTTCAGAGGTAGTCTTTAGATGAGTATATGAAATAAATTTTGTGTTCAAGGTCAATAAAATCTACGATATATATATATATTTTTTGTCGAGGGAGGGGGCGTTTATTATGTCTGCACTTTTAGATAACGAACAGGTTAAACAGATACATAAATAGATATGAACAGACTGCGATAGATAGATAGATAGATTATATTTATTATTGTAAAATACAATCGTTGCGGCAAATTGCTAAACATTTGGGAGAGTGTGGTAAGACTGGTCATCACTACCTACCCAATACCTTAGATAGATCGATCGATCGATAGATAGATAGATAGATATTAACAGACTGAGAAAGAAAGAAAGAATGAATGAATGAATGAAGAAAGAAAGAAACAAACAAGGAAAGAAACAATCAAAGAAGGAAAGAAAGAAACAAAGAAAGAAAGAAACAAAGAAAGAAGCAAACAAACAAACAATATTTTTGCGGGTGGGCCTGTGTTTATTACGTGTACACTTTTGGTTAATAAACATATTAAATGTCTCTGTGTCTATTCTGATCTCTCAAATTATTTCTATCTTTTTAACTTTCTTACTGGTTAAAAGCAAATAGGTTTTTGTTTTTTGTTTTTTTGTTTTTTTGTTTTTTTTTCATATTTCCCTTCTCATGTCTGGATATCGTTAGCAAGAGGGTTAATGTTTTGCTGCTGACTAACATTTCTACTACAGCCCGGGTAATCGCTCCTACAGAGCTGCTTCATCAGCGTCACGGCTGCTATGGTTGCTTCTACCGCTGTCACGGTCCTAGAGATACGCTCTGATCATCGACGATTATTTTCTTCAGACTCCTCACTGTGCTTTTTACACTGATTTTATGACAGGAATACACACACACACACACACACTCTGTCTCTCTCTCTCTCTATTCCGCTATCACTTTCGCACACGCACACACACACACTATTTCTTTCTCTCTATTCCTCTCTCTATCTCTCTCTCACGCACACATACATACACACACACTCTATCTTATTCTATTTCTCTCTATCTCTCACGCAAACACAAACACGCACCCACACTCTATTTCTCTCTCTGTTCCTCTGTCTATCTTTCTCACGCACACGCAAGCACACACACTCTCTCTCAATTTCTCTATCCATCTCCCTCTCTCACGCAAACACACACATACTCTCTCTATTTCTCTCTGTGTTCCTCTCTCTATCTTTCTCACGTACACACACACTTTCTCTCTTTATTTATTTCTCTATCTCTCTCACGCAAACACACACACACAAGCACGCACACACACACACACAAATATAGAGAGAGATAGATAGATCTTAAAAACAACTTGAAAGAGGACGTTTGACCAACACGAGGACTGACCAAAATTAATGATAAAAAAAAGCAAATGAAAGCTACAGATAAAGTTCACTTTATTCAGAAACAGTCATTCACTCCTGTAGTTTACTTCTACTAACAAGCAGGGACTTTTTTTTTCTCCTGATGATGGCCATGCTGGCCGAAACTAGTCGAGGAACCTAACTGAAATAATAAAACAAAAAAATATTAATATACGACCCAGTGTGCCTGAACATATAATTTTTTTAATATCTTTTATTGTTCGCACACACACACATAAACTTATATATATATTTATTAAAGACATTTTAAATAAATTGTCGGACTTTGTCCATTTCGTATTATATATATATATATATATATATATATATATATATATATATATATATATATATATATATATATATATATATATATATATATATATATATTACATCTGTCTATATTTCTAAGTATAGCTCAGTGAATATAAAGCGTTTGTTGAGCAATCCAAAAATTGACTTGCCTCAAAGAATTGAGAGTTCAATACCTAGTCAAACTTAGAGTGTTGAGTTTTTTTTAAGCTTTTCACCCGAAGCAAAGCGGGAAGCCACTAGGACGCAAGGGGTTACAGAAGATTTGGAGCAAGATCAGATAGGAGTGATAGAGGAAAGGATGAAGAGAAGAATAGTGGATAGATCAAGGCAACTGGAGATGTCGATTGACATTACATTTGAATAGTTGGAGATTATAGCTCTCAGGGAAACAGGAATAGGGAAGGGAGTTCCACTGGCGAGATATGAAGCTATTGGAGTAGAAGAGATGGCTACATTTAATAGTTTCAACAGAAAAAGGGTGAGAGCGGGATGCCAGCCTCGTAGGTCGCTTGAATTCATGACGTCTGGGAACCAGCAATTACCATGAAAGTATTTGCTCAAAGGAATTAACTGAAAATGAGATACCTCCCCCCACCTTCGCGCAAAAGAAAGAAGAAGCATGATTAAAACGATATAACACACACACACACACTCTCTCTCTCTCTCTCTCTCTCTCTCTCTCTCTCTATATATATATATATATATATATATATATATATATATATATATATATATGAAGAAAAATATACGGAAAAAACAAACTATTATGGTGTTTTAATGTTAATATAATGTCAACGTCGGACGTTTCGGTCTAATAAAGCATCTTCAGGACATATTCATAAAATATAATTAACATTATCAATTCAACATGACAAAGACGATGGACATAAGAACAAGACTTATCCAAACAGATAACTGAAAGTTTTATATGATCAGCGTTCCGTTTAAACATGGTCACGTTGTCGTCACGTGGGCGACGCTGTGAAAATGTATTCCTAAAATTTGAGTATTTTGAATGAAAAATGAAAAGAATTCTATTTTGATCTAAAATTTATATGTACGCTTGTCGAGCATTAATCTCGCTAGAAAAGGGGAAATACTAAAGAAGCCAGGTCTAGTATTCACCGTGCGTGAGATGGATATTATGCCTGCTTCATAATGTTAATTATATTTTATGAAGATGGTTTATTAGACCGAAACGTCCGACGTTGACATATTAACATTAAAACAGCATAATTGCATATAAGGATTTTTGTTTGTTTTTACGTATATTTTTCTTCATACTGTCGGATCTATATCCATATATTTGCTTATATATATATATATATATATATATATATATATATATATATATATATAATTAAATGATTCGGTTTGAAATTCTATTGTATATCACCTGAAGAAGGCCGGTGCGTATAGAGAATCGAAACGTTGTGACTATGACATTAAAGGTGAGGTCAACAGTCTGAACGGCATAAAAGTATATTATTAATATAACGTTAATTTTAGTGGTTACACGTGTTTCAGTTGTTATCCCGGTTTTTTTGTTCTTAAACCGTGAAACTAATATCAACCGGCCTAGATCATAAAAGGCTATTAAAGAAGAACTACACCTCCTGATAGGAATCGAAACCGCATCACTTTTTTCAATCAAAGATTTGCAATGTGGACGTAGTAATCAACACACTTACACAGAATGGTGACAATTCCTAGTTCTTCACTCCATCATTTATATGTAACTAGCAGCATGGTCCGGCGTTGCCCGTTCTTGATTCAAAAATCGCACGACTCATACAGCAATCGCTATCACTTGACTTAAATATTTTTTGCCCTTCCTTGCCTTTAAAGGAGTGTGCCCTTTGCCGTGCTGATGTTGCTACATGCCTTACTTCTTGCCTATCTCACACTGCGAATTTTTTCTAAGCTATATACTAAACATTAAGTCTGTTACGAAAAAAGAACTAAACAAAATGAACGCAAAACGATCAGCTTTAAAAATGGACTCGTAACTGGAAAAACCGAATGAAAAAAGTATGTTAATAACAAATACTTTTTCACATCCAACCCAGTTCTGCGGAATCAGAATCAACGTTGAGTTTAAGCAAGCGAATGAGCCAATTGTAGTAAAGTGACATGCAGATTTAAATTTTCCCACTTGTGACGAATGCAGCTATCGATTTTTTTTGCATGCTAGCATGCTAGTTAACATTTGTGTCAGTCAGCTGTTGGCTCTCACGCTGGCCAATAGAATCTTCCTGCCTATTCGTGGCAGCCAGCTATAGGCTCTCACTCTGGCCAGTAGAAAATGGCCGCAAACTACATGAAAACTACCGTAGAAGCATGAAAAAATCGATTATTTCCACTATCGATGGGAGTTGGGAAATGCAAAGTCTGTCTTGGCCTTACTCGCTAACTTGGAGCATGTGCATGTAAATTTTGGTGCAAATCTGTCGAAAATTGCGGCCGTGCATTCGTTACACACACACACACACACACATATCCTGCCTTTTATAGATATAGATTTATACAATAGTATTACTCCTATTATTATTATTATCATTGTTGTTGTTGTTGTTGTAATATACTAACAGCATTAAGTAGAAGCTTATGAAGCTTTATTTGACTAATTCACCTATAGCCGTCCTGAGTAAGACGTTAAACTACGTCCAGCAGCAATGCCTCTGATCAGGAGGTTTTGAAGGGCGTGGAACCACTTCTTAATTGCTGCTATTTCCAAGTCCACCCTTACCCGGGGTAGTAGCACCTGTTAGGGACCCAGCTATGGGCAAATAGTTAACTATCACCAGCAATACATTTTTTTTTTAATTTTTTACCAGCAATACAACTTTGAAAGAAAAATATTACCAGAAACAGATTTTTGACAAAACAAAATATTACCAGAAATAGAAAACGTTGTCGGCATTGAATAACCCATTAGGGTTTTGATATGCCATAAAACAAAATAAACCAAACCAAATCCATTCAGCTTTAGACTATATTTATTGTAATGGATAGTTACAATCGAAAGGGGGAAATGTGTCGAGAGGGATGTGTTTAGTTTATTACCACAATTATTATTATTATTATTATTATTATTATTATTATTATTGTTGTTGTTGTTGTTGTTGTTGTTGCTGTTGTTGTTAAATTCTTTTTTTTTTGATGACGTCGCTTATCGGCGAAATATGTTGAGGTTAAATTTTTCCGAACTGTCGGACACACACACACACACAAACACACACAAACACACACACACACACAACACACACACACACAAACACACACAAACACACGCACACAAACACACACACAAACACACACACAAACACACACGCAAACACACAAACACACACATACAAACACACACAAACACACACACACACTTCTTTGGGGGACAGACCATCCAGGCGATGTTTCCCCAGTTACTTGAATCTTAACAAGTCTGGTTATCGATCCTATGTATCGTCAGTATCACTCATTTTCTCCTCTTAAGTTCACGCAACATCCCCAAAGTCTTGATTGGCTATTGCGCATTGTATTAGCATTTAGTAAATGTATATACTATAGCAACCTCGAACGTCTCACATGTCGAACAAATCGGTTTTCGAACAATATTGCCAAAACGAGTTGACCAAAACGGAATCATTTCTGAGTTTACCGCAGTGTTCTACATATTCCTCTGTTGTATTGTGCTTTCCTTTTCTAATTTTATTGTACTGTGCCGTTTTTTGTTTTTTTTTTGTTTTTTTTTTCTTCATTATCCCTTAGTCATGGCTCCAAAGAAAACTAGCGGGGATACTGGTAAAGGAAAATGAAACGTTGAGAGGTAAAACATTTGTTGATGATATTGTTTATGTGGGAAATCTATAGTCTTGGATGTTGATAGTGAAAATATGAAAGAGCTGGTGGAAGAGCACTGTACTGAGTTTGCCATCAAAAAGCTCGTACAACTTCAAAATGAACAGCAAAAACTTTGTTATGTTAAATTTACTTATATTATGCTCTTATTTTCATTTACACTTTTGTGTGTTATTTACTGTTTGAATAAAACGTTTTTATACTAAAATATATAGAGTAAGCATGTAAATAATTATTCATATAATGCTGGGAAATGAATTAATCTCTTTTACATTAATTGTAATAGGAAAAAAATGATTCGATTCTCGGACAATTCGGTTTTAAAACAGACTTTCAGAACAGAAATTATGGCCGAGAACCGAGGTTACTCCTTATATATAGATAAAGAGATAGGCAGATATATAAATTTTGATTATTTGAATAAAACTCTAAAATATACAGACTTTTTGGCCTATCCATAAGCTTACACACCGACACACATACACATACGTGCAATAGCATATTCTTTTAGGGTATGACACGAACAATTTCGTATCCAAATAGGAGTGAAAATAGTGTGTATGGGCAGGGCCGGTGCGTACTATCCACGATCCTCACGGCTTGTCTTATTGGAGGCCTTGGGGTTGTGCATTGTGACCCTCGCTACCTTATCAACATTTGCTTTTGTCTACCTACTTCTATATAGTGATTTTAGATGTGGCACAAGGCCGAAAGTAAGGGGCACCCCGTAAGGATCGAACTCACTACTCAGTCGTAATTATTATAGCGAGACAAGCCTGCTAACCATTACACCGTCTCAAGATGCCCTAGTGATTTACCAACCGTAGCTTAGATGTGGCCACAAGTTATTTTTAGATTTTGGGGGACAATGGTGAGGTACTGCTATAAGAGTGAGCTCCCTGGAGATGAGATGCTACATCGTAATTCCCCATGTATAATCCGCAATTTTTTTCTAAAATGTAATAAGCAAAATTAGGGGTGCATATTATGTACAGCTACAAAAAATCTTTAAAAAATTGCCGTAAAATAAAATAAGAATTATCATAAAACTAAATTAAAATAATATTATTCTATGTTTAAATTGATTTCTTTTAAAAAAGAGTAGGAAACGCTGGCCGTAATGAAATTGGAGAAGTACAATTTATAGGGTTTGATTACCAAACAAGAAATGCGTATTATACATGAGTAGAAGCATTTTCCCACACATTCATCACAATTCTACGCGTATTATGGATGAAGGCGTATTATACATGGGGAATTACGGTACGTATTACCCCGACTACGAATGCTGTGTGTGATGGCATAAAAACCAGGATAGTATATATATATATATATATATATATATATATATATATATATATATATATATGTTATGATCCTTGTTTTTAAAAATTACAAGCTGTATAAGGTCTTTCATTAATACGCAAGTACTTTCAACTGTACATTCAGTCATCTTCAGGAATGGAAATTATTTTGTTTTTGGTAAAATTCAGGTAGCATGCGAGATGAAAATGCGAATTGAAATATTTTTTTTTTAAATGTGTTATTTTTAACGGATACAAAGCCGCAACGCTAAGGTTGAATTTTATATATATGTGTATATATATATATATATATATATATTCTTAAGCTGTGCTATATTTATGGGATAAAGTGATCAATATCAGAGACAGAGCGTGTGTAAATATAAAAGTGAACATAGAAGTCCTGACGATTACGTCTAGCATGAAACAGACTATCACCTGTAAGTGTTAACTTCTGTGTTCACTTTTATATATATATATACATACATACATACATATATATATATATATATATATATATATATATATATATATATATATATATATACATATATATATATATATATATATATATATATATATATATATAGATATAGATATTTTTTTATTTTCTTCGGGTGTTATTGTATAAATTGGATAAGCTTCAAGAAATCCTGTTCTTTTAAAACCTTTTTTTTAATGTGATTAATTTATAGGAAAATCCTTAATTAACTTATTGAAAACTCTGAGGAAAACAGGTTGATTTGTGATTTCTAACTTTATAGATAAGGCTCTTCCGATCAAATTTCAAAACAGTAAATTTAATTTCCACAATTTGATTTATTTTAATAATTACTATATATAGTCATGTATCATGCAGCCTTTGAAGGCCTAATTTTGAAGCTAATTTGACTACAGTAAATGGATATTATTGTGACCAAGTAAATGATTAAAGAAATAACAAAACAAGTGTTGCAGATATATCATATATTAAACAGTAAGTACAACAGAAGACTATTACTCGTCTAGTGAGTGTGTGTCGGATGGCCCAGCGTTCAATCTATTCGATTGTTAATATTTAACAGCCCCCAAAGCGAGGGATATATGTAGCACAAGGCCGAGTATATCATGGGTTCTCCAAGCCCGTAGGCTCGGCCAAAAATATTCCCTTATAACTCACATAAACGGGTTCAGGTTCTGTCTACCTCCCCGGACGAAACTTTGCCCTTCAGCAAAGCCTCGTCAGGGTTCCTCTCTGCCTTCGGGCAGAGAGTTAGACAGCAGCTGCGAAAACTGACAGGCTCGGTAGAACAATCTATTTGACTGTTATATTTAACACCCGCTACCCACGAGGCACAAGGACGAGTTTACCGTGGGTTCTCCGAGCCCGTAGGCTCGGCCAAAAATATTCCCTTAGAACCTGCATAAACGGGTGCAGGGCTTGTCTACCTCCCCGGACGAAACTTTGCCCTTCGGCAAAGCCTCGTCAGGGTTCCTCTCTGATCGAGGCAGAGAGTTTTGACAGTAATAAATAATCTGTTCGACTGTTCTGCCAAGGCCTTCTCTCCTACTAATCTTATAATAGGCGGAAGAGTCCAATATAGACTCTTTAGAGGAAGGACACCACAACAGATATATAGTTTATTCAACGCCGTAGCCAGGGCCAGCAGTATATATGCTAATTTTATATCTCGTATATGATGCGACGCTCTTAAAATTAGCTTCAAAATTAGGTCTTTAAAAGTGGCATGATGCGCTAGTATATACGGTATATGATGTAAATGGAATAGACACTTGTACTGAAAATCAAGAACAGACTTGCTGCTTAACTATTTTTACATGTTTTATACAGAAAATGAAGGCACGCCAGTATAGCGAAAGATGCCTTGCAGAAGATAAGCAAAATATTAAGAAATAGGAAAGTTTTGTTAGAAACAAAGAAAAGAACGCTGAATTGCTGTGTTATAAAAATCCTCCTATATGTCGGTGAATGTGGGGCCATTTCCTCACAGATGAAAAAGAGATTTTAAGCCACATAGATGTAATGCGATAAAAGGATGCTGAGAATACTATGGACGATAACAGGCAAATTTTAAAGAAAATGGGAGCAAAAAAAAAAAAAGGGACACTTGTACTTAGAATCAGAAAGTGACACTTGAAATTTCTGGGACATATTGAAAAAAGAAGGCTTGGAGAATTTGGCACTCAAAGGATGGACAACAAGAGCAGTGTGAAAGGAGTTTATGCAAATGGAAGTCACAACTGATATTAAGAAGGCTAATAATGAAAAAATATATTAAGAGCTGCGAAGGATAGGAAGTTGTGGAGACACATGATTGCCAGCGTCCTGAAGAAGATGATGAAAAAAAAATGAAAAAGAAGAGGATGAAATAAAAGATGATGAAAATAAAATGTCACCCATTTTTTAAAGCTGCTTTTTTTCAGCTATATTATTGCTTAACCGTTGTTGATAAATAGACAAAGGTTGCGATTGTTCCATGGAGAATGTAAACGAAAGCGAACATATGAACACAGAGCGAAATGCTTGTTCTCTTCCGTCATTACACGAAGAAAGCATCCAAGAACGCTTCGCGCGCGCACACACGCACACACTCACACACGCAATTCTGTATATATCTACACACTTAGATGTGTACACAAAATACTTAGATATATATATATTATGAAATGGACAAAGTCCGACAATTATTTTAAGACATTTTTACATTCTTTTTATAGATGGTATTTATCAATCCACCCACAAGGATTGAATGTGGCACAAGGCCTTTTTAATGTGGGTATCTCCGAGCCCGTAGGCTCAGCCAAAAATAAATAACCATCCAAACACCCCGAGGGGGGGGGCAGTTCCGTCAACCTCCCCCAACGCAACTCTACCCTTCGGCGGAGCTTCGTCAGGGTTCCTCCCTGCAAGCAGGGAGTTCGACAGACACCCGACCCGGCAGCTCACAAAGCGCAGATACTACACTTTCATCCTAGCCACCAGGCCGGTATTCTTTTGTAGATGGTATTTATCAATCCACCCACGAGGATTGAATGTGGCACAAGGCCTTTTTAATGTGGGTATCTCCGAGCCCGTAGGCTCAGCCAAAAATAAATAACAATCCAAACCCCCCGAGGGGGGGGGGCAGTTCCGTCAACCTCCCCCAACGCAACTCTACCCTTCGGCGGGAGCTTCGTCAGGGTTCCTCCCTGCAAGCAGGGAGTTCGACAGACACCCGACCCGGCAGCTCACAAAGCGCAGATACTACACTTTGATCCTAGCCACCGGGCCGAGCGGGTATTCTTTTTATAGATACAAGTATTTAAGTAAATGCTCTGTTTATATTAAACAGTATTAAACAACATTTACCGGCCTGAATGTCCGAGAAATTTTCATAGAAAATATTCGTCCTTTGACAGGATTCGAACCTGCATCCTACACGGAACCGTCATCTAGCCTGACGTGCCTTTACCGATTTGGCCACAGAGGAATCATCAGGTTAGCAAAGTCAAATTACTGTTTTTAAAGAACAAATGTCCCATGATTTTTTCTCGAACGCTCATATCTGCTCGAAGCGTCTCTTAAAATAAATATATGACATCATATATTATGAAATGGACTAAGCCCGACAAATATTTGAATATATTTTCTCTTTACAAGCATTTCGGCCTTCTTCAGGATCTATCTATATTTCTGAGATGAGATATTGTAATTATTTACTTTGTTCAGACTGTTGCCCTAATCTTTATTCTCATATTCACGACGTTTCGGCCGTTGTACGCCACGGACTTCTTCAGAACCCGTCGATATTTCTGTGATGAGGTATTTTAATTATTTACCCTATTTACATTGAACGGATTGTTGCTCTTATCTTTATTGTCATATTCACGGCGTTTCGGCCGTTGCACGCTCCGGCCCTCTTCAGAATATGTCTATATTTCAGAGATGAGGTATTGTAATTATTTACATTGTTCAGACTGTTGCCATCATTTTTATTCTCATGTTCACGACGTTTCGGCCGTTGTACGCTCAGGCCTTCTTCAGGTGATTGGAATTTCGAACTGAACTCTTTATTTCGTTCTTCGGCCCAGTGGATAAAAGCGTTGGTTGTTTCCTGTGAATTGATCCAAAGAGTTGTGAGTTCAATATCTGGCTACTGCAGCGGTGAACAAAAACTTGGCGAGTTGATTTAAAAAGAGACAAGTAAGACACCCGAAGAGGCATGGCACGTAGAACTAAAACAATCTACCTTTGTGGATTAAATAAAGGATTCAGTTCGAAATTACCTGAAGAAGGCCGGAGCGTACAATGGACGAAACGTGGTGAACATGACAATAAAGCAGAGGACACTAGTCCGAGCAATGTAAATAATTTATATATTAATTGTGAGTTCAATCCCTGGGCTGGATAGTGCGGACATGCATTTACAATAACTGAAGACAAAATGTCATTACACACACACACACACACACACACACACACATGTATATATATTTATTTATTATAATTTTATCATATAGCCAAAACCATTTTACTCACTACAAAGATGCAACTTCGTTTCAGTGCATTTCAACTGCACATCGACGGGTGAGAATCGAAAATTCATCATGCAGTTGAAATGCACTGAAACGAAGTTTGATCTTTGTAGTGAGTAAAATGGTTTTGTCTATATGATAAAATTATAATAAATAAATAATTATCGCTCTACGAGCCCTCTTTTGGATTAATGCTGTGAACGTTGCAATTTATATATTACTTTAGTTCTCATCGCATCTGATATATATATATATATATATGGTAAAACTTATGATTATATATATATATATATATATATATATATATATATATATATATATATATAGTCATAAGTTTTACCACTTTGTGACTGGAAGTGATAATTCCGAGGAGGCTATAAATCCAGAGAGAGGTCAATGTAGATTACAGAGCATTATAATCATAAGAAGAAAACACCGAGATGTTCAGCTCATCAAAACGAAAACCTGGTTGCGAACCTGTGGGTGTGTGTGTGTGTGTGTGTGTGTGTGTGTGTGTGTGTGTGTGTTTACCCTGACGATACACGTAGGTGAAACCTAGGTAGGTTTGCCTGGTTCTTTAGGTTCATAGTTAGATTTGCTCTACTCAGTGCATTGAGCACTTTGTTTAATTATTTTTGCTTTAGTCTTGTTGGGTTTTTTTTTCTTTGGACTCTGAGCTTGGATTCTGGACGATTGTTTGCGCCTGAATTACATGTACTTACTCCTTTCTTTTTTCATTCCTTTTTTTTTTTTCCTTGGGTATTTGTTTGTTCATTTACAAGCCAAAATACCTAAGGTTTTCCCAGACGAGTATAATTACTTACATATATATATATATATATATATATATATATATAAGATTATTATACATATATATATATATATATATATATATATATATATATATATATATATATATATATCGGTGGAGAGAGAAAAAGAGAAATAAAGAGGGAGAGGGTAATGATTAGGTATTTATCGACCGAGCAGCCAATCCTACTTTCGCTTGAAATTTATAAAATCTTTAAACTTAAACCCGTTTCTTTCACCTCAGAAAAATATTTTCCTGTCCCCTAGCTGTTATACCTCTTTCAAGTATTGATGGGAATTTCCCTGTCAAACCTTTTTTTTTCTGAAAAAGCGGAGACCGTTTCTATCTTGATTACATCATTATTACTAAGCTGCTGCTGATATCGAAAGTCCTCAACTGATGTGGTCTCTGTTAATTGGTACAATTCGTTGCCTGTCTTTCTGTAGCGCCAGTCCACAAGGATGGTTCTCGTTAAGACATACGGTTGTATACAGCTGACAGTTTAGATATTCCTGAACGGGGTTTGGTGCCATCCATGGCATCCATATGAAATTCTCGATCTGGCAACTTCTTAACATGACCGGAGGTCTTTGGGTTTGAAGCACCTTGCGTTGTTGACGAAAACTACTCCTAGAATAGACCATTCTATGTTCACTTATCTTGTCTCCCGCATTAAAGTTATCATGACATATCTATACACAAAATTATTTTAAGTGTTAATAATTCCACAACCGGAATTTTTATCTGTCTATATTACCGAAATGAGGTACTATGTACACTATTTACATTATTGGGACTATGATCCTCATCTTTGTCGCCATATTTATTACAACGTTTCGGCCGTTGTACGTTCCGGCCTTCTTCAGGTAGTTGGAATATCGAACTGAACCCTTTATTTCGCTCACTGGAGTAGACTGTTCTAGTTCCACGTGCCATGTCTAATGGATGTCAGTTATCAGTTATCTCCTGTTAATTCCCCTCTCCAAGTTCTCCACCGCCTTAACCAGGTATTGAACTCACACTCTTTGGGTCCTGTCACTGGATCTAACCAACGCCTTTATCCTCTGTGTCATATGTCCTTGAGGAATGTTTATGATGGGTTCAGGGTAACTGCCATTGAAAGTACTACAACGCCTTTCTTAATGAATTTAATATCGATATTAAGAAGTCGATTTGATAATTCAAGACGATTCAAATAAAAATAAATAGACATATCCAGTTTATTCAATAAAACATGCGTGAATGAAGATATACTACCTATATACAAATCGGTTGGGTTTCAGTTGTCTAGTCGCACTGAGGAGCTGTGAAACAGCGAAACAGTACTGTCTGCTAATGACATATAATGGACTCTCCCGTCGGTTTCGACGTATGAGGATCTGACAGCTTATTGATTCAGTTATGAAAGTATGTGCGATAATCTTAAGTGGCATTTAAGGCCCGCTAGTGATTTACAAAGGAGGCCACATATGGAGCAAGTGTGCGGATTGTGAGATGAGATCACTGTTAGGTTGGCTGACCTTTTAGATCTTTCTCTCGCTTCTTGAAGATGATTCAGACAAGCAGATTGAA
>OZ010611.1:38261071-38268571 GCA_963932145.1 Acanthosepion lycidas
CGCATTATAGCTTTTGCGTATGCGCGCGAATGGAAGGTGCGACTACACAGAAAATGAGCGGGATGCTGATCATGGTTAAACAGTAGTGCATCTCTGCAATACATCGTTGCATCGCTCGCCGGCAGACACACAGACACACACAGACACACACAGACACATACACGCACTCACACACCTATACACCCGTTGATTTAAAACAGAAAAGACTCCAAGAAAGAAAGAAAGAAAGAATGGCAGTAGAACTTTGTTTATGAATATATTGTTATACACTTTATGCGTGAATTGTATACGCCAAAAAAAAAAAAAACCCCAAAAACTAAACAACAACAAAAAACGCTCGAATCTAGAGTCGAGTTCTTTTGTTATTGTGTTTATTTCGTGAACGACTCTGTAGACGAGATGAAAATATGGTTTTTGCTTGAAGAGACAGTTAAATACTGTTAATATGGAAATATTTCCCAGGAATTTAATTGTAGAAAATAATTCTAATTAATCTTTATAAAATATAAGAAAGTAAAAGAAAGAAAAACAAAAATTATCCTGTATCAACACGAGAAAATGTTTTAAAGGTTTTGTCAAACAAGAAAATTTAAGCCGACAATCTTTTGACTTCGTTTTTGGTTTGTCGGGGTTATTTTTTACTATAGAGAGAAAAACATACCGCTAGCAGTATATATATTTATTTTATAATTACCAAAATAAATTCAATAATTTATTTGAAACATCTTTTAAGGAGTCCTGAAAAATAAAAAAAGAAAAGGTAAGACGTTGATTTACAAATCAGTTAGAAAGCATCAAGCCTTGTTTTATTGAGAACCTCCATCCCCACCTGAACAAAAAAAAAGAAAGAAAAAAGTCACAAAACAAAAAAATCTGGGTGAAACATTAACAGACGATAGTTTCTAAAGCGTAACAAAGAAAAAGGAGATCTATATTAAAAACGATCTAAAAACGCTTGTAAAGTTCAATGTTCTTCATACCGGTAAATGCCTTACGTGGCGTACAACTTGTTTAAGCGCCAACCTAATATACGAGAATATATACGGAATCTGTGTTAACTTATCA
Source organism: Acanthosepion lycidas (assembly GCA_963932145.1). NCBI lineage: Eukaryota > Metazoa > Mollusca > Cephalopoda > Sepiida > Sepiidae > Acanthosepion > Acanthosepion lycidas. The sequence goes on from OZ010611.1 coordinate 38,262,137, forward strand.
AAAAGCTAGTAAGGTTGATTCACCCTTCTTTATATGACATAAATATATATCTTCTAAATGCACATAGAAAACAAAATAGTCTGCCTATAAATATATATATATATATATATATATATATATATATATATATATAGATAGATAGATAGATAGATATAGATATATAAATATAGATATATAGACATAGATATAGATACAGATATATATAGATATTTGATGAGTATGCATTTTTAATGCCAAAACGAAGATTTAACTTAATGTAGAAACAAGTTCGTTTTAAACCTTATATTATTATTATTATTATTATTATTATTATTATTATTATTATTATTATTATTATTATTATTATTATTATTATTATTATTAACATTATTATTAACATCATCATCATTTTCTAGCGTTTCTAGTAATCGCGGATTTGTTAAAATCTTTAAATCCTGGAAGAGAATTTTTGAAGGGAAAACCAGAAAAAGAAAAAAAGAAAAAAAGAAAAAGAAAAGATTATAATTTTTTTGTAAGATTCTTTCATATATATATATATATATATATATAATATGTATTTTTTTTTAAATCGTTCAACAGTTCCCCTTTTTTACACGTTCGGGATTTGAAAAAAATCTCCACAGATTTTGATGGGATCTCTAATTTTATATTAAGGAAACGAGTAAATATTGATTTAAAAGGAAGAGAAAAAAAAAAATTTTTTTTTCTTATTTAAATTCCTTCAAATATTAAAAACTTTGTGAATTCTAAAAAAAAAAAAAAAAAAAAAATACCGCTTTTATTAACCCGTGTAGGGATTGAACTCACAAAAAAAGACACTATTATGTTTTGATCCTTGCTTTACGAGACTGGTGTCACTCCACCCTTTTTTATTAAATAGACTTTGCCATAATGATCAAGCTGGTTTTTGCATTCAATATTTATTGAAAATATTCTTCCAAATGAACCAGACTGCGGGGGAGAAAGAGAAACAAATTACTTTTTGGAAATAAATAAATAAATAAATAAATAAATAAATCAGCTAATTTCATTTGATTCCCTTTTAATGTTTTAAAATTAATTTTTTAGTCTCAATCTACTTTTTAACGAAATACCGGTTTTAATCGTTCTTCGGAATTTTCCAACAAAAAAGGAAAAAAAATAAGAAGGAAATAATTTGTTTTTATTCCCTTGCCGTATCATATATATATCTATCTATAGAGAGAGAGACGAGTTTACGGGTTTTAAAAAGTTTTGACGAATATTTTGCGCAAAAAAGGGGGGCAAAAGAAAATCAATATACATTTGTTTTTGAAATCCAAAAGAAATATATGTAAAAATGTAATGTAGATATATCGAATATACACACACGCACATATATATATATATATATATATATATTAAATATCAACCTACAGAGACAAGCATAATTATATGAGTGCATGTATCTGTTTTCTAAACAGAAATAAGGAATTCGTTGAAACAACGCATTGAGAAAGGCCCACCACGCGCAAATGCAACAAGAATAGAATTCGCCAGACCATCTTCGAACAAAAGCAGGTAGGAAGCTTAACCGGCTGCCGGAGACTTATTTGTTAACAAAACAAAACAACAATAATTTGACTAACAACCTTACGCCACACGGAGAGATCATTTTAACACAATCTTTTTGGAGAACCAATTTGCTTGAAATTGCAATAATGGGTATTCTACTGTTTTGGACAATTTTAACATTAGGTAAGTACGAAAAAAAAAATACTAAACTTGCTATAATTTTTTGCGTTGTTCCTTTTATTGGTCATTTTACCTTTTCGTTAATCTTCTGTCCGTTTTATTTTTAATCAATTTTTATTAAGCTTTACTGGTACTAGCTGAATTTAATTCTGCTGACTTACACTTTTTTTTTTTTTTTTTACTTGCTTTCTTGCTGGTCTGCTGTAATAGTCTGAAAAGCGAAGCATTTCTCTAGTCGATCGGCAAGCAAGATTTTTAAAACACGGTGGTTCGGAAACTGTAAACATTTTATTTTAAATTTTTTTGTTTTGTTTTGTTTTAGCCGGCGGGGATAATCATTACGCTAATTTTATTTATCAATAAATACACATTTTTAAACCTAAACAGAAAAACAAAAATCATTTTTCCCGGTAACATTTTCTTTTAACTAACCCCTTCATTTGAATAAGTATGCGAGAAATAGTTTGTGTTGTTTATTTTTTTTTTATTTTTGAGTTCATCGATTTACCGAGACGTCGTGCGTTTAAAGCATACTCTATCATCAACCTAGGGTATCTATACACGAACAAGCATGTTTAAATGCATAACTCTATCGGTCTGTCTGTCTAGCTATCTTCTTTTCCATACAACTGTCTATCTTTCTCTCTCTCTCATCTATAATTTCATATTCCCAAACAATATCACTATTATTAAATAAATGGAATTGCTGTCAAAATTGGGCACTCCGCACTTTTCTATGGAATACCATAAAAGTTAAAGGAAAAAATATTTGACTCTCCCCTCGACACGCACCCACAGATTTTTGGGAGCAACTGTGAGGTACTGCTATAAGAGTGAGCTCCCTGGAGATGCTATGCTATATCGTAATTCCCCATCTATAATACGCATTTATTTATTTTTTTTTTTTATAAAATTAAAAAAAAAAAAAAAAAAAAAAAAAAAAAGATAAGCAGCAAAATCAGGGGTGCGTATTATGCACAGCTCCAAAAATCTTTTTAAAATCGTCGTAAAATAAAATAAGAATTATCATAAAACTAAATTAGAATAATATTATTTTATACTTTTTTTTTTTAATAAGAGTAGTAAACTCTGGCCGTAATGAAATTGGAGAGGTACAATTTATAGGGTTTGATTACCAAACAAGGGCTGCGTATTATGCGTGAGTAAAAGCATTTTCTAACACTTTCAACACAGTTTTAGGGGTGCCAATTATGGCTGAAGGTGTATTATACATGGGAAATTACGGTACTTACTACTCCGGCTATGAATGTTGGTTGTGTGTGCTGGCATAAGATCCAGGATAGTGTGAATATGTGTGTGTATATATATATATATATATATATATATATATATATATATATATATATATATAATTTCAGATGTTATTTTTAGTGGATACTCGTGTTTGAGTAGATGCTCCGTTTATTATACACAGTATTTAAACCATATACCCGGCCTGCTTACTAGAGAAAACCTAATAAATTTTGCCGAGTGGTAAAATAACGCCGAATCGGATCGTGGTTCCTCCTACAAAAACGGATGCAGGTTCGAATCCTGCCTGAGGGTACACTTTCATTTTTTTTTTTTTTTTTTTTTTTCTTTTTAGAGAACGCTGGTCGGTAGACGAAATAAATACTGTCTAAAATAGGGCCTCAACTCGAATACCAGTGGCGAATAAAAATAACATTTGAAATCACAATCTCGGATTAAAAAACATATGTATATGTAGACATCCAGTTCACACTTCTCCATCTTCGTAGAGGTTTATCCCTTGTTTCCTGTTTAGGATTATGTTTCCGGTTCCTTCTAAAGTTTACTTCAGATACACACTCCTAATGCTTGTCCTTACGCTAATAAAACTTCACAGATTAACAATTGTACATTGAGAGGCTCTTGGGCCTTAAATTGGAAACATTAGTAAAAAAAAAAAAAAAATTTTGTACGAAAGTTGAATATAATTTGGAAGCCAAACATTGCCCTTTCATTATATTTTATTCATTCATTTGTTTGTTTTTCGTGTTTGTGTATTTTTTTTTTTTTTTTTTCTGTTTAACAAAGTCATTTGAAGTCTAAACAAGTTTTTGAATTGCAACATTTTTTGCGAGTGGATATTTTGGGAGATAATGCTTTTCAGATACAAGTCCGACTATTAATGACAGAACTGTAATGAATATATATGTAACGAACCCAACTGGAATAGGACCTCTCTGTCTCTGTCTCTCTCCCCCCACACACCTGCTATTCTGGTATCCCAAACCAGTTAATCTTCTAGGAACTGACATGGCTTAACTTCAGTAATCTGGCCAGAATCGGTGTTTCAACGTGATATTGGCGTAATCACACACACACACACACACACACACACACACACACACACACACACACACACACACACACACACACACACACACACACACTCTCTCTCTCTCTCTCATTTATATTTATTTATATATATATAAATACACGCTTAGGCGATCATGTATCTTTCGATACATGACTATATTGCTATTTCTTTCTGCGGTAGACCAGTTGCCATCCTAGGCTATAGAAAACTGCCTGTTTTACTATTTACCCATAGCTGGGGCGATACGAAGAGGATTCATACCTTTACCAAGGGTACGACTATCCATTACTCCGCCGTACACCATTTTTTTTTTTTTTTTTTTTTTTTAATGGCCTGGGCACTTGAGATATCTAAAAAGAATATGCCCTCCGGTCAAATTTAACACTTTGCAGCGCTGACCACAATCTGACCTGCTTTCGGCGCTTAGCTACGGAGAATTTCACTGTCAAGCAAGACTTTATTTTCCTTAGTGTGGCTTGATGGCCCTTAATCTCTGGGAGAAACTCGAGGAGCTTATACATTACTAGATTTATATTTTAGAACTTATATAAGCTCTTGTTTTGAGTACTTCTATGCAAAAACTGCACTTTGGTTCTTTTACCGTAGACGCACCAACTGACGCTATAGCTGCACTGCTTATGGTGCCCCAGTGGCACTAGTGAGATATGGACCTCGCGAGATATATATATATATATATATATATATGAGAGAGAGAGAGAGGCGGGGTATACTGAATGATTCGATGTCGGTTCCCCCACCCCCAAAAAATATTTTGAGGAAGGGTAACTTGGTAGGTTGGAAAAAGTTTTCAGCACTACATCGTTCTGCATTTCTTTCATTTACAAGGCCTCCGCGCCCTGCCATTGAGCCCCAATCGACGTCTTTCATGCAATCGGTTCTCTTTAAGTGTTCAACAGTCTATACCAAATCTATCGATACATCGTCATTTTCAATGAAAGAAAACATTTCGATTCGATATGTAAATTTATATATAGGTACATACCTACACAAGTATATCTATACACATTTATATAATGTTTAAGGTCTATATATTATGTTTGTTTGCATGTGTATATATTTCAGGTCTTTATGCGTATGTCTCTCTATTTATTTATATATATATATATATATATATATATATATATATATATATATATATAAACATTTCTTGCATGTTTTTTTCTGATGACGTTGGTCTATCGGTGTAACAAATCCAAGTTGAAGTTTTTACAATATTCTCTCTCTCTCTCTCTCTAATATATATATATATATATATATATATATATAATGTCTGTCTGTCTATATATCTCTCTATAATATGCACACACACAATTGCGATATTAATTTTCACATATTACAATAGTTTCCGTCTGTCAATCTATCAATGTTAGAATTCCTAGGAATATCTGTAATTATTTTGGGCCAAATAGAAAAGTAGTCTAGAATAGTAATACCGGTGAGAGATTTTTCAGTTAGATCTGAAGAGGCCTACATAGGTAAACAAATGTTTTCTAGAAACAGAAAAAGATTATCGTCATATCAATATTAAATTGTACTTGTAAGATCTCGAATTTTTAAACGCCTTTCTTAATAGATTTAAAAATGTTTCTCTTATTCATATTTAAGATATTATATTGATTGAAGGGATGTTGTTTTTTTATTTTTATCATTTTTTTTTTTTTTATAGATTTATTGTATGCTAATAATAAATAGATTTGTTTCCCCTCGTCGGTAGCGCAACTCTGAGTTTCACGCTGACGCAGTCTTCAATTGGCACCTGATGATTGCATCGTGCATCAAATTTATATTATGTATATTTTCGATTACTACAAATTATTGTTCTGTTATTATACATAAGAGGTAATGAATAGCGGCTCGGATTGAAGAATCGGTGAGCCGAGTTCAAATTCCAGTGGAATCCATTGCATTCACTTACGTGCTAATATCCTTGGGAAATGTTGGAATCCTCTGCTTCTCCCCCCAGCTATGGGTAAATAGTAGGACAGACCGGTTTCTGTAACCTTGGATGGCAACTGGTTTACCCCAGAAAAAAACAGCAACGTACTGTGGGAAAAATCTCCCTCGTCAGTGATGTATCGAAAGATCGTCTAAGCGTGTATTACGCGTGGCACATAATTGCAATCATGCAATGTTCGATTTTGTATGTATATACGATAAAAATACAGAACTTTCAACTTAGATTACTACGTCCGCGTCCTGGGTAATCTATAAACTACGTCCATCAGTAAGGCCTCCGATCAGGAGGCTTTGAGGAGCATGGAACCACCTCTTAATTGCTGCTGCTCCCAGGTCATCCCTGACCAGAGGTGGTAGCACCTGTTAGGGTCCCAGCTCTGGGCCAATCCCCAGGAAAACTT
>OZ010611.1:38273571-38298571 GCA_963932145.1 Acanthosepion lycidas
AGTCACTCAAAATCATTTTCGGCATAAAGTGACCACTAAATTTGAGATGCCGTTAAACAAAACAATTAATTAATCAATCAAGAACATGAAGAAATTATTTGCAAAAACTGAACCCAAAAAATATATTGGATTTTCTAAAAAGAATTGGTCTCTTAGCAAAGATGTAGACTGATGTGTAAACAACATATCCTACCTTTTACCATTTTGCAAATAAAATGCCCTTATCAAATGGAAATTCTTGACTTAAACAAAAATACCTAGGATTATTTTGCAGTTTACAAGCAAATAAGCTCTAGCTTGCTAAAAATGTTCCATGCAAAATAGGCCTTTAAAATTCATATAAACTGGATTTGGCATTAAATAACCTGCAGTGGTTGATATGCCATAAAACCCAAAAAACAAACGCATATCTCTCTCTGAGTCGGGGTCTCATCTATCCATATGTCTACCTGTCTCTTTAAGTCGGATCTATCTGCTCTCTTCTTTTCCAGGGGAAACCACAGCATATGCAGTAAGCGTGCTCGTAATAATTCTCTCTCTTTGTACTTATTTTGCCATCTACACACTGAAATATATTAAATCGCTTACTGTTTTGCGTCTTTCTCGATATAGCCAATGAGGCTTGAATTCACTGTCTTTCCTTGTCCACAACTCTATAGCCGTCACTTTTGATTGTTAGCGACATTTCTACTTCCAATTTCCCTTAGAAATCGCCCCCCCCCGTTACTCTTAGGCCTTCTCCGTGATATTCTCAGCATCCGTCATTTAAAACCACATCTCTACTGCTCCAGTTCTCATCTTCAAGGAAGAAATTGTTCATCAATCATTGCCATAGAAAAAATTCAATCTTCTTTTAACAAACCATCCTCAGGCTGATCTATTTGGCCTGGTCTGCTCTGTTTGCATCGTTCTTAGCTATCAAATATTAACGATATTTTCCGATCCCTTGAGATATATATAGTGAGGTTCACCTTGTACAAGACCCTGAGCCACTCGAGGTAGAGGGTTACAGACTAACAGACACATCTGATGCGGAAGATAAGTCAACCCTAAACTTGAGCAGGTTAAGATTATAGTGATCGGAAAAAATCTCCTTAGAAGTCGGTTCCACAGGGCAGCGATACGCGGAAAGAAGTTGCTCGATTTAAACTTGATTCTCATCAATGGATTACCGGGGATGAGGCGGGTAATTCACTACAATGCGAGTTCCATGGCGGGTCTTGGTCGTGAAGGTAAAACCTAGTGGAACGATGGGATGCAGTTCATCTAAGTTTCGTCTGTGAGAGACGGGTTGTTGGTTGGAGAATAATTTCTCACCTTTTAGTGTCTATCGAAACTGGAAAGTTAGGAGTGGGCAGATCCCACCCAAATATGACAGCAGTATTCAATTTTAGCCATGATCTGGCAAATATAGAGGATAGCATGGGAAGTTAGGTAATTCTTGCCGCGGTACTGGCAAGCGAACGATTTTTTTTTTTTTTTTCTCTACATTTTTCGATTTGGAACGTTTTTCTTAGCTTTTGAAAGGCATCTTTCTCTAATCCTATCCATGTTCGAATTTCTTTGTAACATTCCCGACGCTTCCTACTACGCTACCGTCATTGCTGATCGGACCCCGAACAAACGCCATTCTCAATAAATGGACATTCTCTCGGGGAGGCACCGTAGAGAGACACACTTGAGCCCAAGTGGGACTCGTATATACAATCAGCACTGGTCCGACCGACCTACCACTGCCGAGGCGCATTACGGGAGTCCGGCTACGGCAAACGAAGGCCATCGACGAACTTAGCCATTTAACGATTCGACGGAGTTACGCACGTACCTTCTGAGGCGCATTACGGGAGTCCGGCTACGGCAAACGAAGGCCATCGACGAACTTAGCCATTTAACGATTCGACGGAGTTACGCACGTACCTTCTGAGGCGCATTACGGGAGTCCGGCTACGGCAAACGAAGGCCATCGACGAACTTAGCCATTTAACGATTCGACGGAGTTACGCACGTACCTTCTGAGGCGCATTACGGGAGTCCGGCTACGGCAAACGAAGGCCATCGAAAATTGGCACTGGTCCGACCGACCTACCACTGCCGAGGCGCATTACGGGAGTCCTTACTTTTATACAAACATGTAGCGATTTTTTCCCAAGCGTAGCTTAGATGTGGCACAAGGCCTAAAGTAAGGGGCACCTAGTGAGGATCGAACTCGCTTCTCGCTAATTGTTCTAGCGAGACGAGCATCCGAACCATGACATCGCCACGTAGTGCCCGCGTAACGTAATATATTAAAGATGTCTTTTGAACGATATACTCTTATGTCTAACTTGTGTTGCATGTATGTGTTTATTATCAGGAACGAGAAGAATAGGATTTGATATGCTTTGGGCCGATGCATCATCGACAAATAAAGCAAACTCTTTGAAGCGGTGGATCTGTTTAGGACTTTTTCTTTATTATTCTTCTCAGGTACAAATATCCGAGTAAACCAGAATGTTTTGTTTTATGATGAGTAAGAAAATACGTGATGAATAACAGGTTTTCTCCTCCTTTCGTCTCGTTCCGTCTTTCTATCATATATGTCATTCTTTCATCTCGTGTTGTCTGTCTGTCTTTTTTTCCTTTCTTTCGTCTCGTTCTGTCTGTCTGTCTTTCGACTCGCTCGTTCTTTCTGTCTGTCTGTCTTTCGACTCGCTCGTTCTTTCTGTCTATCTGTCTGTCTTTCGACTCGCTCGTTCTTTCTGTCTATCTGTCTGTCTTTCGTCTCGCTCGTTCTTTCTGTCTGTCTGTCTTTCGTCTCGCTCGTTCTTTCTGTCTGTCTGTCTTTCGTCTCGCTCGTTCTTTCTGTCTGTCTGTCTTTCGTCTCGCTCGTTCTTTCTGTCTGTCTGTCTTTCGTCTCGCTCGTTCTTTCTGTCTGTCTGTCTTTCGTCTCGCTCGTTCTTTCTGTCTGTCTGTCTTTCGTCTCGCTCGTTCTTTCTGTCTGTCTGTCTTTCGTCTCGCTCGTTCTTTCTGTCTGTCTGTCTTTCGTCTCGCTCGTTCTTTCTGTCTGTCTGTCTTTCGTCTCGCTCGTTCTTTCTGTCTGTCTGTCTTTCGTCTCGCTCGTTCTTTCTGTCTGTCTGTCTTTCGTCTCGCTCGTTCTTTCTGTCTGTCTGTCTTTCGTCTCGCTCGTTCTTTCTGTCTGTCTGTCTTTCGTCTCGCTCGTTCTTTCTGTCTGTCTGTCTTTCGTCTCGCTCGCTCTTTCTGTCTGTCTGTCTTTCGTCTCGCTCGCTCTTTCTGTCTTTCGTCTCGCTCGCTCTTTCTGTCTTTCGTCTCGCTCGCTCTTTCTGTCTTTCGTCTCGCTCGCTCTGTCTGTCTGTCGTCTCGCTCGCTCTTTCTGTCTGTCGTCTCGCTCGCTCTTTCTGTCTGTCGTCTCGCTCGCTCTTTCTGTCTGTCGTCTCGCTCGCTCTTTCTGTCTGTCGTCTCGCTCGCTCTTTCTGTCTGTCGTCTCGCTCGCTCTTTCTGTCTGTCGTCTCGCTCGCTCTTTCTGTCTGTCGTCTCGCTCGCTCTTTCTGTCTGTCTGTCTGTTCTTTGCTTCTCTTTAAATACTCTCGTAGACTCTCAGTCATGTAATACTTGACAATCTCGTCTTACAGATTATTCATACAGTCTATTAAATTCTATTGATACATGTATGTGCCTTACAATTGTGGTCTAGTACCACCACTCAATTAAAACAAACATTCCCTCTCGCGTTGATATTCAATGAGAGAAGCTAATGTATAATCACAATCCGTTTATCTTGCTCGGTCTGCTCGTATCTGTGGAGTAATCGTAATATCTCTGTCCATGATCATCTCTCTTTTGATCGATTGATCGATCTGTCTATTCCTATATGCCGATCAATTTTTATTTCATCCCGTATCTATTGATTCCTTTTCAGAATCTATAAATCCATTATTTTTCAGTTTCCCATATCCTTCCCTTCAATTAGATATTATTATATATATATATATATATATATATATATATATATATATATATATATATATACATTATTAAAAATAGAATTTTATGTATATATTATTAAAAATATAATATATATATTATTAAAAATATAGAATTTTATATATATAGTAATATAAATTATTAAAAAAAGAGCTCAATGTATTTATTACAGAGCTAATAATAATAAACAAAACTCAATCAATTGGATTATATATATATATATATATATATATATATATATAAAGTTCAAAATTACATCATATGAGTTTATTTTGAATTTTATTATTTTCTCTGTAATAAATACATTGAGCTCTTTTTGTGGAACCTTTAATATTTTATATTACTAGGATCCACTTGGATTATGTACCAACGGATTTGTTACCTATATATGTGTGTGTGCGTGTATATAAAATATTCATTTTTCGTTTTCCTTCAACTCTCTTAACTCTTTCTTTGGCCTCTTGCTCTCTTCCTCTTCTCTCCTACATATTGCCTCCCCCCCACACACCCAGTTTTCAAAAAGTCTTTTCTCTGCTTTCTTCCCTCTGTATGCATTTTGTAAACAAACAACAAAAAAAAAATAAATAAAATAAAAAATGACGTCAGCTATATTTTTTTTTTTTCTTCTTTCCGTCTCTTAAAATCAAACGAAAATACCCGATCGATTTCTTGGTCGTGTGCTGCTAAAATCGTTAAAGTGCTCCTTTTTTTTTTTTTTTTTTTTTTTTTTTTTTTTTTTTTCGCTGTCTGCTTTCGTGTATATTTGTGTTTTTTCAAATGGCGTGCGAAGGGTGGGGTGCGGAAAAATAGACACTAAGTAACATGGACCATTTTCTATAAATTTTTCGCGTCTATGGAACCGTTTTCTTCCACCAGTACATTTGATGTTGTCGGCAAAGTGTGGACATGGCTGGATATACGTTCAATATACGGAGGGCTACTTGATTTATACAAGGTCGCATTTCTTACCTCAGCGTTTTGGCGAACGACTTGGTTAAGCAGACTTCACGTCTGTCCTTTGGTAGGGGGTGTTGTGGTCAGGTATAATTAGCTAGAAGTCTTCACTACTATTTTAATAGATTTTCCAAGCGTAGCTCAGACGTGGCACAAGGCCCAAAGTATGGAATACCCAGTGAGTATCGAACTCTCTACTCAGTCGTAACTGTTATAGCGAGTCAAGCTTGCTAACCATTACACCACCTCGAGGTACCCCACTAGTATTTTCATAGTAGTTTAGTTAGACTGGTTGAAATCATTTTTTCAGCTGTGCTGGCCAAACTCTTTACCTCTGAGCAGAGAGGATCCCCAGACAAGGCTATGCAGAAGGTTCGTCTCGTCGCGGGGAAACGGCTACCTGACCCCGTTTTACACTGGTTCTACGGTGATTTTTGGCTGAGCGTACGGGCTCTAACACCCCGCATTAAACTCGGCCCTGTGCCACGTAGGGAGGTTAGTAAATATACTAGTAGTTTAGTCTTCAATGTCAGGACGAGTTTAGCCACCAGTTGTATCAACTGCTATTTTGATGGTGGAGGTTTGCATATAAATACGACATTCTACCCAACAATTTTTTTATTTTTTTTAATTTTTTTTTTGCCAAATGTAGACTTGGAATACTTCAATTCGTCAAAAGAAAATGGATGCGGTTTCAAAATCAACTTAGCCAAATAAATTAAATTTTTCATTTTAGTGTTCAGTACAGTTGTTTAGATTCTTTGGTGGTACTCGTAGATCGCCACTATTTATATTATTCGGACTATTGTCCTCTTTGTTGCCATATTTATTACAACGTTTCGGTCGTTGTACGCTCCGGCCTTCTTCAGGTGGTTGGAAATAATCGAACTGAACCCTTTCTTTTCGCTCGCTGAGGTAGACTGTTCTAGTTCCATGCGCCATGTCTAATGGATGTCAGTTATCTCCTGTTAATTCCTCTCTCTCCAAGTTCTCTCGTCTATATTTCTGAGATGAGGTATTATGTACCGAATTTACATTATTCGGACTATTGTCCTCATCATTGTTGCCATATTTATCACAACGCCCCGGCTTTCAGGTAGTTGAAATGGCGAACTGAACTCTTTTATTTCGCTCGCTGGGGGCAGATTTGTTCTAGTTCTACGTGCCATGGATATCACTTATTAAGGGCACATGGTACAGTGGATAAAGACGTTGGTTAGATCCAGTGACAGGACCCAAAGACTTGTGTGTTCAATACCTGGTTAAGGCAGTGGAGATAGTGGCGAGGGGAATTAACAGGAAATACCTGACATCCATTCGACATGGCACGTGGACCTAGAAGAAGTCTACCCCAGAGACCGAAATAAAGGGTTCAGTTCGACATTCCAACCACCCGAAGAAGGCCGGAGCGTACAACGGCCGAAGCGTAATAAATATCCATGGCTATAGAACCCAGTCTGTCCTACAATATACCCGTAGCTGGAAAGTATTTGCACGTAAGTGAATGTAACGAACTCGACTGGAATTCGAACTCGCCTCTCCGCTTCCTCAATCCGAGTTGCAATTCATTACTCCACCGTACCTCATCAGGCCCAAAAATTTGGATTTAGATTCATACTTTTTTCAAGGGTATTAGCACTTAAGGGAATGTAATGAACTCGACTGGATGTGGAACTCGGCTCTCCGATTCCTCAATCCGTGCCGCAATTCATTACTCCACCGTGCCTCTTCAGGCCAAAAGAGATAGATTCGTACCTTTCCCAAGGGTATTAGCACTTAAGGGAATGTAATGAACTCGACTGGAATTCGAACTCGGTTCTCCGATTCTTCAATTCGAGCTGATATCCATTACTCCACTCTCTCTCCCATCATAATAAAAACTCGTAAATGAACTTATCGAAATTATTTTTATCCTTCGAAACTTTTAGTCCGTTTTGCTTTATGGAACATGTATAAACGAAAGACTGCTGTCAGAATATAGACATAAAAAAAATAACTCCAACAGTTGAAGCAGTGTGTTCATCTATACCGTATTGACAATGAATTGGAATTTATGTGATTGATCTATTAGAGATATTGATCTCGGCGCCCTCCCCGACCAAAAATGAAATGAAAGCATTTCCGCCCTGAATAATATATGACGCGTTGACATCCCAAAGCAAAAAGATCGATTTCTATGAGAGTTAGATTTGGTCTGATAATTTTTGTGGCCAGTTCAAATTATTATTTGATAAGCAAGAAAATGCAACCCCACTTTACCTCCTACAGTTTTTATCACACAAAAGAGAGGTTGACAGACTAGCACTGGAGATTTTTTTTCTCGTCACTCTACCTCCCTAAAGCTGACAATCGAAACGCGTTTCAGACCAAAAATGAATTACCGCTGCCGTATCTGTTCTGGCGCTACCCAGTCCTCACGTTCCAAAAGCGTTGACGCGGCCTTGTGGGTCATTAAATGTTTTCAACTCTGCAACCCATTTCACTACAGGCGAAACGTTATCATTTTCCCATTATCAAAAGATTTTTGTATATTTTTTTTTTCTCCTACATCGGTTTCTTCCTCAAGAGCACTTGGCACAGTGGATAAAGGCGTTGGTTAGATCCAGTGACAGGACCCAAAGTGTGTGAGTTCAATACCCGGTTAAGGCAGTGAAGAACTTGGAGAGGGGAATTAACAGAAGATAACTGACAATTGACATCCATTAAACATGGCACGTGGAACTAGAACAGTCTACCTGAGTGAGCGAAACAAATGGTTCATTTCGACATTCCAATCACCTGAAGAAGGCCAGAGCGTACAACGGCCGAAACGTTGTAATACATATGGTGATAAAGATGAGGACAATAGTCAAAATAATGTAAATAGTGTACATAATACCTCATCTCAGAAATATAGACAGATACTGAAGGGCCGAAACGTTGTGATAAATATGGCGACAGTCCGAATAATGTAAATAGTGTACATAATACCTCATCTCAGAAATATAGACAGATACGGTTTCTTCATTTTCAGATATCGAGTTCCGCCTGGCTGTATGTGCTGTCTTTTTTTTTTTTTCTTTTTTTTTTTTTTTTTTTTAAATATATTTGCAATGCTTGTTTCTAAATTGTATAACATTTCATTGGCGTTGGATTGTTTGTCTTTTACGATTAATGCTTCTAATACTTTTAACCGTTTTCTATAGTTTATGTTATAGCACCTTCGGGTTATTGTTGAAGATTTGTCAGATTTTTTGTGTTTTCTGTTGTCTGTTTATGCTATATTTAAATTGAGCTGTTAGAAGATAAATGACATGCTAAACGGCGTGATAATGTCAAACTCTGTTGCTATTTCCATGACAATTGTTCAAACAAACTACATGTCTTAGTTCTCTCTGTCCAAACCTTTACAGCTAGGAACCGCCATGCCGTATACACAGGGTCGAATCATCCTCATTCCCTTCGTATTCCATTGTTAATAAGGAATTTTCTACTCAGACATCATCTTCTTCCCGACAGCCGCTACTTTGTGGAGCAAACTCGCGACAGGCTGCTTCCCTGTTCATTCGCCATCCTGGGTATGACGATAAACTATATCCGCGTCCTGGGACAGCGGGGCCTTTGATACGGAGGTTTTGAGAAGAATGAAACCACCAATTGATGAGTGATGTTACCAGCTCTACCCTGAACCGAGGTAGTGGCATCTGTCGGGGTCCCAGTTATGGGCAGGTGATTGACCGTACCCCCCAAAGGGGTTCAGATCAGTGTGAAGATGTTACCAGCCATACAGTTTGGGAAAAAAATTTATTACCAGAAATAAAAATCTGGTTGGCATTAAATAACTCCTGTAGGTTGATATGCTGTAAACCAAACCAAACTTGAACGCTCCAGTTTTAATTACTTCAAGTCTAGAGTTAACAATTATGTATCGTACATATTCTCCTGGTCTGCACATTTCCTCCTATTAGATCTATACAACCGCTTCTAGCTTGAGTGGCGCTCGAGCATTTTATTAGATGACTATTTAGTTTTCTCTTTGTTAATAGGAATCTTATTCTAATGAGAAACTTTGGAATGTTGTGACTTAGCTTGGATATTAATCAAACTTTTGTGATTACGCTACAATTTCTACTCCTACTCTTTTGATTACTTAATGACGTTGTTTAAAATCTTGATTTTTCCTAGCGTCACGGATATCGGCGCGTAATGTGAAATCAGCAATCTGGGTTCAATAACCAGCCTAACCTCCTGCGTTCACTTTGGCGCTAATACCATTGGAAAAGACCCGAATCATATATCTTCCTCGATCTAGTCGTTGAATAGCATGGTATAATGGCTACTCTAGACTTTGGCAGCAACCAATTAAAAAAAAAAAAAGGAAACTCTGAATTTTGAACCGTAGATTGTTGATCGATTGATTTGCTTTTTTTATGGCTTATCAACCTGTTGGAAGTTATTTAAAGCCAGGAGATATTTTTACAGTGGATTTTTTTTAATATAATAATAATGATACAAGTTTGGGTGGGGAGAATAGTTGGATTCATGCCTTTTTTCAAGGGAATTTTCACGTAAGTGAATATATAACAAGCCGAATGGTAATTGGAACTCGGCTCTCCGATTAACAATCCTTTACACCATCCACACATCCAAGTTTACTGCACCTAGTATTACCAAGCTGTTACCCATCTAGGTACTTACCAGGCTCGACGTTGCTTAACTTGGTGGTTGTACGGGAACCCTTGTTTCAACATGTGGCCGTAAGTACATTACACGACCTGCACATCCAAGCTTACTCCAATGGGTATTACCAACCGGTCACCCATTTAGGTACTGACTAGGCTCGACGGTGCTTAACTTCGGTGATTGTTCGGTAACCGGTGTTTCAACGTGATGTGGCCATCTTTTTCTTTTTTTTTTTTTTTTTTTTTTTTTTTTTTTACAATTCTTAATATCGGATTTTAATTTAATTTTACTTTTTGCAATTAATAACAGATTTTACGGTGTGTATTAATAGATAGATTCTTATTGTGCCGTATCCCTTTTACAAACGTCGGCAGTCACGGCTCTCCACATCTTCTTATCAATTGTAGCTATAAGCAGTGTCTGTCTCCTTTCCATCCTCGGACTGCTATCCTTTTATATCCGACTTGATTTAATGACTCGTGAGTGTCGAATTTTTCAAGTCCTCTTTCCTCATTTATGTGTCCCAGAAATTTCAACTCTTTCTGATTCTAACCGAGTCCATTTTGTTTTTATTTTCCTCAAGATCTCCTCGTTGCTGATATGCTTCGTCCATGGCAATTTTAGAATCTTTCTTTAGGACCGCATCTTTTTGCTGAGATTTTGTCTTCCTCTGTGAGAACATTGCCCAGTTTTCACTGCCATATAGGAGGACCGATATTACAGAGCCATTTCTTTGTTTCTAACGAAATTTTCATGTTTCTTGATACTTTCCTTGCCTTTTGTAAGGCAACTTCAAGGAGCTATGTTGCAGTAAATGTTAACGACTCTGATGGATGGTTCGAAAACCTTCGAAAAAAAGTCGAGTTCGCTACATTCATTTCCGCCCAAATAGCATTGGGAATGGAATGAATCCATCTGTTCCCGCCCGACTATGGATAAATAGCAGAATAGACTGAATCCTATAGCCCTGATTGGCGACTAGTCTAGGAGAATGAAAACTTTGAATTCAAACCAGTCTAGAGAGAGCGGAGCTGTCTTGCCCAGAAAAAACTACTGCGGTTGCAATAGACGTGCTGCCCCTTAGACCCTAATGGATTGTGGGATTCATGATCGTGAAGGTCTCCTTCGCTATTCCAATATGTCTTCGGATTTCAGTGTCACATTTTCCAGATTCTCTACAAGCTTGATCTGCAGTTGGGAGGCAGCATCTTGATATAAGCAATATAAATTTCTGTTTTGATCATATGCGTAAAGACCGTCTTACTCGCAACGTTTCGCCCGTCGTTCCCTCGTCAAAGATATTATTCGGTCAAGCAGTTATATAACGGATGTTATAACAAAATTGTCCAGATCGTGTAACAGCATAATTGTCCATCCCACAAAATGTTTAATATCTAAAAAGAAAACCACTAAACTGAGTTTCTTTTTTCCAGGTTTTCAGATAAGACATTTAGCTATCTTGACATAATTTCTCGTAAGAATCATTGAAAAATTCTTTGAGTTAGTCAGCTAGAAAGAGAACAGGTTAAAATCATTTTGTGTCGGACCTGTCTTCCCAAAGGAGCAATGGTGAAAGGAAGCAAATCATTCAGGCCTTCAGTAATGGTACTAGCATTTATACTCTGGCTTTCATTTTCAAAGTCTATTCAAGAACTATCAAGAAAACTGAGTAAGTTTAAAAAAAAAAAAAAAAAAAAAAAAGAGGAAGTAGAGAGGAAAACTGGACCAGGTTACAACAGGAAGAGAATCCTCATTTCAACTTAGAGCTAAAAGATCAATCAGAAAAGATCCACCTCAATCCATAAAACGTTTGGCACGTGAGAGAGGAGTTTCAGCTATGACAGTCCAAAAAGCAGTGGCAAAAAAGACTTGAAAATCGAACATGAAACCTGTGAAGCAACTTGTTATACCAGGACAAAAAGTTAGTGGGCGCAGATCATCTTGAATAAGTTCGAAAATGATCCTGAAATATATACTTTTATATCGATCCTTCAGGAGCTTCCAAACCTTAGCTATGATTAATTAATGATGAACATGTCATTTTCATATATGGTCGATTTCATTATGATTCTTCATTTAAGCTTTGAGTGGAATCATATATTCTTATTGCTCAAAGTAAACCTTATTGGTGTTATAAAAACCTGGGAGAATTCCAGTAAGATATCTTTAATCATTTCTAAGATAGACAGGTTCAGAGTTTAATCTATCAATTGAATAATTTGGGTTTTTACACAATTTGGACAATTTTGCTCTAACACCTGTTATAATAAACCACGTGTTGCGTGAGGTGGATGTGTGTTGAGAGATAAACATCTGTGTCTCCTGAAATGCCCACAAAAAACATGGCTGATTCGGGATTTGAGTCTACTTAAGGAAATGTAAAGAACCGAAAAGAATCAATATATATGATAATGTATTAACAAACAAAGGTATACAAATGACAGACACTTATGTATGCAACAAATTAATATGGAAACCATTTTGGTCCAAAGTATGTGTAGTGAGTGAATGTGTGTACGTGTGCATGTGTATGTGTATGTATAGTCCATGCCTTTCCCAAAAGGGAATACGTCCTTCCGCGAGAGATTTACATGTTTACGTGTAAGCGGAAAAAGTAAACGGAGGCTGATAAAACTATCGTGGAGTATTTATTGTCCTGAGAGCGTCTCTTAGTAGCGGTTTCGAAAATTAGGAGGTAACCCGACAAACGTACGCACCGTTAAATACAAGAAAACGTAGTAATAACAAACAACAATAAAATAATAATAAATTTTTATTATTATTAACAAGTATTATTAACAACACGGCCCAAAAAAAACTGCATTCCGATCCATAATTATTCCCACTCAATAGCTCCTGGAATAATTCAAAACCGTTACCGCCCACCAAAATAACCGTTAGAACAATACAATAGACAATCCACAATGCATCACTGACTTGACTATATAAATAGTCGGGCAAAAACACAGCATATGTGGCTTGACGATTGCCTTGAGGAAGACTTTTACCTCTGTGTCTGACCGTTTAAGTATTGTGGAAACGACTCCTGATTTCGCGTTCATTTTATCATTTTTTAAAGACAGCTAAAAATTTTTAAGTTATTTTGGTTACATTTGAATGTAGCTGTGGCGATTTTTGTATTTTGTTTTTCATTTTCGAATTTCTTTTACCCTTCCCCGGCAAGAAGCTAATTTTATTTCCTTATTTTTCTGCTTTAATGTCCTTATATTTGTTGCACTAGTCTTTTTTTATTTTCTTGCTTTTAATTTTGTTTTTAAGCGTTTTCTTCTTAAAACCCCTGTCTTTAATCGCTTTTTTAGATTCTATTTCTCAGTTTAATTTTTATTTTACGATAGACTTTTCTCAAATTTTTTTTTTTTTTTTTTCGGTTTATTTCGGCCATGCTGTTTTTGTTTTGTTTTTTTGTTTGTTTTTTTTTTTTTCTTAACCTATTTTTGCTACAAGTACGTTGAATTTAATTTTTTCAGTCTTCCTTGTTTTTAAATATTTGGCTTTCATTTTGTTATTTATATATATATATATATATATATATATATATATATATATATATTTTAATTTCAAAGATCCATTTCGGTTGTTTTATTTTTCCTCTTTAAAGTAAATTTATTTTTACACGTTAAATCTTTTTGGTAATTTTATTCGTCTGCTGATAAACATTCGTTTTTTGCTTTTGTTTTGTATTTTTTTTTTAACTTCCATTTTATTTTTTTCATTGTTATTCTTTGTACGTTAAACTTGTTTTATTTTCCCCCCACACTTTAATTTGTGTCTTTATTTATTTATTTTTTTTTTTTTTTTTTCGTTTTGTCAATTGTTTATTTTTTTTAAAAACATCTTCCTTTATTTGCCTATAAAACAAAACAAAACACAGAAAGTCACGAACTTTAAAAAAAAAAATGGCTTACAAAAGAAAAAGAAACTGGTAAAAAAAAAAAAAAAACGGATAAAGTATACACACACACACACACACACACACAATATAACCATTGACGAAAAAAAATGAACAAAGTATGGTGGCCGCCAATGGCCGAAATTCCGAAACCAGAAAAAAACACCAACCCAAAATAAAACAACCCAGAATAGGAAGGACAAGAACATCATCAGCAACAGGGAACTGTCCTCTTGCTTGAAGTAAAAAAAAAAAGTGTATAATCAACATTACGGAGTTCTTGGATAGAGGCAAGCACTACGAACATCTTATCAAAGAAAATGGGCTCTTGGTAGACCCCCAGGAACTACAGAGGGTTGAGAAAAGAATTGTCAGTCTCTTTGGTCGACAAGCGTTCACACACAATTTGTCGCTCCACAAAAGACAGATAAAATCTTTGACGTCCCTGGGAGTTAAACCCCAAAGAGATAAAGGTTACTTCATGTAGGACGTAATATTACCCACGCCTATCGACTTTGAGGACGCCTTTAGTCGAAATTTCATAACAAAAGACTTCATGTATGCAGACTGGTAACCTCTCCTCTTTCTACCGAGAGAAGGTGGTCTCTGGTGTTCTGGCCTCCGCCGATCCAAATCCCTCTCTGGTCGCGTCTGTTATTTCTGTCTAACCTTCGATGGGCATGCCAACGATTAGGACCGGTGTGGTAAAACCCCTGGTTGGGCCAATTTATCGAAAAACATTTGTCATCCTCTTGTGAAATCGCGGAGATGGAAAAGTGGGAATGGCTGATCTTTGGCAAGACCAGATAGAAGCTCTGGAAGCCCTCACTGGTAAAGACACGTGTAGTCCTACTCCGTGTACCAGTTCCAAGGGCGATGAACCGGCCTGTTGCGCCGACAAGACGAGAGCTATGAAAATAAAATATGAGCCACGTTTTGAAGGAGAAACTAGAACAACTGAAAGAAGCGCTAAGTTAAAAAGATCACGGCAAGCTTTAGTAATGACCACCTTCAAAAAAAGCTCGTATAAGAAAATCCAAACCAAGATGGCTATACCGAATAATACCCCAAACCCTAACACTGCCCATATACCGTTTAATTCAGCTAAAAAATCGGACAACACAAAAAGGCAAAGAAGTATATTTTCAGAATCAAATAGAAAAACTGTAAAATCATCTCCAATTTTCATTTGCCCATTTTATTTTGGCCTTACTTTTTTTTTTTAGTTGAATTTCCCATCCCTTACCCATTAGATGACCAGACTAACGCCATTTTGTTTATTTTCTTGTATATAGTGATTTTCTAAGCGTAGCTAAGATGTGGCACAAGGTCGAAAATAAGGAGCACCCAGTGAAGATCGAACTCGCTACTCAGTCGTAATTGTTCTAGCGAGACAAGCTTGCTAACCATTACATCACCTCGAGGGACGCTAGTTTCTTTTATATATAGTATTCTGCCTAATATAAGTATTCATCTCGGATTTAATTTTCGATTCTTATTCCACCTGCCACAAATTGTATTTGTTGAACTAATTAAGACTTCATAGAGTTTCGAGATAGTATGGTAGTTTTAGTGAGAATCGTAACTAAGATGATGTTTTCGTGCAAGAAATATTGTATAGTTTGTTTGGCTCAGTTATTGTGGCTAAGTTTTATTATATAATTTTTTTTTTTTTTTTTTTTTTTTGTAAGCGTTTCACCCCAAGCAAGGCGGAAAGAAAAATTTGGAGCAAGATCAGATAGGAGTGACAGAAGAAAGGATGAGAAGAAGGATAGTGGATAGATAAAGGCAACAGGGGATACAGAGGCCAGAAAGAGAGTACCGTAAGCCTCTACGCATGTCCAAGAAAAGGGGGAGGAGTGTTGACCAGGCGGTAGGAAAGCCTACCTACTCCTATTACATATAACACATAGAACAAAAACAGAGGGAAAGATGAGAAGGGGAGGTGGTTTGCAAAGAGTCCTGGCTGACAGTTGGATTTACCCTTTCGCAACATTAAGTTTTAACTTAGTAAAAGTCCCATTGACTAATCTAAAAAGAAATTGAAGAAAATAAGGATATCTGGAATTATTGGGATGTCGTAAATGCCCCAGCATACGTGGCAGCGAGTGTTAGTCCGCTTTCTTCCTCATGATAACAAGTGAATATACAGCTTACTTTTAGTCCAAGCATCGACCCGGTGTGGGGGGGGGGTCAACGGCCAATCCACCGCCCTCACCAAATAGTGAGCTTGGGAGGCATGCTTTCAATAAAAATTAAGAACAGGAGAAAGAACGGCGAAAACAATTCCAAGTTCAGAAAATTTATCAAGCAAGAATAGTCGGCCACTAAATCATGAGAATACTGACGAGACACTTTCGCATCTAGCCAAAGACAATTCAATTTTCCCTTTTTTCTGATTATTCTTTCGAAACGAAAAATAAAATAAAATAAAATTTAAGGATTAAAAATATAAAAAAAATAAAAAATAAAGAAAATAAAAAAAAATTTAAGAAAATAGAAAAAAAGATTAAAATGAGTTTTTCGGTAGAGCGAAATTATACTCACACAGGGCAGCAAGTGTGTGTCCGCTTTCTTCCTCATGATAACAAGTGTGTGTGTGTGTGTGTATATATATATATATATAAATATTTGTGTGTGTGTGTGTGTGTATATATATATATATCTCACAAGGAAACGCTTATTTTTCAACATAATCCGCATTTTGTCAATCCTTTTAATTCCGGCATGAATATCAATTACATGCCTCGAAAATTACAAATATCAGATTAAAAAAAAAAAAAAACAACTCTCTGTATGTCGAAGTGAAATATCTTTGTTTGTTCATATATGATCACCGTGATTAACTTAAGATGTTCGCGCACATGCGCCTTCAAGCATGCGCTGTAGCGGTAAACCTGTGAAAAGATCGAACACACGCACATGCATTCTGCTGCACACACGCAAGGAATAGTGACAATCGCTACGGAAAGATGAAAGAGCTGTTTCACCTTTTGATGAACATACGGTGGCATTTCCACTTCAAGAAATAATTTGTTTAAAAAAGAACTCCCAATTTCTGCCCCCAGACTTATCGCATCTATTTTCTTTTTTTTTTTTTTTTTTTTTTTTTTTTTTTTTTTTTTTGGTGCTTTTCCTTTGATCATAAATGACTGTTCCACACGTTCGAATGTCGGTAACTTTTTCATTTTACAAAACTTCACCTGTGTCCCTCATATCGCTGGCTGAAAACATATTTCTCTAATTTGTTCTGATACAATTGTCCGCTTTCTCGGCGGGGTTTCTAGACTGATTGTCCGCTTTCTCGGCGGGGTTTCTAGACTGATTGTCCGCTTTCTCGGCGGGGTTTCTAGACTGATTGTCCGCTTTCTCGGCGGGGTTTCTAGACTGATTGTCCGCTTTCTCGGCGGGGTTTCTAGACTGATTGTCCGCTTTCTCGGCGGGGTTTCTAGACTGATTGTCCGCTTTCTCGGCGGGGTTTCTAGACTGATTGTCCGCTTTCTCGGCGGGGTTTCTAGACTGATTGTCCGCTTTCTCGGCGGGGTTTCTAGACTGATTGTCCGCTTTCTCGGCGGGGTTTCTAGACTGATTGTCCGCTTTCTCGGCGGGGTTTCTAGACTGATTGTCCGCTTTCTCGGCGGGGTTTCTAGACTGATTGTCCGCTTTCTCGGCGGGGTTTCTAGACTGATTGTTCGCTTTCTCGGCGGGGTTTCTAGACTGATTGTCCGCTTTCTCGGCGGGGTTTCTAGACTGATTGTCCGCTTTCTCGGCGGGGTTTCTAGACTGATTGTCCGCTTTCTCGGCGGGGTTTCTAGACTGATTGTCCGCTTTCTCGGCGGGGTTTCTAGACTGATTGTCCGCTTTCTCGGCGGGGTTTCTAGACTGATTGTCCGCTTTCTCGGCGGGGTTTCTAGACTGATTGTCCGCTTTCTCGGCGGGGTTTCTAGACTGATTGTCCGCTTTCTCGGCGGGGTTTCTAGACTGATTGTCCGCTTTCTCGGCGGGGTTTCTAGACTGATTGTCCGCTTTCTCGGCGGGGTTTCTAGACTGATTGTCCGCTTTCTCGGCGGGGTTTCTAGACTGATTGTCCGCTTTCTCGGCGGGGTTTCTAGACTGATTGTCCGCTTTCTCGGCGGGGTTTCTAGACTGATTGTCCGCTTTCTCGGCGGGGTTTCTAGACTGATTGTCCGCTTTTTGTTCTTGGATTCTAAAGTAATTTTTCGGTTCTCGTACGGGTTTCTCAAATCGTAACGAAGATGTGTTTATTTTCTTGTATATAGTAATTGTTTTAAACTTCCCATGCGCAATGTCACAAACGTTTGGCTACCCGTAGTGATCGAACTGAATCTTGCTTGCTACTCAATTAAATACTATGCTAATTATTCCGGCAATTTTTCCGGCTGTTTTGCTTTCGATGTTACTGCAAGAAATTAATGTTTTAGTAATTCAATATATCTTGGCACAAAGGCTACGTTGATGTAGTGTAATTGTTAGCAAGCTCATCTCGATAGATCAATTACTACTGAGTAACCAGTTCGATCCTCGCTCGGTTCTGCACAGTTTCGGTCTTGTGGCACTTTTGGGGGACTTCTTGATTAGCAAGTTCGTCTATTACGACTGAATAATGAATTCGATCCTCACTGGGGGCTCCATACTTTCAGCCTTGTGCCACATCTAATTTACGCTTACTAAATGATTTGGACACTTCAACATGGTGTAATGGTTAACAAGCTGCTCTCGCTAGATCAATTAAAACTGAGCATTGAGTTCGATCCTCACTGGGTGCCCTATACATTTGACCTTGTGCTACGCTTAGAAAATCATTTTGGGGAACTTCTGCGTGGTGTAATCGTTAAGAAGCTTGTCTTACGATGATAGAATAGTGAGTACGCTTCTGATTGGATGCCCCATATTTTCGGCTTTGTGCCACATCTCTACATAGAAAATAATCTCTTTGGCCTTGCTACGTTAAATAAATATCTCTTGATTCGAATATTATAAAAGGCATGTGTTACTGTATTTATGGCTTCAGATAATGAAGAATGAATGGGTAGAAAAGTTGAATTCCAGCGATAGGTTTTGATACTTATATTTTGTTTTGATGCTTCTTGACGAGAGCACCTCAAGCAAGAGTGGGGGAATCAAAATTACCGTTTCTTTTTTGTGAGCAGTCTTTCTTGAAAGTGGAATTGCACTTGCCTGTTGGGCTTCCTTGTTTTTGGGGGGTTTTTTTTGCGTACAATCTCAGGTACAATCCACAGTGGACTACATTCTAAAAATGAACCCCTGCGTCGTGAAACTCGTGAAAAACAAGTTTTCTCAATTTTTTTTTTTTTTTTTTTTTTTTTTATTTTACTCAGCATTTTTTTTTTTTTTTTTACTCAGCATTTTTTTTTTTTTTTTAAACTGTTATTCTCTCTTTAGTCTGTCTATCATTTTTGTAGCGAATCGTTGTTTCCGTCATTCTTTATTTAGCTTCTTGCTTTTAAAGTAAGGCGTTTTACTTTCTTTTGTCTTTCGTTCCATTAAGTCGTTCTTTTTATATTTCTTTATCTGGAGTCTTTCCTACACTTCTTTGTTCAAATCATTCTTAATGGCATCTTTCTTTCTTTCTAATTATTTCTTCTTTGGCAAATTACTTTTTTTTTTTTTCCTGGCTCTGACGTCTTTCTTTGAAAGGCGGTTGTTCTCTTTACTTTTTTCGTCCTTTTTCTCTTTCTATTTCCTTTCCCTTTCTTTGGCTCTGTTCCCTCTTCTCTGTTTTTTTTTTTTTCTCTTCTGTTTTTTATCGCTTTTCTGTTCCCCCCCTCTTTTCTGTCCCCCCTCTTTTCTGTCCCCCCCTCTTTTCTGTTTTTTCCCTCTTTTCTGTTTTTTCCCTCTTTCCTCAATCATTTCTTCCCTTTTCTATCGCCTGCCTTTTTTTTTTTTTGTCTTAAAATTTCCTATTTGTATTTTACCCTAAAATATATTTTCTAAATATTTGCCAGTTTGTTTGAAGTACTCAATTTTCGGCAGCGTTCTCCTGCCACTCCCCCTTCTCCTGTACTACAGCGCGATCTCATTCGATACCTTTGACTGATCGCCGCTTATCGATCGATCAATCAATTTAAGTCTATCCGCGTTTCAGTCTTAGAAACACGTGATGTAATTTATCGATACGTCAGCTGTGTATGTTAAGATGTCAGAGAAAAGGAAAGTGAAAGTAGATAACGGGCGGAGGTTTTTTTTTTTTTTTCTCTCTTTCTCTTTTCGAAAGGGAAAAGATGAAAAATCGGCATTTGCTGTGAGGGTGGAGAAAAAGAAAAAAAGGGTGGGGGCGAAACAATTATTAAAAAAAAAAGATGAAAAAAAAAGCTAGCCTGGAAAGTGGAACGAAAATAGAAAGTGAAGAAGAAGAAAGCGAAATGAAAAAGAAAAACAAACAGAAATAAAGTAAATGAAAAAAAAGAATGAGATAAGAAAATCAGAAAAAGGAAGAATGTAGCCAGTAAGAAAGAAAAATGAAAAGAGAAATAGAAGAAAATGAGAAGGAAAAAAAAAATCAGAAAAAAAAAAAGAAAGAAACGGTGAGGTAATAGAAAAGAAAAATAGGAAATGAAAATGATAAGGAAAACAAAAAATCAAAGGAAAAAAAAAACAAAAGAATAAATGAAAAATAATCTTTAAGTGATAAAAAAAAATTAAGTGAATACAAGAAAGAAATCGATAAAGAGGAAAAGGAAAAAAAAGTTGAAAGTGACGTAAGTAAAATAAGATAAAACTATGAAAGGAGAGCAAAAATAGTAGTCTTGGAGGTGATTAAAAACAAAAGGTTTACGAAATATATTTAAAAAAAAAAAAAAAAACAGGATGAGAACAATGAAATGTAATAAAAATAACTTCAGGGAATGGCGACAGAATTATTTTTCCGAATTAGAATAAAAAAAAATTAAATAAAAGAAAGTGAATACCAATACGAAAGATTGAAAGACAAAAGAAGAGCTACAACGAACGAATAGACGAAGTGAATGAACGAAAGAAAGCGAAAAAAATGGACGACATAGAGAAATAAAATTGGATGGAAGGAAGGAGAAAGAAAATGAATTACACAAGAAAAGAATGGACAACATAAAGAAGTAGAGAGAGAGAGAGAAATGACTGAGAAGGGAAAGAAGAGTGAAAAGACGACAAAAGGAAAGAGAGAAAGGATGGTGAAGGAAGGAGAGAGAGAGAGAAGACGGTAAAAAGAATAAGAGAATGGACGGCAAAAGGAAGGAAGGAGAGAAAGAAAGGACCGCAAATTGAAGGAGAGCGAGAAAGAAAGCAGATGGAAAGAGAGAGAAAAGACGGGGAAGGAAAGAGAGAGATAGAATGGACGACGAGAGGGAGAGGTGGGTGGCAAAATGAATAAGAGAATGGATGACAAGAAAGAAAAAGAATGAACGACTGAAGAAAAGAGAAAAAAATGAACGACATGAAAGGGAAAAAAACAATGAAAGTAAAAAGTGAAGAAAAGAAATTAGTTGACTTATGAGTCGGTTTTTTGTTTTTCTCTCGTAATATTTGTGCTATTTTCAATCTTACACACGCGTCCTTCCAAATCCCTACGCTCGATCATCAATGTCTTCGTTTCGTTTTTCTCGCCGTCATCATCAAATTATTTAAGGCAAAAGAGGTAGTAACAATATATTTAAAATCGTCTTCGCCAATTATAATCAGTCTCTCTCTTTCTCTCTTTTTCTTTGTCTCTCTCTTTTTCTTTGTCTCTCTCTTTTTCTTTGTCTCTCTCTTTTTCTTTGTCTCTCTCTTTCTCTTTGTCTCTCTCTTTCTCTTTGTCTCTCTCTTTTTCTTTGTCTCTCTCTTTTTCTTTGTCTCTCTCTTTTTCTTTGTCTCTCTCTTTTTCTTTGTCTCTCTCTTTTTCTTTGTCTCTCTCTTTTTCTTTGTCTCTCTCTTTTTCTTTGTCTCTCTCTTTTTCTTTGTCTCTCTCTTTTTCTTTGTCTCTCTCTTTTTCTTTGTCTCTCTCTTTTTCTTTGTCTCTCTCTATGTTAAAAGAAAAAGTTGAAAATTTAAAAACAAAAACAAACGAGCAATAACAGCTATTACTGCTACTATTATCATTGTTGTTAATGAAAACTGTATACCGTAAATAGTACTGAAGGTATAAGCCAAATTATAATGCAAATACTCCATAAGTAAACAATAATACAATTATTATTTATCGCGATAAAAGTCCATATTGATTCGTGCTTCCTACTTGAATGGAATTGTCACTGTTCGCATTTCTATTGTTAGGTTGGTGCAAAAATAATGACATAATAATGTCGTTTTTTGACGTTAAAATACGTCAAAAAACGACATTATAACGTCATTATTTTTGCACCAACCTAATATAAGTTTACTAAAAGGAAGACGCACAGCTGTGCAGCAGTTAGCCGGGTATCTCTATTACTTCTCAAGTGAGTTCGATCCTAACAAGATGACTCGGCTAACTGGCTTTGTGACAGACAGACTTAGACTCCCGTCATGTTACAATTCGGTACTACTGTCATGGTTGCTAAGCCAAGTTTCTCTTTCGTAATGCTCAATGTAACCTATTAGGGTTGTTGAGGTACTGTTGCCATAACAACAATGAATCTGCCTAGGTGGAAAAAAACAGACGAAGATAATTCCTCTTTTTTGTTATTATTTATTTCATGACGGAAGCGATCATGGCTTTCCGCAGATTCCTTTTCTTTATTTTCATGCGTCAATTGCTGTGACTTCATATGAGTGTGTAGTAACTTCCTCTTCTATAAGATTTTGTATTAAAATGTAACTGCTTACCACACAAGGCAAGAGAGTTCCGTGTACCCTACTATTTATTTGATCGGTTCGGTGTGATCGAAGAAGAAACAGATTCATCTCCTTTCACAAGGATATTTGAAAGTAAACTCAATAGATGAGGCTGCAATTTGAAATTGCTTCAGCAATTCCACTTTACATATATATCTTTCTTTCTCAGCCGCTGTCTGTCGGCCTCTTTCAGCTTTCTCTATCTCTCTGTCTGTCGGCCTCTTTCAGCTTTCTCTATCTCTCTGTCTGTCGGCCTCTTTCAGCTTTCTCTATCTCTCTGTCTGTCGGCCTCTTTCAGCTTTCTCTATCTCTCTGTCTGTCGGCCTCTTTCAGCTTTCTCTATCTCTCTGTCTGTCGGCCTCTTTCAGCTTTCTATATCTCTCTGTCTGTCGGCCTCTTTCAGCTTTCTATATCTGATAGACTGGCAAAGCAGATAGACATAATACACACTGTTTAAAGTAAGAAAAAATAAAAGTAGGGCGTATATTTCAAATGCGATTAATCACTAGATAATAACCTTAGGACTTATATATAAGATATGTTGTGGTTTAGGTTTTTTCTTTCTTTTTGTGGAAAGAAAAAAAGAGAAACCGAGGTTGTTTCATTCTTGTTGGCGTGATTTCGAGATATGCACAAAATGCCCGGCGAGACATGGGAAACGTTGGCAAATTTGACATACATTGTGAATTTCGGGCTTAAATTTCGTAAGGTAACTGTATTGGAAGATACGTGAGTGCGCATATCCTACGAGATTAAGGCGCGAAATTGCTTTCTATTTAAGAAAAAAAAATGATTGGATTGTTTTTTTTTTTTTTTTTTTTTTTTTTTTTTCTAACTTCATTCATATTTTTTCTTTTCTCATTCCTCTGGGTTTTTTTTTTTCTTTTTTGTCTTATTTGAACCATTTCCCTTGTTCTTTCTTCTTTGCTATCATTTTTCTTTCAAGGTCAGACTTCTCAGCCCACACACCCCCCTTAAAAATATGCAGAACGAGAATGCTATTTTTTCCAAAGTTAGCTTAAGAAAGAAAAATACTTAAAAGATAATTGAAAGACAATGCGATAGACAAAGAAATGTCAGGATTGAGATGGCTGGATAGATAGACTTGAGAAATGTCGAGATAGACCGGATGGCTAGATAGATAGCCAGAGAAATGTCGAGATAGACCGGATGGCTAGATAGATAGCCAGAGAAATGTCGAGATAGACCGGATGGCTGGATAGATAGCCAGAGAAATGTCGAGATAGACCGGATGGCTGGACAGATAGCCAGAGAAATGTCGAGATAGACCGGATGGCTGGACAGATAGCCAGAGAAATGTCGAGATAGACCGGATGGCTGGACAGATAGCCAGGGAAATGTCGAGATAGACCGGATGGCTGGACAGATAGCCAGAGAAATGTCGAGATAGACCGGATGGCTGGACAGATAGCCAGAGAAATGTCGAGATAGACCGGATGGCTGGACAGATAGCCAGAGAAATGTCGAGATAGACCGGATGGCTGGACAGATAGCCAGAGAAATGTCGAGATAGACCGGATGGCTGGACAGATAGCCAGAGAAATGTCGAGATAGACCGGATGGCTGGACAGATAGCCAGAGAAATGTCGAGATAGACCGGATGGCTGGACAGATAGCCAGAGAAATGTCGAGATAGACCGGATGGCTAGATAGATAGACTAATACTGAGAAAAAAATAAAGAACCCTCTCTTATATAATACTGAGAAAAGTAAATGCTACGATAGTATGTACAATCCCCTTTATAAGCCTAACGAAGGCAGCCGTCGATTTTGAAAATCACAATCGCTGCTACAGCGTCGACGAACTCCCAAATTACTACAGCTAAAACACAAAGCCGGTGATGGGTGGGTGACGCCTAAACATGACATTACCTATTTGGTAAGTGCTTCTCTAGCACAGACTCTACCCAATCGTATTTGTCGGCGTCAATGGTCCATCAAAGCCACTTCTTTCAAGGCAAATAAATATCTAATATCACTATCTCTTTGCGTAATGACTACTGTATCTTTTTACGTGACTTGCATTTCGTAGCCATATTAATTCTGCTATTAATAATAAAAACGTGAGGTGTCCGCCTTTGAACGTAGAGTAGCTCTTTTCGTACCGACGCCAGTAATCAGTTCAAGCCCAGATAAAAAACCAACGAAAAAAAAGGTTAAATTAAATTTCGGATGCTGATTTCTTTTTTTCAAGGCAAGCAGGCCCACACTACTCGAAAGACAAGTGTAATATCTTCTTACCAATTTTTTTTTTTTGGGGGGGGGGCGAGGGGTCTTGGACCACACTGAATTCAAACCACCAATTAGGGTCTGAAATTAATGGCTTACAACGATTGATTTGTTTCGGGATTCATAACGACTATAACAATTTTACTGAGCGAAAGATAGCTTCCACAAACTAAACAAAATATCAAGCAACAGGAAAATTTCGTTAGGAACAAAGAAAAGAATTACATTATTTACATTATTCGGATTGTCATCCCCAGCTTCATTGTCATATTCATAAAATTTCGGCCGTTGTACGCTCCTGCCTTCTTCAGGTTATTGTAATTTCGAACCGAACCGTTTATTTCGCCCACCGGGATAAATTGTAATCACCTGAAGAAGGCCGAATCGTACATCGGCCGAAACCTTGTGAATATGACAATCCGAATACTGTTA
>OZ010611.1:38303571-38313571 GCA_963932145.1 Acanthosepion lycidas
TTTCGATACATGACTGACGGGGCAGATTTTTCCCGCAGTAGGTTGCCATTTCTTTCTGCGGTAGACCAGTTGCTATTCACGACTATAGAACCCGGTCTGTGCTGATATTTACCCATAGCTAGAGGGGAAAATAAGGATTCGTACCTTTCCTAAGGGTATCAGCGCGTAAGTGAATGCAATGGCTTCGACTGGAATTCGAACTCTGCTCCCCGATTTCCTACCCATTGCTTTCCGCGTGCCTCCTGTATGTATACTTACTCTCCAACCTTAATAGAAGAACCGTGATGAAATCGATCATAAACAAAAATGACATGTTCATAATTAATTAATCACAGGTAAGGTTCGGAAGCTCATGAAAGATTGAAACAAAGTTCATTTTATATATATATATATATATATATATATAACATACAACGTGTGTTATCACGTGCGATACCATGTCTTCATCAGCCGCCAACCAGGGATGATCTCACGGTTTCGGTGGCTAAGGCGGGACTGCCACCCCAGGCGCCACCAGCAGCATTTGCCACCAGGCAGGGTATATATAAAATAAAAAAAAATTAATTGATCGTTTCTCTTTGTAAATTGTTAATGAAATAAATAAATGATTGTACCTCTTTGCAGCTTCTGTCCGTAATGAAAGTTCCTGAACGCGTTAGCCGTTATTGACGCGCTCGTAAAAATCGTTAAAAACGACTACGCAAATGTTTCACTTGCGCATGTTAGGTCGTGATGTTGCGCGCATAATAATTCAGTAATGTCTGTTCTGACCGCAATTTTCCTTCCCGGATTTGTCGATTTGGTCGTTTTTCGTCTTTTTCATTACTGGTTCAAATCGCTCAAAGCAAACGTCGTATATTGTTCTACAAAAGGAACTGATCTGTTGCCCTATCGAACCCTTAAGATTGTTATTAAGGATAAAAGAAAGCTCTTTGTCAAGATTTGTCAAAACAGTCTTCTGGTTACCTTTGGGCCACTGGATTCTTGGTTTACTTATGATTTCTCCAGGGTGCTGTCGCTCAACGATGGAATCCTGAACGCTGTGGGTGTATTCCAGATTCATAATCCCATCACTCGATTTACATTCTCCGAGATATATATATATATATATATATATATTTATTTTATTTTATTTATTTATTTTTTTATTTTTTTTTTTTTTTTTTTTTTTTAGCGTTTCACCCAAAGCAAGGCGAGAAGCCACGAGGACACAAGGGGTTACAGAAAATTTGGAGCAAGATCAGATAGGAGTGATAGAGGAAAGGATGAGGAGAAGGATAGTGGATAGATCAAGGCAACTGGAGATGTCGATTGACATTACATTTGAATAGTTGGAGATTATAGCTCTCAGGGAAACAGGAATAGGGAAGGGTGTTCCACAGGCGAGACATGAAGCTATTGGAGTAGAAGAGACGGCTATATTTAGGAGTTTCGACAGTGAAAGGGTGAGAGCGAGATGCCAGCCTCGTAGGGCGCTTGAACTCATGAAGTTTGGGAACCAGCGAATGCATCTCCTCGGAGCAATTAGCATGAACGTTTTTGTAAAAAAGAGAGAGGCGACAGCGCGTCTGTGAAATAGTGACTGTAGAACAGGGCCAATTATATTGCATATCCGCCTCTGGGACTTATCAAGAACTCCGAGGCAAACAGAAGGGGCTCCAGACCATATATGGCAGCAATACTCGATGTAAGGGCGAATTGTTGATTTGTAGATCTGGAGGATCGATTCCGGGAAGAAAAGTTTCCTGGCGCGGCACAGGGAGCCAACTTTCCTTGCGGTGGACGAAGCAATTGACTCAATGTATTTGTTCCATCTCAGGTCAGCAGTCAACGTGAGACCGAGCAGCCGCAGAGAGGTGCTCTCGAGAAGTTGAGCGTCAGACATTCTAATGGAGGGCAGGGAGGGATCTCTGTGGTGATTAATGGAGAGCAGTTTTGTTTTTGAGGCATTAAAGTTGACCAGCCAATTCCTGCCCCAGTTCACAACCGATTGGAGGTCCTTTTTGAGACGCACGGACAGGTTAGTTTTGTCAGCGACACTAGATTTGTTTTTGAGGCAGGAGTAAGTTGTGGTGCTATCCACGTAGATGCCAACTTGGGAATTTATGGCATCAGGAAGGTCATTTATGTAGATAAGGAATAGAGTGGGGCCTAGGATGGAGCCTTGAGGAACACCTGCGTTCGTGGGATAGGAACTGGAGGAGAATCCGTTGAGAACGACCTTCAATTCACGGTTTGACAGGAATGATTGTATTAGGTCAAACAATCGACCCGTAACGCCATAACCCTGGTGCTTGCGAAGAAGGCCGTCATGCCAAACCCTATCAAACGCTTTGGAGATGTCTATGGCCACGGCACGAGCTTCCCCGTTATTTTGAAGCGCTTGGCAGACAGTTTCAGTGATAGCCGTAAGCACATCAGCTGTAGATCGGGCAAAGCGGAAGCCATATTGCTTGCCTGAGAGCATATATATAATTATTCCAGGATCATTTTCCAACTTATTCAAGATGGTCTCCGCCCTCTCTAACCTTCTTTCTGTCCTTGAGTAACAAGATGCCTCACAGGTTTCGTGTACAATTTTATTTTCAAGTCTTTTTCATTGCTCTTTGGAATGTCATTGCTGAAACTCCTCTCTCACGTGCCAAATGTATTACGGGTTGTATTGGATCTTTTCTAATTGATTTCTTTAGCACTAAGTTGTAATGATGATCCCTCTTATTGCTGTTCCCTCTTTTTAAAATTTATTCGCCGTTCTCTTGATGGTTCTTGTATGGACTTTGAAGATTGAAGCCAAGGTATGATGTTTAAACTATCTGTGAAGTGTTTTAACCTAGAATGGAGAAGTCGGCACCGAAATTCGAAATTCCATTTGGCCAGCGAAAGAGGCTTTCCAAAACTTAAACAAAATTACGAAAGAGAAAAATTTCGTTAGAGACAAAGAAAAGAGTGCTGAGTTGCTATGTGGTATAACACTTCTTTTATGACAGTGAATGCTGGACAATAACTCTCCCAAGATGAAGATAAGACTCGAAGCAACAAAAATATAGTGCTGCTGAAGGATACTAAAAATTGCATGGGGCGTGTAAGCAAGCAGGAAGTCATAAATGGCGACAAAAGCAAGTATATGGTTGGTGAAAAAATAATGACGTAATAGTGTCGTTTTTTGACTTCAAAAAACGACATTATTACGTCATTATTTTTGCACCAAACTAATAGTAACATTATACTCAGAAACAGAAAATCCATACGCATCTAATGAGGGCTTGAAAAAAGGTTATGGAGAGCCATGATCACCCTTTTCTTGAAGGGACACATCAGATAGAAGAATAATTAGGATAGGTGCAAATGTGTATGTGTGAGCATTTTTTTGTCATTTAACCCCAAGCAAGGCAATAAAGCCACTACGACACAATAGGTTACTTGGTGAGAAAAAAGAAAACCGAATTTTCTCCAGTCTTGAACGATTGCCCATCCACTTACTCTCTTTGCCTTGACAGCCTGTTTGGACTTATAGCAACTCAATCACAATTTTCATCTAATTTATATATTTTCTCTTTCTCTCTCTCTCTCTCTCTCTTCACACTCCCTTATTCATATGCATTTCTCCCACTCTATCTACATATTCTCACTCTTATCGTGACCTTTTTCTCCTCCTCTGTCTTCATCCTTCGCTCTACCCACTGCCTTATGATAACCTCTTTTCCTTCCACCTACACATTATCTCACTGATATCATAACCCCTTTTCCCCACTCTCTCTGTCTCTTATTACAACTTTCTCCTTATTTAGATATACTTTCTTTCCTATCACACCTTTTCCCCTCTCTCTATATTCCCGCTCTCTCGTCTCTGCATCTTCCCTCTCCTCTCTACATATTCCTTCTCCTCTCTACATATTCCTTCTCCTCTCTGCATATTCCCTCTCCTCTCTGCATATTCCCTCTCCTCTCTGCATATTCCCTCTCCTCTCTGCATATTCCCTCTCCTCTTCTCTCCTCTGCATCTTCCCTCTCCTCTGCATA
The DNA here is from genome assembly GCA_963932145.1 of Acanthosepion lycidas. Classification (NCBI taxonomy): domain Eukaryota; kingdom Metazoa; phylum Mollusca; class Cephalopoda; order Sepiida; family Sepiidae; genus Acanthosepion; species Acanthosepion lycidas. The sequence continues at coordinate 38,307,592 of OZ010611.1, forward strand.
TCTCCTTCTCCTCTCCTCTCTGGATATTTCCTCTCCTCTCTGCATATTCCCTCTCCTCTCTGTCTTTTTCCTTTTCCTCTCTACATATTCCCTCCCCTCCCCTCTCCTCTCCTCTCTACATATTCTCTTTCCTGTGTTTCCCTTTTCTCTCTCTAATCGCAACCATCTCCTTTTTCCAGTTACTATTTTACTATTGTTCAATTAAGAACAGTTACGGATGGCGGCTTTTCGTTCTTAATGCAAACAGCGGCACTGCCGATGGTTTTCAAGTGAACAGCTCAAAATGATCGATCTTGTTAAATGAGTGATGGGAAGAGGCAGTGACTTGACAATGGGAGTGGGAGTTGTTGCGCACGTTCGACTGAGGGAGGGCCGAGGATGAAACAAAAGATCAGTAATGTCAAATATAAGCCGACTGTGTTCACCTTGAAGACTTACGAGCGAGCATACATGTTTTTAATACACACACACACGTGTGTGTGTGTGTGTATTCGTGACCGAGTGGTTAGAACATTTGCTTTCTGACCATGAGGCCCGGGTTCGAATCTCACCATTGTCGATTTGTCATGAAGGCGGCGACTTGATGTTATCGGTCAGGATCGATACTTTGGAAAGTGTTTAAAAACTATACCAGGGGTTGACGCAAGCCTTTTTAGTGAAACTGGTTAGACTGAACTCTTGAGGGACGTCGATATCTGTTGTAGTGCAAAGCCACACGTCATCGTGTCCGAGGGCTTGAGTGTGCGGGCATCGTTCAAATTGTTGATTAAGCTCTCTCCCAGAAACTGTAACTAATGTTTATCTTCCCTTCTATTTGCCTTAACGCAATTCTGTTTCTTTCTTCCTAAAAATGAAGTTTCTTATCATTCCTCTTTCTTTCTCTGTCTTCCATTCTCCTCCCCCCCCTTATCTACATCGTCTCTATTATCACCACCTACGTCTTTGTTTTTTTTTTTTTCTATTTTCATTACTCATTTTGAGGTTTTTCTCTATTTATATACATATATATATATATTCCATCCATTATTACTTAATACTAAATTGAGAAGCTGGCCAGACTTGATATCGTTTCAACAGCCTCTTTTAATTCATGCACAAATAAAATTTCCACTGTTTGCTTTCCATCAGCATGGCTAATGTTAACCTCCAGGAAAGTGACACCTTATAAACTTTCAGGCAAACGTTTTCCGCTGGTATGAAGTAAAAAGATTATATTAAATCAACTGCCAGATCTGTTGCTAGAAATGTTTTTCTGTCATGCTAGAATTTTTTTCTCTCGCCAGAATCAATCTTCCACATTTAGAAGTCTAGCATTAGTCCATGCCTAGAATATTGTTTTCACATAGGGTCTGATGCTTCTTTAGAGATTCTTCATAAAGTACAAATAAGACTATTTATTGGTCTTGACCTGGCATCTCGGCCTCATTCCCTTTCTCCACCTACCCAACGTAGCTTTCCTATGCTTTTTCTGTAAATATTTTCATGGAAATTATTCCGATAAGATTTCCTCTTTTGTATTCAGCTTTTAAGCGTACGACTAGTTTAGCGGTTAGGTCTCATCATTCTACAGTTGAAATGGCTAGACGTAACCGTAGGTTCTATGCTAAGTTTCTTCTCTCGCACTTCTCGCTTGTGGAGCTCTCTTCTGGCTTCTTGCTTTCCAATCAACGTTGATCTTCAAAAATTTAAATACAATGTCAATCGTTTCTTTTTCTGTTCTTTTATTGTCCTCTATCTCTTGTCATTGTCAGGTCTAATTGCCGAGGGAGGAGGTCCTTATGTAAGGCTTCCTACCCAGATAATCATTCTCTCTCAGGAGAAAAATGATGGGAACTATTTTTATTGTGCAAATTCTTATTAGCCAGCCCCGCAGCTTAAAGCAAACGATTTTCTTAACGTGTGGTCCCTTTCTGTATGGGGTCCAGTTGGGAACAAGCTGTGGGTTACGACACATATGCTGAATCCACGTAAAACTTCAGAATGTGGAATTAATGTTCTTCTACATGCCGTGCCCCTTCACAACATAGGTAACCCTGGCTCTCCACAGCTTCCTAGCCCTTGCGCCTCTTATGTTTTCTTTTTGCTAAGCTTTCCACGCCAGTCCGCTATCTATTCACACAAGATAGTCAAGTAGGTGTCTGAAAGCCTTCATTTATCTCTTGCCCACTGTTGTAATGTAGGCTGAGATAGATATAAAAGGCAGGATGTGTGTGTGTGTGTGTGTGTGTGTGTGTGTGTGTAACGAATGCACGGCCGCAATTTTCGATGGATTTGCATCAAAATTTACATGCACATGCTCCAAGTTAGCGGGAAGGCCAAGACTGACTTTGCATTTCCCAACTCCCATCAATAGTGGAAATAATCGATTTTTTCATGCTTCTACGGCAGTTTTCATGTAGTTTGTGGCCACTTTCTACTGGCCAGAGTGAGAGCCTATAGCTGACTGCCATGAATAGTCAGGAAGATTCTATTGGCCAGCGTGAGAGCCAACAGCTGACTGACACGAATGTTAATTAACATTCTAGCAGGCAAAAAAAATCGATAGCTGCATTCGTCACAAGTGAGAAAATTTTAAATCTGCATGGCACTTAACTCCATGCTGCTAGTATGTGTGTATATACACACACATATATAAGCACATGATATACCTGGGGGCTTGCTTTGGCATTTAGTTGGAGATTCGTCTCCAGCTAAGCTAGTCGAACTCTCTGCCTTCGGGCAGGGAGGAACCAAGACGAGGCGATGTCGAAGTGCAGTGTCTCGTCTGGGGTGGTAGACAGCTACTTGACCCCGTGTATACGGGCTATACGGGGAAATTTTGCGCGAGTCTGTGTGCTCGGTTTTGCCCCGCATTTAAAAAAAAAAAAAGATAAAAAATAACGGCCTCGTGCCACATACTGCCTTATTCACGCTTCGTGAATTACTAGCCTGCCACCCGATTCCCTATCTTTCAGTAGCGTATCCTTTTTTTACAATAAACCTCTTTCATCTATGCGCGTGTTTCTGTTCTTTCACTCGAGTACCACCTTTGTCTGTAGCCCCTTTAAGGATACAACACCCTCATTATCCCTTGTGAGTGTTGAGGTTTCCAAGCCTTCCTTCCGGATTATGAATGCAATAAATTTCAGCTGTCTCTTTCTAATTGTGAGTATGTGTGTACCCCCTCCGCTGCGTATCCTTCTGTCGTACTCCATTTCTGCTTCTTTCAGCTTTCGCTTCATCTGTGGGGACACTGTCTGGCATTCACCGCCATATTACAGACTGCATATGCTACATAGCAATCCAGCACTCTTTTCTATGTTTCTAGCGAAATTTTCCTGCTTCTCCTTACTTTACTGAGAAATGCAGGCTTAGATTTTGTTTTTGCATTTTCTATCCTATGTTTAAAAAATTCAAATGCCTCACGATATGGATCAAATATATAAAATAATAAAAACCAGATCTTGAACACTTTCAATCGCAATATGGATAGCAAATGTAAATCGTTTGGTAGGGAGGAGGAATGACAGAATCAAGATGTTGACATTTCCGTTAATATAGTCGTGTTGTCATATCCTGCTATGACAACAGAAAGCAACTTTGAGTGAAATTGAGTGAAATTAACAATAAGGATAATTGATAACTAGGTTAAAAGATGTCTTATTGGGCATCATTTAGCTGCGGTTGTCCTTGGTATGACGATAAACTGCATCCAGCAGCAAGGCCTCTGATCAGGAAGTTTTGAGGAGCGTGTAACCTCCTCTTAGTTGCTGTTATTCCCGGGTCAACCCTGACTCGGGGTGGTAGCACCCGTTAGGGTCCCAGCTATGGGTAAATAGTTCCCCACCTCTCTTATTCTTCGTCCTGGTTAAGACGTTAAACTACATCCGCGTCCTGGGTAAGACGTTAACTACGTACAGCAACAAGGCCTCTGATCAGGAGGTTTGAGGAGCGTGGAACCGCCTCTTAATTGCTAGTGTTCCCAGGTCCACCCTAACCCGTGGTGGCAGGACCGGTTAGGGTCCCAGCTATGGGTAAATAGTTAACTATTACTAGCAATACTTTTTGAATAAAATTATTACCAGCAATACAATTTTGAAGGAAATATATTACCAGAAACAGATTTTTGACAAAACAAAATATTACCAGCAATAAAATTTTTTACCAGCATTAAATAATCCATTGAGGTTGATATGCCGTAAAACAAAATAAACCAAACCAAGCTCCTGTGGCGGGCTCTTGATTGGGCTCTCACCACAATATGTAGGGAGCAGTAGATGCGACAGGCAACAATAAACTACAGAACTCAAAATTCATCGCTACATTTAAGCATTGCATTAATATTTAAGCTTACATTTTAAAAGTTCAACGATAATTCTTCTGCCGCCACTTAATTTAAAGACAATTTGATGTATGCAGGTTCTTACCTGCCTTACAAACAATTATTTTTATTTCGTGGGTGACTTTCGCTGGATTTCGCAATTTCAATTATTTCCAAGTTTATTTCCAAGTTATAAAAATTGTTATCGTAGAAAAAAATTCGTCGCAAAAAATCACGTAAAAAGAAATCTCCGAAATCAATAGCCTTGAATGTTTTTAATTTGCTCACAGTTGGCCTGATTCCAAATTGGTATATGTTGGGATACGGCCTCTAGGATTAAAATTTTAAACACGGACAATTTTATTTTGAAACGCTGTAATTTGAGAACAGTAATTTTTCATTTGAACATGAGCTATTGAAAGTTAGAGAGTTGTGTTCCTTTAATTGTTTTTATCAGTAGAAGCCAAGATGGCGGAATTTGAAAACAGTCACAGTAATGAAAATTTGGGAATCCTAAATTTCAGGATTGCGGGTCTGGATCCAACCCAGAATGATTTTAATTTGCTCACAGTGTCGGCCTGATTTCAAAATTGTATAATATGTTGAAGTACGGCCTCTAGGAGTAAAGTTGAAAAAGTGTGACACACTGACATTCGCATTTATTATATAGAAACTCTGGGTTAAAGGTTTAAGTTTAAGAAGGAAACTAACAAGCAGTGCGAGAGTAGCTGCAAGTTTTTTTTTGGGGGGTGGGGTTCATAAATGTCTGATTTAATGAAAACAAATATTTTATAAATATCAACGGGCAGTAATAATAGCTGTTCTGTCTATTAAAGTCGAATGTTTCCTCTATGGAGACTGGTGAATTAACCATTAATATTTATTTTCAACGTGATGTTAATGGCGCACCAAGCGACGGACCGAATTCATTGCATAAGCATTTGCCAAGAGTTGCACCTCGTTACATAAGATTTCTGATAGAAATCTGTGACGTACGCGCGTCGCTGTTTTTAAAGCGGCTACTGTTTTTTTTTTTTGTTTGTTTTTGTTTTTTTTTCCTAGCCGCTTGAAATGCACCATGAGACAATACAGAACATATTGATGATGTAAAAAGAAAATGAACACCTCTTTGTTATTGAAGCTACAATTAAAAAATACATATCCCAATCACTACAATGACTTCTATTAGTAAAACACAACCACAACGTCTTCTCTCTGACGAAACTACTCCCTCTAATAGTTACTACTACAATTGATACTACTGCTATAATAGCTCTTACTACTACTACTACTTACTACTACTACAGGAAGTCTAAAGCTCAGCTAGTTGTTTATTTTGCAGTCGAATTAGGAGCATTCTTCTTAGAATGTTGTTTTTTTTTTTGTTTTGTTTTTTGGAGAAGGATAAATTAATTTTTGGTATCATTTTGAAAATATGCAGATTTTACAAGAATTTTCTCTTTCTTTTTTTTTCTCTCTTTTTTTTTTTTCTCTCTTTCTTTTTTTTTTCTCTCTTTCTTTTTTTTCTCTCTTTCTTTTTTTTTTCTCTTTCTTTTTTTTTTTCTCTCTTTCTTTTTTTTTTTTCTCTCTTTCTTTTTTTTTTTTCTCTCTTTCTTTTTTTTTTTTCTCTTTCTTATTTTTTTTTTCTCTTTCTTATTTTTTTTTTCTCTTTCTTATTTT
>OZ010611.1:38316071-38336071 GCA_963932145.1 Acanthosepion lycidas
CTTTCTTTTTTTCTTTCTTTTTTTCTTTCTTTTTTTCTTTCTTTTTTTCTTTCTTTTTTTCTTTCTTTTTTTCTTTCTTTTTTTCTTTCTTTTTTTCTTTCTTTTTTTCTTTCTTTTTTTCTTTCTTTTTTTCTTTCTTTTTTTCTTTCTTTTTTTCTTTCTTTTTTTCTTTCTTTTCTTTCTTTTTTTCTTTCTTTTTTTCTTTCTTTTTTTCTTTTTTTCTTTTTTCTCTCTCTCTTTTCTCTCTCTCTCTCTTTTTTTTCTCTTATTTAACAAGGTCAGTACGCTAAAAACATCGTTCACGATGACTTGTGACTTATTGCTTGCACAACAATCAACGTCTTCCGTAATGTAGCGTCTACCCAATTTCCCGAAATCCGCGGTAAGATTTCCTGGCACTTTCCAAAGGTGTCGTGTGCTGGAATCGCCATTCCAAGGCCAGTAGCATAAAGAACAGCCTACCTGGCAAATCGACTATTGTGCGATTCGAACTCTAGTACTATAGTCGGCCAGATGCTTATATATATATTTATTACTTCAAACGTTATTTCTAGCGGATAAACGCTTTTGAAACAGATACCCCGTTCTTCTAATCTCTCTCTCTCTATCTCTCTGTTGGTGAGGGCATCAGACTTAGCACGGAGGTCTACATCAAGTGTCTTTAGGAGGTAGTGTTGCCCTGGACAAAAGGACGGCTGCTTGAAGAACCTGTGTTTGGCAACAGGACTCTGCACCATGCTCAGTATTCTTTTTTTTTTTTTCTTTTAACAGCTCAGTATTCTTTTCTTCGTTATTATTATATGATTATTACTATTATGATATCCCCAGCATCCTTCTGTAGAACCACATCTCCGTCGCCACGAGTCTCTTCTTGATCTTTGAGGAAATCGTCCAACATTCGCTGCCGTAAAGAAGAACAGATGTCACGTACCAGCTCAGTATTCTTTTCTCTGTTGTCAAAGAAATCCTCCTGTCACCCATACTTAAAATAATCTAACAGTTGTTAAAAGGTAAAACTAAAATAAAACCCTTTTTTAAAAAGTTCAAACTTGAAAATGGATTAAACTTTACATTTTATTTTTTTTTCGATTCTTCAAACATGCCTTTATTTAATAAACACTTTAATGTTAATTGTTCAGATGAACTCTCCGCTATGAGAGCTAAACTTTATGAATTTGAGAGTAGTACTCGACTGGCCACGAAGTTTACTCAGTTTAAAGTTGAGCTGGCTAGATGTAGCAGTAAATTCTATTCTATTAGTTTCTTTTTTCGCACTTATCACTTGTGGAACTCCCTTCTTTCCGGACTATTTCGATCTGCAAATATTTAAATACATTGTCAGTCGGTATCTACTGTCCTCCTCATTATTCTTTACTCTTCCCGCTCATTAGTAATGTTTCTGCTCCTAATTCTTTCACACTCAATAACCCACTTGTTTTAGTGGCTTTACTGCCTTGCATGGGGTGAAATCGATTTAAAAAAGAAAAAGGCTTGTGACGAACAGCAATGGGATGTATTTAAAGAAACGCAATGAAAAATTAAAAGTAATTTTTTTTTTTTTTTAAATATAGTATTTTTTCTGTTCAGTCTGAAAGAAAATAAACTTTATTATTTTTTTAAATTTTAATACAAGCATGACTTCCTAATTCTTTACTTTTTTTTTTAAATATTAGTATTTAGTAAGATGCGGGCCGAATTATTCTATGCTCACACTTGTTTTTACTGAAATATGTTAAGGGATATATATATATATATATATATATATAACTTTAAAAAAAAAAAAAATGAACTTTCAAATTAAAAAGTACATACGAGATATCTAAAATTTGAGGGTGAAACATACCCACCACTAAAGAATATTTCCCCAAAGTCTTTTAATAAAAACAAAACACGCTTATTCATTAAAAAAAAATTCATTAACTAATAATTACTGAAAATTTCGTTTGAATCTGATAATTTCCGCAAATATTTTAAAACAAAGGATAGCGTCTTTTTCTCTCTTTTTTTTTTTTTTTTTTTTTTTTTTAGGGCATCCATTTTGATAACTTTGTGTGCGCCTCTCTTTCAACTGCTTAGCTTATATCTACTTTTCTCAGTCGCTTCCTTTCCATTTTTCTTTCTCTCCATTTCATGTCTTTTTCTATAAATACGTTATATTAGGTTGGTGCAAAAATAATGACGTAATAATGTCGTTTTTTGACGTTAAAAAATACGTCAAAAAACTACATTATTACGTCATTATTTTTGCACCAACCTAATATGTTCTTCCATCTGCCTCGATTTGTTCGCGTTTCTCTCTCGATCTCTTTCCATCCGACACAAATTGCAACTGCCCAGCGATTATATAGAATATCAGACATGGAGGATGATAATCGATTCCGTTTCTTTTTTTTTTTTTTTTTTTTTTTCTTAAACTAAGTTTTTTTTAAATTCGATGTTCTCTTAGAGACAGGCAGATTAGACGCAAGGATACGATACTAACTTCTTCAAAAAAAAAAGCTCAGAATTTTACTCTTCACGAGAAATTTGTGTGTGATGTGTTTCCCTTACACAGTGTAACCCGGATATAAGAGAGATTTTCTCTGGTCCCAAATTACAGCCATACTTACCTAAACAAAATAGACCAAACCCGGATATAAGAGAAACCCTGATATAAGAGACTTAGTCTCCGGTCCCGGCAACTCTCTTATATCCGGGTTACACTGTATAATAAAAGCAAGAAATATTCAATGCAATAACTCCGCTGGGACTAAAGATACCAAGGAAAAAAACGATATAAAAGAAAACCTGTAGTTTTAAGGCCTTTATATATATATATATATATATATAAAATTGTGTGTGCACGTGTACCTATATAGATGTATCAAAAATACTTTTACAAACATTGTGGCCGGGTTCCTCATACTAAAACAAGGACAAAAGCCCATATAAACATATGTCCACAAATCTTTCCTTCTTGTGTTAAGTTATATAAAGTATATTTACGGTAGATGGCACTGTGTTGCTACGTAGACTAATTTACACATGTCATTCATTTGTAGCTAGTTTGTCTTCAGCGTTTAACGTGTGTAGTCGTGAGTTAACCGAGATGTAGTCCGTCTAACAATGGCAGTATATTCATATCAACAGCAAAATTATTTTTTTTATTTATGACCGTGTCAATAGTAATGGATGCGAGGCTGCACGAAGGAAACCGAGTCATCCAAATCTTTGATGTTTATGGCCGCGTTACTGACACCGGGTCCATAGCATCACAAAATATGGATTGAGAAAGATTGTACTTTTTAACTGCATCTACCGTAAAGTTTAAACTTAATTACTCAATACGAAGTATTAGCGAATATGTTTATATGGACTCTTATCCTTGTTTTGATGTATGGAACCCGCCCCCAACGTTTGTAAAAGCTATTTTGACAGACCCCGTGTGTGTGTGTGTGTGTGTGTGTGTGTGTATATATATATATATAAGATAGAGTACACACGTTGAAAAAGTTTATAGTAATAAAATATAATGTCGGATGAAACAAAATCTTATATACTTTTCTATGTAATGCAGTACATATAGAATATATAAGAAAACGCCAACCATTTAAGTTAGTAAATTGTCTTTTAACCTGTATTTTCAAAGTTAATACAGAGTCTTATATATATATATATATATATATATATATATATATATATTCAGGTTTGAAAGCATTATATAGGCTTGCCATCTTGAAGCTAACCACGAAGATGTAGATTAATGGTTTTGAGTCAGACATGCCCCCCCTACTCGAGTCTGAGGCATATCCCCCCTTTTCTGAAGCCATTGAGGCTTTAAGACACCAGAGCATAATGAAACATAATAATTTGCCTTACTCACCAATATGCATGAGTGTTTCCCGCCTCCATCGACTGTAAATTTTGTTAATGATACACAAGCCTTATACCGCACCGATATGTATGCGTGCGTTTATGTGTGCGTGTGTGTATATACGTGTGATGTATATACAGTCTAAACAAAGTCGTGTAAAATATGGTCTGACGACCGCTTAAGGCGCCAAACTATCATCATGTGGTGTTGCTTTCTTTGTCGACACTGTTTTTTTTATCTACAAGCGCTCTATCACCCTATATCTAGGACTCTTGTCCACTAACGATAAAAATTTTAAAATTAAATACACACACGCACATATATATATATATATATATATATATATATGTGTGTGTGTGCGTGTGTCATCCGAAAAAAAGTGGAAAAGCTTTTTTATTAGGTTGGTGCAAAAATAATGACGTAATAATGTCGTTTTTTGACGTTACGAAATACGTCAAAAAACGACATTATTACGTCATTATTTTTGCACCAACCTAATAAATGACAACGCGTTTGGCGTCTTTAGGTAGGAATGAAAGACAAAAAGTGTGTGTAAGAAAAATGCAATAAATTAAATTACCTTATCAGATTCTACGACGAGAAAGTGTGCATATATATATATATATATATAAAATGTGTGTGTCTGTGTTGGAGTCGTTGAAGTTTAAATCAACCCACTCTTTTTTTTTTTTTTTACTTGATTAGCTCGTATACCGCTTTGTTCTATTGTTGGTTTTCCGATCATCGGTGATATTATGTATGACACCAACGGATATATATATATATATATATATATATATTAAACATTAAAAATGTCATTTTCTCACATATGTTACTATGTGAGAAAATGATATTATTTTTGCACCAATCTAATATATATGACAGACACTATCTGGTCTCTGGTCATCAGATAAGATAATTTAATTTATAGGCCCTCTTAAATCCCAAATCCTTTTCCTCACAATCTTTCTTTCATTCAGTCCTGAAGACGCCAAACGATACGCTCATCAGCGAAACGTGTCATCATTTAAAAAACAGCCTTTTCACTCTGTCCCATCATCTCCAGACACACACACACGTGTATATATATATATATATATATATATATATGTTTAGAGGAAGAGTTCACGAGTGCTTCTTGTAGCATTTAAAATAGATAGGTTGGTTAATAAAACAAGAGAAAATGAAAAGGTACCAATGTGATCAGTGCTAAAAGAATTTGTTATATATTAATTGTTAATCACAAGACAGAAATGAAGCACGGGGATTAATGTTATTAGTCCGGAATTTTCGGGCACGCCTGTGTCCTTCATCAGCGATTCGAGAAATAAAGAGAGAAACTGGGAAGACTCAACATGTATATGAGAAAGAGTCTCCCCCCCCCAAAAAAAAAATAAAGTGTATGCGCACTTCAGGAAAGGAAAAATGTATACATGTAATACTAAATTTATCCAGACATCACGAGATTAATACAAGTTAACTTTGGACTCTACAGTCATAAGAGGTGGTCAAAATGGTGGCCTTTAGTCTACAGATATTTATTAGTGCGGAAAATTACGTTCTGAGCAACGTTGACCAAAACGTCTAGTCGTATAGCTGCACATGCAGCTTCTATTTCTCGTTTAAGAGTCAATTATATGCGATACCCAACACCATTTATGGTCCTTCATAGGTAAAGTTCTAAATACTACAAAGTTTTTGTTTCTTGATGTGTTTATACATATTTTGGGTGAATTCCGTCTCTCGGGAGATATATATATATATATATGTGTGTGTGTGTTACTCGCTTGTGTTTAAGGAAATAAAACATATGATGGATTCGTTAATCTTTCAAGTAAACAAACATTTCTCACGTCTTACCAAACATTTTACATACAGTTTAAAATTAGTTCTCGCCAAGAAAGAAAGAAGTTTGTTTTGAATCGATTATTTCTCTGAGGAAAAGGCATTTCGTGTCGTAAGTTTATTCACTCTTTTGGAACACACACACACACACACACACACACTCTCTCTCTCTCTCCTCCTGATTTCTTTTCCCGCTCATTATTAATGTTTCTGTTTCATATTCTTTTACATCCTGTAACCACCCCCTTGTGTCTTAGTGACTTTACCGCCTTGCATGGGGTGTTACTGCTTGTCTATATATATATATATATATATATATATATATATATATATATATATATATATATATCCGTTGCAATGAGATGAAAATAATATATAAATTCTAACATTCACAGCATTAATTCAAAACAGGGCTCGATACCCGATAATAGAACAATAATTATAATTTTATCATATAGACAAAAACGGTTTTTGTCTATATGATATATATATATATATATATATATATATATATATATCAATTCTGTGGACAAGACAGATTGGTATAAATAAAATGACAATTGGAAAAAAGATCTTAGATTTTGCCGACGCGTTTCGTTTTCCGACTTTTTCAAGGCAAAAATGAAATCGAAATGTTCTTGTTGTTATAGTTACATTAAAAAATCCAAATTTAAAAAGATAGACGCTTCTGTCTAAGCCTTTTTTTTCCTGGTTAATGTAAATTACCTTCATACTAAGAGATTTTTTTTTTTTTTTCCATGTCAACAATATAGATAAATTCCCAGTTTAATTCTGGGAATTTATCTATATTGTGATATATATATATATATGTTATTTTCCAAGCATAGCTTAGATGTGGCACAAGGCCGAAAGTATGGGGGGCATCTAGTGAGGATAGAACTCACTTTTCAGTTGTAACTGATCTAGCAAGACAAGCTTGCTAACCATTACACCACGCCGAGGTGCCCAAAGCGTTCCCACAGCCGGGAATTGAACCCGGGCCGCCTGGGTGAAGCCATGAATCCTCACCACTAGACAATGTGGAGATATATATATATATATATATATATATATATATATATTCAGGCAACAAAGTTTGTTTGTTTTTTTTTTTTTTTATTGATATCGGCCGACTTTCTAGCAATCTAACATATAGGAATTGTCCAGAGTTATAACGGTGCCGAGCGCTTTCGGCGTCTTTTGTTAGATTGCTAAAAAAATTAAAACATTTAAATCTTCTTTTTCAGCCGTTTTCAATGAAAGTTATATATATCCCTCGATTAATGCTTTTTCGAATAATGGGCTAACTTTTTATATACCAAAATTTGATTAGTGCGTACTAATAGTCGATTAGTACGGTAAAACCTTCTTCTGTTTAACCATAGTAATTGAAAATTGATTTATTTTTATAGTTACAGATGTACAGTACACATTAGTTGCATTAACCAAGGGATTCCTGTATATAACACTGGTGATTTCAAGAAGAAAAACATCTATTTCATTCTCTGCTATCCCTAAACACACACGTCTATTCAATGTTTGTCTACAGCACGATCGTGCACAGGAACATACACACAGACACACAATATACCCCACCTATATACGTCAACATATATCTCTGTGGGTGTGTGTCCGCGAGAGCGTGTGTGTTCCGACCGCGTGAGATGGAAAGCAGTACGCACGTGCACAGAATACGCTTAGAAATTCATACGTAAATATTTAATGGACGCCAACTTTAAACTGTAAAATAAAGAAGAAAAAAAACAAAACAAACTGAAAAGCAAGATTAAATACAATTTCAAACCCCCCCACCAAAAAAAAAACCTATAAACATATTTTACAATTTTATTGACATACTAAAACTGTTTTACAAATAACTCAAACTCGAGCTGCTATAAAGAAACAATTTTTTTTTTCTTCTTTACGCTCTCGAAAGTCTAGCAGAAGCGAATCTTTTTATAAGCAATTCACACGTAACTCCGCTTCGTGTGAACGCACAGATTCTAGACACTTAATAAACATTTGAATTCGTGTTCCTTTCTGCCCTGTCCTTTGAGTCAGGGCCAGTGAAAGCAGTCATGCCCCCACCCCGAAATCTATAATACAGCCACCCAGTACTCTGCTACATCTTAATTTCCATCAGGTAGCATTCATTTAAAATACAAATTTTATTGTAACCTAATTATACAGGGTGTCCATAAAGTTCGTGTGCGCTTTAAAACATTTATAACTTTATTTCTATCTCAAATACAAATAATCTGTAAAAAATGTTACAATGTTTAGTATACCTAGTTTTAAGTATAGCTAAAATAACTGTGCTTTCAGGCATTACTGTAAATCAGTTGGCTGATATTTTCCGTGAACTGCAAAATCGTATTACCCTTTGTATTGCTAATGATGAATGACATGTGGAAACTTAAATAAAATTTCTATAAAACCTTAAAAAATATAGATTTAATCCTTTCTAATCCTTTTTACAAATTATTTCTATCGCAAATACAAATAAAGTTATAAATTTTTAAAGTGCACACGAACTTTATGGACGCCCTGTATACAATAATGGATCATATGCAATATAGGTGAACATTTCTACTAGGAAAATTGAAAATAAATACAATGTAAGTAAATACATATTAGAATGATCTATTATGACATATCTCTATCTTAAATATATCAATGCTTTGCGGTGATTCTTTTCTTTTCTTTTCTTTTTTTTTTTTTTTCTTTTAAAACATCGACTTCAGATTTTTCTTGTTAGAAAGTTGTATAATTTTAACACTTTGAACATTATGGATAAAACAGAATTTAACATTTTTTATTTATTTTATTTTATTTTATTTTTTATTTATTTATTTATTTTTTTTGACTTAGCATGAACAAAAGATATTGACGGATTTGGTGTGGTGACTCCAGAAAGACGTCAACATTCGCGAACATTTTTCATCCATTTTATAGTCAGTTGTGCTTAGTTTAATTTAGGTAGGAAAAAAAAATGTTGGTAATATAGCATCGGGCCTGCTTTTCAAGACTTGGGCGATCATAGCCCTCCACAGATTCTTCTTCTTTATTAGCTGTGAATTACCATCCAATCTTTTATTTTTTTTTATTTTAATTTAATTCACCCCAAGGAAGGCAATAATGTCACTAAGATGCAAGGACCAACTTTAAGAGAATGAGAAGATTTTGGAAGGAACCGGAAACCCAATCCTAAACAGGAAACAAGGGATAACCTTCTGCTCTTGATCAAAATGCCAAGGAAGAGTGTGAACCGGACAACAGTCAAACATATCTATACTTACCGAAAAAAAATAAATAGTGAATAAAATTTCAGTGTTTAAGCGGAGACGCCAGAGGTATCTTTATAAGGAACCGGAAATCCAAACCTAAACAGGAAACACGTGGTAAACCTCTATTCCTTTTCAAACGATCAAGGGTGGGAGAGGAGTGTGAACCGGACTATCAAATATTGCTGAAATGTATTGGAAAGATTTCTCGTTGCCTCCTCTACGGTTTAGAACTCTCTAAGATTGGTTGCCGCCCAATGATAGAAAGTCCGTATGACTCTGCTATTTAACAGGTAGTTGCCGAAGGAATGAGGGAGAAACGAATTCATGCCTTTCCCAAAGCTATTTGTGTGAAAGTGAACGCAACAGATTAGCCCGGAGTTTGAACTCGGTTCGGTGACTACGCCATACCTATCTGTAACCGTTGCTCTACTTGCACAAGCTATAAACACTTTAAATACACACATTATAGTGATTTTCCTAAGCCCGGCTTAGATGTGGCACAAGGCCGAAAGTGTTGGGGCACCCAGTGAGGATCGAACTCACTACTCAGTTGTAATTGATCTAGCAAGACAACCTTTCTAACTATAACACCACGTCGAGGTACCCAAAATACACACATTGTATTATTGATAGAAAGGTAGTAAGTTCTTTGCATATATCTGTACTGCCTGCCTATATTTCTGAGATCAGGTATTATAACTACACTATTTACATTGTTCGGACTTTTGTCCTCGGCTTTCTTGTCATATTCACGACGTTTCTGTCGTTGTACGCTCTGGCCTTCTTCAGGTGATTGAAATTTTGAGCCGAACCTTTTATTTCGTCCACCGGGCTAGATTGTTCCAGTTCCACTTGCCATGCCTCAGTTTATCTCCGTTTTGTTTATTTCCCTTTAACTCATCTGTCCAAGTTTTTTTTTTTGTTCACCTCCGGTATGGCCAGGTATTGAACTCACGACTCTTTGTGGCAAGACTTTGGATAACTTCAGTTAACGCTTTTAGCCACTGTGGATAAAAGCGTTATTCTAGTTTCATGTCTCCGGAAGAGACGTGGAACTAGAATAAGAAAGTTGTGGAGGGTCATGATCATCATCAGCGTCTTGAACGCATATGGAATATAAGTCATTTCCGCCCACACGGAACAATACATTACTTACAGCAGACTATCTTTTATATATATATATATATATATATTATTATTATTATAAAACGTTTATTACCATCTTTGTTCCTCACGTGAAGAGATGCGTCTTTGTCGTGAGTACTTGTTTGTACACATGTAACATCTTTATGATATGTGTGTGTGAAAATATTGTGGAAAATAGGAAAGAAACTGGTTTGGTAAATAATCCAAAGTTCCTTAGTATTTTTGTAATTATTTTTAAAAAATAGTGCTCGATACGAAAGTAGAGCATAAATATAATTATTTATTTAAGAATATGATTCCAAATCGCTACATAAGAGGTCTCATGTTTCAAAACAAGAGCCGAAAACTTCAAAATAATATTTGAATTAATTTGAGTTAAAGTAGGCTCTGTTCCATCTTCAAGCGAAATTTTTTGGGGAATGACTTATTTCTGAAATTTACGAGTTTTAATAGTATGGTCAGAATTGAAAAAATTCGCTTGAAGATGGAACAGAGCCTACTTTAACTCAAGTTAATTCAAATATTATTTTGAAGTTTTCGGCTCTTGTTTTGAAACATGAGACCTCTTATGTAGCGAGTTGGAATCATATTTTTAAATAAATAATTATATATATATATATATATATATATATATATATAATAAATGAAACTCTGAAATGAATATGATGTTCAATGTGTTAATATTTGAAAAGAATTAGCTAGTGTATCACGATCCTTCTTAATGATTAAGTGCGCCGTAACTGTGGCTATGTGATCGCTAACCTAAACTTTTTACATAGCCACGAATAAACGACTACAAAATTCTGTGACAAACAAAATCTATCGAAAGGCGCCCATCGTGTTTGAACTCGTGCCAGAATTAGTTTAATTCAGCTAAGATCTTCAAGTAACAGTTCTAGTGTTCTGTAAACGCCTGGCCCGACGACACGAGTCTGTATTTGTAGCAGCGGGCTCTTTATACGATCCGTGGTGGAAGGGGGGGAGGGTATCACGCTCGTGTCGACCATTACAAAATTATGTGAGATCGATCCCGGCATCGTACCACACATTGATATATCATCGGCTTTTGATAGCCAGCTGCAAGTTCATCCATGACGGCCGACAACAGTTACCAACAGAACCCCCCATCTCATCTTCATAGTCTTTTTCTAATATGTTTACTACCCGCAGAGCACCGATCCAGCACCATTTTACTCTTTTCCTGCGATGTGTCACGCCCGCCTCCATATTTTTCGTTTAGTGACACACACGCTATATATATATATATATATATATATATATCAGAAGAGAGAAAACGGAAACCGCAAACGTTTTTGGTTGTAATGTGGATTTTTTTTACAAATATATTATCATTTATTTTCCATAATTTTTAATATACACACTTTTCTCTCTTTGGAACTACTGTAACCTCTTCTCCTTATAATATATATATATATATATATATATATATATATATATATATATATATTATAAGGTTGGTGCAAAAATAATGACGTAATAATGTCGTTTTTTTACGTATTTTTAACGTCAAAAAACGACATTATTACGTCATTATTTTTGCACCAACCTAATAAAATGTGTGTGTGTATGAGAGAGATACATCTATAGATTGATCGATCGATTTGGGAAGTAATCCTTTCATGCGTGTCTCGATAAATATGACGAACAAGGAATAATTTGCAAGTAGTTGTTCAGTTTCCTTTAGAACCTTTCTTTCTTGAAAGCGAAGTGTTTATAGAAATTGTCCATAATTGCCCAGTGCTTTCGACTAATTCTTTAACCATTTTTTAAAGTTTTTTTAAATTTTATTTTCGTGATAACTAAGACTGTTAGCATATTTATGTTGTCCTATAAAGTATGGTGTTTGAGTAATAGTAGTAGAAGTAATGTAATTCTTCGTAGTGTTTTTTGTTTAATTTCCCTGACTCCGATCGAAAAAGTACTGTTTGGGTGGGTCTGATGCGTTTAATTAAGGGAGATTCTAATAACTACAACCGTAAAAATGTCCTTTTTTTTTTTTTTTTTTTTTTTTTTTTAAATGTTTTAAATTTTTTTTTTTTTTTTTTTTTACATGTTTTAAATTCGAGGGACAAGGAACATTTTTTTTTTTTTTTAAATTTTTTTCGTAATCTTGCAATTTTTATTCTCAGAGTGCTAAGCGTGTGAAGAAATGTCTTCAGACGATTCTACACGCTCTTGGTGTGTAGAAATGTCTTCAGACGATTCTACACGCTCTTGGTGTGTAGAAATGTCTTCAGACGATTCTACACGCTCTTGGTGTGTAGAAATGTCTTCAGACGATTCTACATGCTCTTGGTGTGTAGAAATGTCTTCAGACGATTCTACACGCACTTAGAAAGTATACTTTGTCGTCGTATTCAGCGAAACACACACACACGTGTACGTGTGTGTGTATATATATATATATATATATATATATATATATATATATATATATATATATATATATATACACACTCAAAAATACATAGTGTAACTACAGTTAGCTGTCAGGTATTCTATGATGTGAACAGATGGGAGATATTTTGCTGAAGCGGTAACGCTCACTTAAAATACAAACTCTTGATGTTCAACTCGGCAGAATTTGTACTGCCTCAGCTCTTTCTTCATTTGGCGGCTGCTTCGGCAGCTTCATCTCGTGTAGCAGTAGTAGTAGTCCCTAACAATGTTTCTATCAATTTAAAACAGCGCACACTTGGCACACACGCATCCACACCGAGGCAAAAACTCGCAGACCTCTCCACTTTGACTTTCTCTCCATCTTCTTTGTATCTAAACATTCAAGAAGTTGCTTGACGATTATCGACATGGATAAACGATTCCTTTAATTCCTGGATTTAGTTTGGCATAAGGCGTTTATTATGGGGAATCTCTGCAGAACAGATCCTATGAGTTTTCTTTTTTTTTTTAATTTTTTATTCATTTATTATTAGGTTGGTGCAAAAATATTGTTTTTTGAAGTTATAAAATACGTCAAAAAACGATACTTTTGCACCAACCTAATAAATAGTCTGCAATACAAGGCCCAAGAGCCACTCAGGTTAGAGTTGGAAGCGTAGATTATGATCATAGCTAACGGTTGCCGGTAAACTTAAGATTATAGTGATCGGGGGAAAAAAGCTTTCTGACGTTTCTTCTTACCAATCGAATACAAAGGGAATGGGGATGTTTCGACCTTGTGAATGGGGCATGGTCAGGCTTAACTGCTAAGGTCTGAACCAGTGGAACTAAGGAATGCACTTCGTCCGAACATGTGTGTGTGTATATATATATATATATATATATATATATATATATATATATATAAAATTAAACCTAAAGAGACAGCCAAAACTACCAAGGTTTCACCTAAGCGGATCGTCAGGGGGCCAGCTTAGCGTATTGAGCACTTTTAGTTATTTTACCTACTCTTATCGGTTTCTTTTTCTTTGGCCCTTGGACTTGCATACTGGACGATTATTTTCAGCTGACGTACATGTTCTTTGTTCTTTCTTTTTTTTTTTTTTTTTTTGTACTTTTTTCCCCCTTGGGTATCGGTTTGATTATTTTCAAATCAAGACACCGAAGGGTTACAATTTCTTATAAATATAAGATTATTACTTGTGTGTGTATGTATATATATATGTTGAAAATTTGTGGGTATGTATATACATATATAAACATCTGGTTTCATGTTTTCTTTAGGCGTGAAACTGACGATCGCCATGCAGTGTTGATTTGTATATTCACACTGTTTACATCTTACCAAACTCGGTTGCTGGCTGGAGGGCGTTTACTGTATGGCCCATTTTCAATATCTCTAAACCATCATCCCTTTCTCCACCATCAAATCCTTTCAGAAACAGATATGCCCTTTGGACCTTCTTGGATGTTGTTCGACTGTTGCTGACTGCGAAGCCTCCATCCACCTCCCACCTCCCAATACTAACGGTTCAGACTTCACGGTCCCCAAAATCTAAGTTCCCCCTACTATTTACAGTAGTAACATGTCTTGTAGTCGATGCACAGATATCCGAAAGTGCCTATGCTTGTATATTCACACACACACGCACACAGAGGAAAACTGTCAAAGCAGTTTCTATTTACTATGATAGATGACAAAGAATAAAGGCATATTTATTACGAAATTAAGCTAGTCTGGTTCAAGGTTAAAAAAAATGGTGTATCGAAAAAAAAGAAGAAAAAAAAAGTAATGGCAGACGAGCACGACTAAAGTGAAAGTGCCGAAAAAAGAAAGAACTTTCTTCAGAAGAAACAAATTTGGAAACTCCTTGTAGTATTATCGGAGCACCTAGGACAAAGGTTTGAAGATATTAGGTTGGTGCAAAAATAATGACGTAATAATATCGTTTTTGGACGTTAAAAAATACGTAAAAAAAAACTACATTATTACGTCATTATTTTTGCACCAACCTAATATATAGATCGATCGATAGATAGATAGTTATACAGATCGATATATATATATATATATATATATATATATATATATATATAGATATATATTCGGATAATTTTAAATATTGGGTAATTAATACTATTTTCATTATTCGGACTATTGTCTTCGTCTTTGTTGCTATATTTATCACAATGTTTCGGTCGTTGTACGCTCCGGCCTTCTTCAGGTGGTTAGAATGTCGAACTGAAACCTTTATTTCGCTCAGATTATTCTAGTTCCACGTGCCATGTCTAATGGATGTCGGTTATCTCCTGTTAATTCACCTCTCCAACCAGATATTGAACTCGGAACTGTTTGAGTCCTGTCACTGGATCTAACCAACGCTTTTATCCACTGTGTCATGTGTACTTAAGGACATTTGTGTATGAATTTCTGGGTCATTATAAACTTAAGGACTTCACCATCATTTTTTTAACAGTGCTCATATTGAAATTTTCGTTGTTATTGCTTTTGTCTGGCACTCCTTATTACTGTTTCCCATGTTGCATTCATTTCTATGCTTGGTCGGCTCAATTCTTAAGATTAGGAATTTTCCTATCGGGTAATTAAATACCTAATTTATCGAAAAACAAAGAAAAAAAATTTCTGAAAGAAACTTAATATTTATAAGAGTTGATTCCTTGAGTCGTGATATATATATATATATATAATTTTTGCCAGAATCGATTTTACATATCCTTCTACCATTCGTCCTTGATTCTAATACCGCCGTCATATATGATCCGGTACCCTGCTATATATTTAGCGATTCTTGATAATAAAGCGAAATAATCTGCAATATTATTGATCCTAACATGGCAGTCCGCCATAAGTCATTTTCCCACCACTGTAATGTAGCTGTCCTGTGTCTTTTCTATAAATACTTTCATGGTAATTCTTCTGGTGAACTTTACTATGGTACATTGTAAATACACGTTGGGGTTTGAATTTAATTTTTTTTTATTCCGCTGCCTCCCACAGGCAAATATTCTACATATTTGTTATGGTAATTTACCCACGCACGCATGGACTCTCTCGGTAATAAATAGGAGCAGGTACTGCCTTTTGGAGAGGGAAATTTCCAGCAGTCAGCTCTGAACATTCTTGCTGTAACACTCTCGTTTGTATATATTTGTATTACTGTTTCTATTAATATATTTGTTTAAGTCAATTCCTCTCTTTGTGTCTTTATTTCTGACCCTAACAAGGCCACAACAATATGTGACTAGTTAGGACTTCATAGAAACTTTGCGGTATCATGATGGCTGTAGTAAGCATGGTAAGTAAGAATGTGTTGTTTTGGTGTAAGGAATATGGTGGTATTTTTGTGTCAGTAACTTTGGCGAGCTAAGTTTAAATTTAATACAGAAGAAGACTATCCCTTTCCGCATTCCCAATCTTTTGGTCTTGTGGCTCATTTTTGTATTTTTAGACGAAATAAATTTCATTTTCTTCTATGGTACCTAGACTTTATGATTTAATCGCAGTATGACACTGACGGAAAGGTCTCATCATTTCATACTTGAAATGGCGTGATGTAACCGTAAGTTCTATGCTAACAGTTTCCTCTATCGAGGGTTTGTTTATCCTTGCTCTTCTTGCCTTAAATCCTCTCGCTACTCTATCGCTGTTTCCACGATAAATGCTTTGACGAGCTATATTCTCTCGTTTCCAGAGTTCATAAATGTACTGCTCAGATCCACCTTGCCATATAAACAGGGTTGGGAAAACCTCGCCATTCTTTTCATATTCTATTAGTAAGAATAGGCTTGGAATTCCAAATCAAAGAACCCACTTCGAATTTTAGTAGAGTTCGTTCCATTCACTTCCGACCAGATACCATTAGAAAAGGTTTAAATCTATCTCTTCTCCTCTCGGCTCTGGGTTAAATAGTAAGAGCTCTGGTAAAAAAAAAAAAAAATGCAATGTTAACAGCACAAATTGCAATATAAGCACTAGTAAAAATGTTTGCTGAAGACATTAGGTTTATAATACCCAGAAATTACAGAAGTCTTCAAGGACGCATGGCGCTGTGGGTAAACACTGACAGGACCTAGAGAGTGTGAGTTCAATACTTGGTTAAGGCAGTGGAGAACTTGGAAAGGGGAATTAACAGGAGATAACTGATAACTGACATCCATTAGACATGGCACGTGGAACTAGAACAGTCTACCCCAGCGAGTGACATTCGAACCAACTGAAAAAGGCCGGAGCGTAGAACAGTGGAAACGTTGTGATAAATAAGGCAACAAAGATGAGGATGATAGTCTGAACAGTGTAAATAGTGTACATAATGCCTCATCTCAGAAATATAGACAGATACAGTAAGTCGTCTATAAGAAAAATCGTATCTATAAATAACAAAAAAAAAAATTAATGAAATCATCACCACCTTGATTTTTCGTAATCGTAGGGCGTATCCGAATGCAGAAGGCACACTAACTCTGTTCTATTAGCCGCAGCCATCAGCAATTCTGGTACAGTCATACCTGTCCATTTTTTTGACATTGTCCAACCAGTTTTGCGTTGGCGTCCTCTCCTACGTCCCCTTGCATAGGCTGTCGTGCCTTGTAATGTGTCCAAACCACGCCATTTTTCTTCGTTTGACAGTGGTGAGAAGGTGCTCCTGGTGTCCCACAAAACTTTCAACCCTTTTCCGTAATATAGACTCGCCAAAAAAGAATCCAAAATGTTTCGATTCATCCAGAAACGGTTGATAAACCGTAAAAAATCAATTAATCGATCTTAAACTATTCAAACCGTTATCCATCCTACATGTCCTCATAACCTACACTTACTTCCTCAAAACAATCTCATTTCGTAACGATCTCACTTGAGCGGATCTCAGGCCTTGTATTGAGTGAACATGAAATAAAAAACAGATCGTTCGCAGCCGTTTATATATATATATATATATATATATATAGTCATCTTTTTTTTTTTCTTAGAACTTGCGCGTACGCTGAGGTGAGACTACATCACAACCGACGGTGTTCCCCGCGTCGACCTTCTATTCTCCGCAGCTGGAAAAATGTACTTGAAAGGCGAAACTTCGCATGTCAGAAAGCAACTATTTATGCAATCTACTAAACGCCTAGATTCGCAGATCCTTGAATACCTGGCTGGTTACACGCTAGAATCAACTGACACAGACATTTGTTGCGAAAAACAAAATATTGTCTTAGTTGCAGTGGTACTAACCTTTGTAGAAAAAGCGCACCTGTTTCATAAGCACAGAAAACCAGTGCATGCACTTGCTTTTTTAGTTGTAATATTGGTGCTATACAGTCTTCCTTTCCGTGTTTTTTTTTTTGTTTTTTTTTAATCTATTAATATTCTTGATATATAGTAGTTTACTTGTAATCCTAATAACAAGAGTTCATTTTACGATGTACATGCTTCCTGTTTGCCGCAGTTACCGCGCGTGCGCACACACGCTTTCTTCAGCGTGGAGAACTAAAGAGTCGCTTACGAGAAAAGCGGGTGTTTCATAGACGTGAACACATATTTATAGGGAGAATCGGACTGACATAGCGATAACATGTATAGATATATATGAACAGATCGGGGCAGAGAGATAGATAGGAACAGATCGGTGCAGGCAGATAGATAGGGGCAGATAGATAGGGGCAGTGAGATGGCTAGATAGGAGACAGATTGATAGCTAGAGAGAAAAGAACAGATCGGGCCAGATAGATCGGGGCACAGAGAGAGATAGTAACAGATCGATGCAGAGAGATAGATAGATACGAACAGATCGGGGCAGAGAGAGATAGACAGATAGATAGATAGGAGCAAACCGGGGCAGATAGATAGATACGAACAGATTTAGATAGATCTCTACAGAAATAGGTAGTGTTTTGTATTTAAACTACACTTCAATACCAGAATGTTTTATTGTATCTCAATGGTTTATAACATTTTTAAAGAGAGAGATGAACAGATCGGGGCAGAGAGAGAGAGAAATACATATGAACAGATTTAGATCGAAAATTATAATGAAATGCAGAGAAACAAGAACAAGTTGATCCTAAGATCCACACGTAGGAGAGATTAAAAGTCCAATTTCAAATCCAAACAAACTCGAAGAGGACGAGAACTACTGGCCTCGTGGTATTTGCATTTGACATTGCCACTACACAGGAAGAATAAAGCGAACGTGACTAGTAGTACTACCTTTTCACAGCAGGGACACGTGTATGGGTAGCAAACTTCTACGCGCGCATCTTACACGTCAGTCACACTGACAAGGCATAGTAGCAGAATCATTCAATGCGCGAATGAATTGTTCTTCAAACCAACACCGATGTGTCAAGTGAATAACTACTAATAAATGCGAGACAGAAATCTCGATTTTGTAAAGACGATCGTTCATAAACATAGCACTGATAAAATATCCCCTTTTATAGTGCGCGCACTATATATAGTAATACTAGTTTGGTAAAAAAAAAAAACTCAGCTTAACTTGTAGATATGTCAAAATAAATCGGTAGCCGAGGAAAAATTGGAAAAAAAAAACAAAAAAAATAAAAACATCCGAACAGGGCGAAAAACATCGTCCAGTGCCTTAGGACTTTAGTCCTAAGCAAAAAAAAAAAAAAAAAAAAACAAGCGAGTAGTAAGACTAAAACGTAAGAGGGCTCAATACACTAAGCAGAGCGAGTGTAACTAAAATAAATCCTGGTTATTGGAATAAGAGGCTTATTTTATTTTTATTTTTTGTCTTCTTCTGTCACGTGGTTTTATGCTTATGAGTTTTTAATGGTTTTATCAATACTATTTAGTCATTTCCTTTTTAGCCAACGTACCCTGAAGAACCGTTTAGGTGAAACCTAGGTAGGTTTTCCTGGCTCTTTAGGATTTATTTTAGTTCTATAATATTCTTCTTGGCGCTGATCACATTGGTGTCTTTTCTTTTTTTTTTTTGTTTTATTAACCAACCTATATATCAAGGCATTCATTTCTGTAGTTCACTGCTAGAAGCAAGCAGAAATATTTCTCCTCCCGATGATGGCTATTTTGGCCGAAACTAATCAAGGACTCTAAATGAAATAATAATAAAAAAAAACGAATGAATATAAATCTACAACCTAGTGTGTCTGAAGATTTTAATTTTTTAATATTTTTTTATTGTTAAAAAAAAAAAAAAAAAATATATATATATGCAAAATTTCATTTTGCATGTGTAGTAATGAATAGAAAGCGCTCAATATCAGTTATGGAGCTAACGTAAAGTATGCATGCCCGAGCGCATGGATGTGTATCTGCGTCTGGCCTCGGATTGTTTATATGGGTGCGTTTGTGTGAACTAAAATACATACACCTGTGTGTGTGTGGGTGAGTCTATGTATGTGAGAGTGTCACCCCGAACAGGCACGGGAGAGGGGGGGAAATTCCCCCCTTCCACCAC
>OZ010611.1:38343571-38408571 GCA_963932145.1 Acanthosepion lycidas
AAGGAAAGAGAGAAGGTTAGAAGAATGGAAGGAAGAAAAAACCGAGAAATATAATGGGACGAAGAAAATGAATTCGTGAATGAAGGAAAGAGTTGAAGGAAATGGAGAAAGAAGCAAAGGGAAGAGGAATATGAATGAAGGAATGAATGAATGACAAAGAGTCGATGAAAGAAAGAAAAGAACAAATGGTAACTCGAATAAAAAAAAAAGCAAAGCAAAATGGGAAGGAATGAAGAATGAAGTAATTAAAAAAAAAAAAAAATGCCGAAGAAAGAACTGTGAATGCAACAAAGAAAGAAGCAAAAAAAGAAGAGAGGCAAAGGATTGAAGTGGAGAGTAAATGTAACAAAGAAAGATGGAAACCATGAAAACAGAATTAAGTTAAGGAAAGTAAAAATGAATGTTAAAAAGCAAAGAGATTAGGAAAAAGAAAGCAATGGAAAGAAAGAATAAAGTAAAAAAAAAAAAAAAAAAGAGGACAGAAGAATGAAAAAAAATAAGCTGAGGTGGGTGAAAAAAAATATGGGGATGGAACAAAGAAAAAAATGAGTGAAAAAAAAAAATGAAACGAAAGAAAAAGAAGGAAGATATTTGAGAGAGAGAGAGAGGGGGGGGAGAAATGTGGGCGGAACGAAAAAGGAAAGAAAGACGAAAACAGAAATGAAACGAAAGAAAAATTAAAAAGGGGAAAAGAGAAAAAAAATCGATAAAGAACGATAGAGGGAATGAAAAAAGAAAAATGAGCATGAAACGAAATTAAGGAGAGAAAAGGAGGGGAAGGAGAAAATGCAAAAGAAAGGAAGAAGAAAAGAATGAAATTCAGATAAGAGAGGGGGGAGGGGAAGAAGGAACGAATGGAAGGAAGAGAGAAAGAATGCAAGAAGAATTGAGGGAGAAATTACTAAAAGCAAGCGAGAGTGAAGGGAGGAGAGAAAGGAGAGACAGAGAGATTGCTTTGGAAATTTCAAAACCCGTGCGGACACACAGACACAACAGAAAGCAAAAAGAAAACGGATTTGCTTTTGCGTGTGTGCAAGTCAATGAGGTGGAGAAAGAAAGGCAATTGCAGTCTCTTTAGCTTTCTGGCTTATCTCATTGCGTGGGTTTTGGAAGTCCTACAATTTCGCACCTCTCCTTCCACGTTCTTCACACACACATACACAAATATATATATATATATATATATATATATATATATATATATATATATATATATATAAACCTGTCATCTATCTATCCATCTAATCTAATCTAATCTAATATATATATATATATATATATATGCACATACACGTTAATCTCTCGTTATACATATGTAGCACCAACCATCAGGGTCACACGGGTACCACATGCGCTGCAGCCGCACTAGGAGTGAGGTTTCTTGGGCAAGATAGCCTGATGCAGCCCAACCCTCTTCAGGCCGGCTTTGAATTCAGATTCATTCTCCTAGATTGATTGCCGCCCAAGGCTATAGAACCTAGTCTGTCCTGCTATTTACCCATAGCTTGGTGAGACACACAAACATATAAATAAATATATATATATATATATATATATATATATATATATATATATATAAAATGGATTAAGTATAAAAATTATTTAATATATTTTCTGTTTAATACGTCATTTTTTATAGATATAATTTAAATGTTCTATTTCTTTTTATTTAATTAAACAGTATTAATTGTATTTACAGACCTGAATGTATATATTTATTCTGTTGTTTAAGAGTTATTTTGTTTTTATTGGGCTTGCTTGACCATTAAGTTCTCTGTAGCTGTAAATGGACGCGAGGCTGCACGGCAGTATCATATTGCGTTTCCAGAACGAAGGCAGCTGAGTCATCCAACCTTTGCTGCTGTTTATCATCGCGTTGCTGTGACAGGTTCTGTGGCAGCCTTGCGCTCATTATCATTTGCGCGGCCGTATGCAAAAATTATATCTGCCTGTTCACGATATGAATAACCTGCCACTGTCAAACGGAACAATTCTCAGTACTATACACGATAAACGCCGAAGACAGACTAGCCACAAATGTACACTAAAGAAAAATGTAACAGTCTACAGGGCAAAACAGCGCCATCTACCGTAAACTTTCTTTAAACTTAACTTAAAAACGAAAGATTTGCGGATATATGTTTGTATGGGCTTTTGTCCTTGTTTTGGGATGAGAAACCCTCCCCAAATTTTGTAAAAGTATTTTATATGCTTTCTAAAGAATTTATTTTTAATCCTACATTTCTATTAATTCAAAGTTTAGGGGATACTCATATTTGAAACAGATGCCCCAATATTACGTCTGTCAGCCTGCGCACCGACAAATCCCAAATAAATTCCTGCTAGAGAGCACATTTTCTATTTCTGGAATACACGGATCGATATAGGAATGAAGGTTCAGTAAATTCTAAGTTTTTACTGAATTGTTTAAAGTGTTCGACTGTCTGTTCCTTGCAATGCACACATCCTCTATCGTAACACGACATTATACATTGGTGCATTGCGCACTACACGTCCGATGATTGTACGATCCGGGGCTTTTTAGATATAAGACTTTTCCATCTCTGAGTTGCGTGTTGGTCATTGGCTCCTCTAAGAAGTTCATCCGCCCTTTGCCAATTCTCTCCGGGTTGGATTGAATTCACTTTTGCTTCTCCTAGACTGGTTGCCAACCAAGGCTCTGTCCGGCTTTTAAACCGTAACATTAGAGGTGGGTAAGCCTTATACCCTTTCGCTAGGGTATTTGTGCGTAAGTGAACGTAAGGAAATCAGCTGGGTATGTTGCCCGTATAACGGATAATAGCTCGAAGCCGTGGGCTAATGAAGTCGTGTTTGTGAATAATATGTATATAGCGTCTAATTTGATACGTTTTGCCGAAGAACAGAAAGAAGAATTAAATATTGTAAGAAAAATCAACGAGACAAAACCCTGTGCGCGTTAAGCGGCTGAGGTAGATTTTGTTCTGGTGAAAGGAAATCCATGTCCAAGAAGTCTTCGAAATTCTTTTATTTTCATTCTGTCGTCGGATTCTTATCCAACTTGACTATTTCCCATTATATATATATATATATATATATATATATATATATATATATATATATATATATAGTCATCCACAGACAGTTTCGCTGTATCACAGCTCATCAGTGTGTCTAGAAGACGCCCGGTTACCTCGAGCTAGGATCGAACTCCAGGTGAACTGATATCAGTCGGAGATGCTACTCCTAAGCCGTTGGTGTATATATATATATATATAGAGAGAGAGAGAGGTATATATATATATATATATAGAGAGAGAGAGAGAGGTATATATATATATATATATAGAGAGAGAGAGAGAGGTATATATATATATATATATATATAGAGAGAGAGAGGTATATATATATATATATAGAGAGAGAGAGAGAGAGGTATATATATATATATATATATATATATATAGAGAGAGAGGTATATATATATATAGAGAGAGAGAGGTATATATATATATATAGAGAGAGAGAGAGAGGTATATATATATATATATAGAGAGAGAGAGGTATATATATATATATAGAGAGAGAGGTATATATATATATATAGAGAGAGAGAGAGGTATATATATATATATAGAGAGAGAGAGAGGTATATATATATATATATAGAGAGAGAGAGGTATATATATATATATATAGAGAGAGAGAGGTATATATATATATATAGAGAGAGAGAGAGGTATATATATATATATATATAGAGAGAGAGAGAGGTATATATATATATATATATAGAGAGAGAGAGGTATATATATATATATATATAGAGAGAGAGGTATATATATAGAGAGAGAGAGGTATATATATAGAGAGAGAGAGGTATATATATATATATATAGAGAGAGAGGTATATATATATATATATATAGAGAGAGAGAGGTATATATATAGATAGAGAGAGAGGTATATATATAGATAGAGAGAGAGGTATATATATATATATATATATATATATAGAGAGAGGTATATATATATATATATATAGAGAGAGGTATATATATATATATATAGAGAGAGAGGTATATATATATATATATATAGAGAGAGGTATATATATATATATATATAGAGAGAGGTATATATATATATATATATAGAGAGAGGTATATATATATATATATATAGAGAGAGGTATATATATATATATATATATATATATAGAGAGAGGTATATATATATATATATATAGAGGTATATATATATATATATAGAGAGGTATATATATATATATATATAGAGGTATATATATATATATATATAGAGAGAGAGAGGTATATATATATATATATATATATATAGAGAGAGAGAGGTATATATATATATATATATATATAGAGAGAGAGAGGTATATATATATATATATATATAGAGAGAGAGAGGTATATATATATATATATATAGAGAGAGAGAGAGGTATATATATATATATAGAGAGAGAGGTATATATATATAGAGAGAGAGAGAGGTGTATATATATATAGAGAGAGAGGTGTATATATATATAGAGAGAGAGAGGTGTATATATATATAATATATAGAGAGAGAGGTGTATATATATATAATATATAGAGAGAGAGGTATATATATATATAATATATAGAGAGAGAGGTATATATATATATATATATATATATATATTAGTACAGGTAATAAATCCGTTCGTATATAATCAAAGTGGATCGTAGGAATATTAAAACTGAGTCACAAAAAGAGCTCAATTTATTTAAAGAGCATATAGATTACACAGAAAATCCAAAAATGAATAAGACTGACGTGCTTAGAGTTGTCTGAAATAAATCTATATCCACATGAGGTAATTTGGGATTTTGTTGTGTAATATATATATATATATATATATATATATATAAAAGAGATGAAATAACGTTTCGTGTGCGTGTCTGTACATGTATGAAATAATTTTGCGTGTGTGCATATAGAAATAAAATAACGTTTCGTATGTGTATAAAATATATTTAATGCGTGCACAAATATATATTTTCCAATCTTCACCAGACCTCAGAGTGACCCCAAAAATGTATAGGCGGAGATATATATATATAGGCACACACATATCTCTCGTAACATCACTCTACCCGCTTTTGGACGCCACCCACTTACAATCCATAATTCTTCCTCTTTTTTACGTTTACCAAACACAACATGGACGGGTTTATTTTCTTTGCCTTTCACAGAGTCGTATTTCTGTTCCAATCATTAGTACGCCATATACAAATGTACTCAGATATCCACACATGTGGAAATTAATCTTAGAATTCGTGAAAACAGAAAAAAAAACGAAATGTCGAGCAAATCCTGTGCGATTATGTACACTTCTGTCGCATTAGCAAAATATTAATTGATAACAAATCAAATAATAAATGCGACACTAGTATTTCTTTCTTTCTAAACTCCCCACCTCCACACATTTACGCGAATATCCATGCTAGAGTGGGAGTGATATTTAATAAGCTGAACCCGTGAGATCATTAACACGCTTAGTTGCGTCTGACTCAAGGCCACAAGAATGGGATTACAATGGTTTCCCTTTCGCGATTTGAGTTATCCTCAGTCATCGGCAATGGTCGAAATACGTCAAAGGTATACTCGGTACACGATTTGCATTATTTGGACTATTGTCCTCATCTTTGTCGCCATGTTTATCACAACGTTTCGGCCGTTGTACGCTCTGGCCTTCTTCAGGTGGTTGCAATGTCGAACTGAACCCTTTATTTCGCTCAGTGGGGTAGACTGTTCTAGTTCCACATGACATCTCCTGTTAATTCCCCTCTCAAAGGTCTCCACCGACTTAACCAGGTATTGAACTCGCACTCTTTGGGTCGTGTCGGTGGAGAACTTTGAGATAGTGTACATAATACATTAAATCCAGGTGCATTCAATTGGGATGTCTTGAGTTGGAGTTTCTTTCGAACTGTAAAAGCAAAATGCTCTCAATGTCCATGGTTTGTTTCCGTAGTGATGCGATAAATTTATGACTATCAAACAAGATTTTAGGGTTTCATATTTTTTATGTCGCCTTAATTATCAAGTTTCCTAAAGAGTGTTATTGATAAAGTTTATCAGTTAATTCTAATTTTGGCGATAAATTGGAAAAAACTCAGCACTTCTATTTTAAAATTTTTTACTCAAAAACACTTTTTTTTTTCTTATAAAATTAGTTTTTCAGGTGGCTGACATAAATTGCTCGGCCTACTTGAAAACTGGTAGTTTTCAACGACCTTTTATTGGCTAAATTTTGCGATCAGCCAAGATCGTAAATTGATTTTTTTTTTTTTTCCAAAAATGAGCCATTTCAGTATAGCAAAAATGGTAGCTAACCATGAAAAACTAAGTTTATTCTCGGAATCAGTACCAATCAAATTAGCAGAAAAACGTGTTTTTGTTTCTTGGCACCAAAAATCTTGTCGGCCAGTGTTCGCCCTGAGGCACAAAAATTACTAATACTGTCAACTCGGATATACCAGATAGAAAACATCGTCTTTTTCCTTAAGTGAAAAGATCTCAAATGAATAAAGTTCCAATCCTCTTTATCTATCCGTGACAGTTCAAAAGCGTTCATGCTGCCTTGTGGGCGATTAATTATTTTCTAGTCGATTTATCTCAGAGTAACGATAGGTTTGCGATGTTTCGTGTATTACAAAAGAAAAAAAAAAGCTACATTCTTTCAGTTCAGACCCGCCATGCAGCATACATAATGGCGAACCATCCCCTTTTCTTTCGTATACCATTAGTAAGGAGGAAGTTCCATCCAGAGAGCTTCTTCGTGAGGGCCGCTGCTTTGGGAGACGGATTCCTGAGTCGATCACTGCAATTTTAACCTCTTCAAAACTCTCGCAACTCTATCGCTATTCCTATGGAAAGTTTTTGCATGAACTAAATTTCTTAATCCCACCACTCCTATCCTTCACATCTAAGGCCCACCATGCCACGCATCTTGTAGCGAACTGCCCTCATTCCATTTGTATTAGTTATATAGGAATAAAGTGTCGCTGCAGACACTTGAGTTTGAAAATAGATCGCCATTGAGCAAACACAGGCGATCCCATTATCGAATTAAGTAGACCACGTGACCACAGAAGAAACGCATAGTGATTTTCCAAGCGTAGCTTAGATGAAGCACAAGGCCAAAAGCATGGGGCACCCAGTGAGGATCGTGATTGTTTTAGCCAGACAAGCTTGCTAATTATTGTACCGCCTCGAGGTGCCCTAGAGGAAACGCATATATGGGATGTCGTGTGTGTCTCCTCTGTTACTATTCGGACCACTGTCTCTAGTGTCTCCTCTGTTACTGTTCGGACCACTGTCTCTAGTGTCTCCTCTGTTACTGTTCGGACCACTGTCTCTAGTGTCTCCTCTGTTACTGTTCGGACCACTGTCTCTAGTGTCTCCTCTGTTACTGTTCGGACCACTGTCTCTAGTGTCTCCTCTGTTACTGTTCGGACCACTGTCTCTAGTGTCTCCTCTGTTACTGTTCGGACCACTGTCTCTAGTGTCTCCTCTGTTACTGTTCGGACCACTGTCTCTAGTGTCTCCTCTGTTACTGTTCGGACCACTGTCTCTAGTGTCTCCTCTGTTACTGTTCGGACCACTGTCTCTAGTGTCTCCTCTGTTACTGTTCGGACCACTGTCTCTAGTGTCTCCTCTGTTACTGTTCGGACCACTGTCTCTAGTGTCTCCTCTGTTACTGTTCGGACCACTGTCTCTAGTGTCTCCTCTGTTACTGTTCGGACCACTGTCTCTAGTGTCTCCTCTGTTACTGTTCGGACCACTGTCTCTAGTGTCTCCTCTGTTACTGTTCGGACCACTGTCTCTAGTGTCTCCTCTGTTACTGTTCGGACCACTGTCTCTAGTGTCTCCTCTGTTACTGTTCGGACCACTGTCTCTAGTGTCTCCTCTGTTACTGTTCGGACCACTATTCTCTACTCTATTCACTATACTATTTCTCTATTCGGATCACTATACGAATTACTATTCGAGCGAGTCTTATCGAGCAAGTACTATTAGTGCGAAGGTTATTCGAAGGCGTTTGACACCAGTATTGTTCAACGGCGTTACTATAGTTGTATCTGCGATTACAAAGTCTCTACTACAACGAGCACTTACAAAAGTGACAACGAGTGTTCGTTGACAGTATAAAAACATTCCATAGGGGAGATGTACGTTACACTCGAACAGCTTCATCCTACGAACCGCCTCTTTGGGGAAACACTCCCAAAACGATGTTTCCTTGATCATTACAATGTTAATTTATTCAAGTTAAGGGTCAACCGTTATCTTCTCTACATATCCCTCTAAACGGTGTCTGTTATCTTTTACTCTGTAACGCTCTACCTAGAGTGGGTCTTGTACAGAGTGACTATTATTGTGAAAATCTGTTTAGGTTTAATCGTTATCTATCCTACATATCGTCATAATATGAAATTATGCTCAGAAAAGAACTCCATTTACTAACTCTGCCTAGAGTGGCTCTAGGGCCTAGTACAGGGTGAATATTATTGTGAAAAATGGTTAGGTACTATCGTCTTTATCTATCCTGCATATCGTCATAATATACAATTATGTCCAGAAAACGACCCTTTTTGCTAATCCTCTACCTTGAGTGTCTCCCGGGCTTTGGGTGAACAATAGCATTAAATTATGGCGGAGAAAGAGATTTGCATGTACTGCCGTAAAAAATGCAAGTATGTGATTTTCATATTGTCCTTGCCCTCACACATTTTTCGCCAATGTTTGTATTCTGATCGTGTGAGTAAAGTGCTTACCCCGGCTCTGTAGGATAACGAGTAGTCTTTTACTGCAATATACTCGTACTAATATATGTCTTTGCGCGCTGTGTCTGCTTCACCTTCGCCCGGCTCCTGCCGAACGTGTAAAGGTGTAACGTTGCTTGCGTGAGAGTGTCGGGCACTTCTCGAGAGATGAAGGGAGAAAGAAAATTAAGATGCCGTGAATATAGGAAATGAAAGGACAACGAAAGCAAAGTTTCTGTCTCTTTAGCTATGCTTCTAAAGGCAGGCCGACGGCGCCCACACATTGTGTTACCTGTTTTAAAGAAAAGATGGCAAGACGGTTGAAGGGGTGGTCAATAAGAAGGAAGAAGATAAAGAGGGGAGTGACCAAAGAAAATGGAGATGCGTAACGGGGACGGGATGAAGGAGACAAATCAAGAAGAGAGAAGGCATTAAGAGTTAAGAAAGGAGACCATACTGAGAGATAATTAAGAGGAGAGAGAATGTGCGAGAGAGTGTGCATGAGAGAGTAAGAGAATGTTCGAGAGGGAGAGAGAGAGTAAGAGAATGTTCGAGAGGGAGAGAGAGAGTAAGAGAATGTGTGAGAGGGAGAGAGAGAGAGTAAGAGAATGTGTGAGAGGGAGAGAGAGAGAGAGAGTAAGAGAATGTGTGAGAGGGAGAGAGAGAGAGAGAGTAAGAGAATGTGTGAGAGGGAGAGAGAGAGAGAGAGTAAGAGAATGTGTGAGAGGGAGAGAGAGAGAGTAAGAGAATGTGTGAGAGGGAGAGAGAGAGAGTAAGAGAATGTGTGAGAGGGAGAGAGAGAGAGTAAGAGAATGTGTGAGAGGGAGAGAGAGAGAGTAAGAGAATGTGTGAGAGGGAGAGAGAGAGAGTAAGAGAATGTGTGAGAGGGAGAGAGAGAGAGTAAGAGAATGTGTGAGAGGGAGAGAGAGAATGTGTGAGAGGGAGTATATGAGAGAGTAAGAGAATGTGAAAGAAGGAAATATGTTAATAAAGATGAAATAAGCTGTCCAAACAATGTAAATATGGTAAATAGCTACAATACCACGTCTCAGAAATATAGGCAGACAGATATATATATATATAGAGAGAGAGAGAGATAGATAGATAGATATCCGTTATATCCGACGTGATTTTAACCGACTCGACCAAGAAGCGCGACATCAATCAAGCAAAACCGAATACTGCCTTTTAAATATCCTTCTCATTCCAGATTCTCGAAAGGTCATATCTTCTCAGTTCCGTATTCGAAACGTAAACAAAGCAATTTCTAAAGAGAAGTAATGGATTTTTTTTAAATTTATAAATCCGACATATTTTTATCACTTTAAATATTATTTTTTACTGGGTATCGATATTTGAGGCGACGCTCCGTTTATTTTAAACATTTATATCTATTTTCGTCTACCGGCCTCAGTATTCCAGAAATCTTGTTAAAGAAAAAAAGATGCGTTATTCAGTAACGGTGGTTTCTTCTGCCAGGGTTGAGGGTGGTTCTCTCTCTCAAGTCGAAGGCTTCGTGTTGTTTTTTTTTTGGGGGGGGGTTCAGAACTAATTTTCCAGCTTATTTCGGGCGGAGGATACTTCCTCTTCCTAACTGGGTTTTATCTGATATTCAATAATAATGAAATTAAACCTTTACACTATTGACATTGTTCGAACTGTTGTCCACATCTTTATTACCATATTTACGACGATTCGGCCGTTCTATGCTTCGGTATTCTTTAGGTGGTTGGAATTTTGAACCGAATCCTTTCTTACACCCACCGGGGTAGATTGTTCTAGTTCTACGTGCCATGTCTCGGTTATCTCCTTTTAACTCAATTCTCCAAGTTTTTGTTCACCACTGCAGTAGTCAGGTATTGAACGCACAACTTTGGGTCTAATCCCTGGCTCCAATCAACGCTTTTATCCACTGGGTCATGTGTACGTCGGTGGACAAAATAAAGTTCAGTTCCAAATTCCAATCACCTGAAGACAGCCGGAGTGTACAAAGGACGAAACATCGTGAATATGGCAGTAAAGACGAGGACAACAGTCCGACCAATGTAAATAATTACAATACCTCATCACAGAAATAGACAGATATTGACTTTCGATGTATCATGGCATATTCAGGACGCTTTCACTCGAGAATGGGAAATCATGTCTCAGTCATTCTTAAGAAGCATGTACGTCC
The DNA here is from genome assembly GCA_963932145.1 of Acanthosepion lycidas. NCBI lineage: Eukaryota > Metazoa > Mollusca > Cephalopoda > Sepiida > Sepiidae > Acanthosepion > Acanthosepion lycidas. The sequence continues at coordinate 38,354,555 of OZ010611.1, forward strand.
GTTTATATATATATATATGTGTGTGTGCGTGTGTGTGCATGTTTCATTAAATAATATAGACACGTTTTGTCTAATTATTTTAAGTAAATTTTTTTCATATTGTCGAATAAGCTTTTTAGCATTATCACTGAAACACGAAAAAAATCACTATGTTGATACATGTTTTTATTGTTAATCCTGTCTAAGCTTTCGGCTTACATAACCCATCATCAGAGACTACAAGTACATTACAATAGATTAAATAATAAATTATAAAACAAAGATAGTAATTTTTGTTTTAGAATGGTTATGCAGACATTGCAACAATGATTGTTTGTTTTGTTTGCATGGAAGATTGCTATGCAACGATAAATTCGTGCATATGAAAAGCAGGAAGAAAAATGATGTGGTGGTGGCGCTTATGGCCACATCACATCGAAATTCCCGTACGATCATCGAAGTTAAGCAGCGTCAAGACTGGCCAGTACTTGGATAGGTGACCACTTTGGAATACTAGTAGTAGACTTGGATGTGCAGGTGATGTAATGGATAATCGCACGGAATTGCTGATAGTCTGGTTAGTGATATTCATCTACACCGAAATAACCTTGTGAAAAGTATGAATCCACCTCTCCCCCACCTATGGGTTTATTAGTATAGCTTGTATCACTAAAACAATTTTAGGTACAAAATATTTAGATTTCAGCATTAAATCACCCACAGAGGTTGATATACCGCTAAAGAGAAACAACGAACCAACTTTTTTGTTATTGTTGAAAGTCATATGGTTTCTGTTACTTGGTACAGTTCTTCGCAATTGTGTAGCGCCAATCAACAAGGTTCGGATAAGGATGGTCCTCAATAAGACCTACAGGTTTCGTTGGTTGGAAGCTGTTTTTAACCACTGATCCAAGAAAGCGGTTCTATACAACTGACAGTTTAGATATTTCTTAACGAGTTTGGCGCTTTAGAATCTGTAAAGTATTTACATTATTCGGACTATTGTCCTCAGCTTTGTCGCCATATTTATCACAAAGTTTCGGCCGTTGTACGCTCCGGCCTTCTTCAGCGGGTTGGAATGTCGAACTGAACCCTTTATTTCGATCACTGGGGTAGACTGTTCTAGTTCCACGTGCCGTGTTTGATGGATGTCAAGGGTTCAGTTCGAAATTTCAACCACCTGAAGAAGGCTGGAGCGTACAGCGGCCGAAACGTTGTGATAAATATGGCGACAAAGATGATGTCCATAGTCGGAATAATGTAAATACTGTACATAATACCTCGGAAATATAGACAGAATCTTTAAAGTAACCATTTAGAAATATCCATGAAATTTAGTTGCAATAATGAGAAAAAAAGTAAAAAAAAAAAAAATCTTCAATGAGACCTCTGGGTACATTAAACCACAAATTTCTTCTTACCCCACCGCACCATTTTGACCCTTGAACAGTTGAAATTCTCAACATCAACGCCTCCTCCTCATCACACTACTTTCCAGCTGCTCATACCGACTAACACAGAATTTGGAAAGAAACAAAAAGACATGCATTGATTAATGCAAGACATAGTTTAATGGAATGGACAAAGTTAGTCGTCCTTGCAAGAATCTGGAAGACAGTTTCATAGATAAGGGAGAGAGAAAAAAAACTTTGCAAAAACCAAGTAACTACTTTTATATATATTCTTTCAGGGTGTAGGAGATCATGACTCTCCATATCTTCCTGTTTTCTGTTGCTCTAAATAACTTTTGCTAGAGAGAACTAGTAAGATGACGGCATAATATATTGGGCGGGAGTGAGGAGAGAGGGAACGTACCTCAACTCGGGTAGATAAAGAATCTCAATACGCTACACAGATAGGTACTTATTTTAGTGATGGTTACAATTGTGACCATCACCTTCCGCATTTTTTTTTATCATTTCACTCCAAGCAAGGCGATAAAGTCACCAAGACGCAAGGAATTGCTGAAAGTGAAACAAAATCTGAGAAAACTTTGAAGCAAAAGGACAATAATAAAAACGGCATTCAAGGAGACAGGAAAACTATTAACATTGCATTTAAATTTTTGAAGATTGTAGTTGACAGGAATGCAAGAATCTGGAAGACAGTTCTATAGAAGAAAAGTGTGAGAATAAAAAAACCCCAAAAAACTATTAGGTTGGTGCAAAAATAATGTCGGTTTGACGTTAAAAATACGTCAAAAACCGACATTATTTTTGCACCAACCTAATATTTTAAAAAAATTAGTTATATTTAGCAATTTCACTAATAAAAATAGGCTACCCAGACATCAATCAAGTTTTACGTTTAAATTCATGAAGTTAGGTACCAAAGAAGAAAGCTCATTAGAACAATTGTCATGAAAATATTTGTAGTAAAATCACAGGGAAGCTATGTTACATTATATGTAGATTTGTTTGTTTGTATTTTATGGCATATCAACCACTGTGGGTTATTTAATGCCAATTCCAGTTTATATGAATTTTAAATGCCTATTTTGTATGGAATAAAAAACGTATAGCTGGCAACATTATCCTTTACAAAAAACGTATAGCTGGCAACATTATCCTTTACAAAAAACGTATAGCTGGCAACATTATTCTTTACAAAAAACGTATAGCTGGCAACATTATCCTTTACAAAAACTTATAGCTGGCAACATTATTTTTCCGAAAACATTATCTGAGTCCTTGCTGTTGGATGTAGTTTATCGTCATACCCAGTACGCGGATGTAGTTTATCGGCATATCCAGGACACGGATGTAGTTTATCGGCATATCCAGGACACGGATGTAGTTTATCGGCATATCCAGGACACGGATGTAGTTTATCGGCATATCCAGGACACGGATGTAGTTTATCGTCATATCCAGGACACGGATGTAGTTTACCGTCATACCCAGGACGTGTGTAAGACTTGGAAAAACTAGGAGTTCACTATTTGCCCATAGCTGGAACCCTAACGGGTGCTACCACCCCGGGTCAAGGTGGACCCGGGAACACCAGCAATTAAGAGGTGGTTCCACGCTCCTCAAAACCTCCTGATCAGAGGCCTTGCTGTTGGATGCAGTTTAACGTCATACCCAGGACGCCTCATTGAGGGTGGTCTCACCCCTCTACAGAGGTGCAGTCGGCGTATTCTCAAGCCCCAGCCAACAGGGCCGATTATATGTAGAGTGAGTGGCCATGGTTAAATGTAAATAAATGACAGAACTGCCAAACAGAATTGACAAAGTTTGCAATAAATAATAACAAAAAAAAAAAGAAAACAGGGAAAAATAATATAAAGCAAGCAAACAATATTAACATTAACAAGGCAAAAAGTTCACAAACTTAAGAATTGGGATTGACACACAAGAGCAAATTCAGATAAATAAATGTAGGATTCTGACTTCAAGACAGACTAGGGCTGAGTCATATGAAACTGAGAACTGGCCTATTTTTAGTTTTGTTACAATGAAACTTCACAGAAACCATGTAACTACTTTTATATATATTCTTTTAGCGTGTAGGTGATCATGACTCTCCATATCTTCCTGTTTTCTGTTGCCCTAAATAACCTTTTCTACATCCCTTTTTGTTCTGCTATTCATTCACTCAAACACATTAAATAGATTATTCAATGTTTACTCTTACTTCTCTTGCATTCAATGTAATGTGTGTTTTAAATCCTTCAAGCTGTTTTTCCACATTATGTGTCTTAGAAATGTTAGCACTTTCAGATGTTAGCATCAGTTTGGGCATTTTATTTTAATCATTTCACTCCAAGCAAGGCAATAAAGCCACTAAAGATGAATTTTTTTTATTTTTGCACCAACCTAATACTTGACAGGAATGCAATAATCTGAAAGACAGTTATATAGATAAGTGTAAGAGAAAAAAACTTCACAGAAATGAAGTAACTACTTTAATATATTCTTTCAGGGAGAAGGTGATCATGACTCTCTACATCTTCCTGTTTTCTGTGCTCCAAATAAATTTTGCCTTTTTTTTCCACCCCATCTTTCAAAATCACCATAATATGAGCTCAAACCCCAAGCGGGTCATTGCTACCAGCCAATAACTCTACTTTGGAAGGGGGCTAGGGTTCCTAAAAGAAATGCTGAAAGGGCTTGAACAATTTTTCCACGTTATTGCCGGTAAACCCACTTTAAACCTCGACCTTGTGTCACATCCGGTAGCGAGTAAGGCTCACAGAAAAATACCGTCATACAAAGTCTAGTTCAGCAGGACAGCAGGAGAGTTCACTTCTCTGCCAATGATATTAGCCCAAGTCCCAGTGGCTATCGCCCCACCATGCAATTCCTTTCCCCCGGGATGAGGCTGAGCCGGGCGCCTAAGGCGTCCTCAAAAGGGAAAGTGCCGAGGGGGCTTGGCAATTTTTCAAGGTATTGCCGTCAAATCTATTTTAAAACTCGACCTTCTGTCACAGCCGGTAGCAAGATGAACGCTCAGTTAAATATCGACATGAACTCAAGTCAACGGGCCTGGGGGTTCATCCCCCAGGCAGTACCTCACCTTGATGGTGGGGGCGCTGAGGTCATTACTCGGCGATTGAGACGTCTCTAAAAAGGACAAGTGCCTAGGAGGATTGAGCAATTTTTACACGTTATTGCCGGTAAGACCCCTTTAGAACTCGACCTTGTGTCACATTCGGTAGCGAGGTGGGCGCACTGAAAAATACCGTCATACAAGCAAAGACCAGTGCGGCCGGGCGGCAGGAAAGTTCACTTCTCTGCCAACAATATTAGCTCAAGACCCAGTGGCTATCCCCACCCTCATGCAGTAATTCTCCCCCGGGATGTGACTGAAGCGTCCCCAAAAATGGAATTGCCGACGGGACTTGAGAATTTTTCTACGGTATTGCCGACAAACCCTGCTCAGCTTGTGTCACATTGCGTTTCGAGTCGGCGTGCGTCTAAATTCCCAGCCCACACAGTCCCATATTACTGAACGGTAGAGGATTTCGTTTCTTTTTTCAATATTAGCACAAGCCCCAAGTAGAGGCGTCCTACAGAAATAGCCATTTCTACAGGAGAGGTTATTATCCGGTGCCTGAGGCGTTCTTCAAAGGAGAGAAGCCGAGAATATGTTTTTTCACAGTACCGCCGATAAACCCACATGAAAAGCAACCTTTGTGTCACCTTGCGTTTGCGTCAGACGTGCGTCTAAATACCGTCATTCATACAAATGAAATTCTCACTTGTACGAACAAGTGGCTTCCAGTATTGAACCCTGTTGTTCGGCATCCTTATTACTATTACGTCAGCCGTTATAGCGTCTAGTAGCTCATAATGGACGATACCTTTCATACCTCGCCAATCACGCAGTAATGTGTTCTGTGGGTGAACCCCCGTGGTAGAGTTAACATTGGTGATAACCACGTTTTGTCTTCTGTTGCAGCTTAAAACCCGTCTTTCCTTATTTGTATCAAGTCGATAAAAAAATGAATTGATTTAACCAACTAAACCAGAATAACGATTGAATATGATGTAACTGCGCCAAGAATTACTTTACCGTTTCTTCTATCCAACAGAGTGTCCTTTATAATAGACTTCAGAGTTTAATTGGGGTAATTTGCAAACAGGGTTCTGCGTGTTCTTTCGCTTGAGAACCGAACACGTCACACCACTGGCAGTAGTTCTCAAACAGCATTTAACCAATTTTTAACCAACCCGAGTTTGAATTCCAATCTGGTTTGTTACACTCACTCACGTGCAAATACCTTTTCTGTCGGTATAGGTTGAATAGCAAGTACAGACTAGGTTCTATAACCTTGGTTGGCAACCAGTCTACCGCAGAAAGAAACGGCAACCTACTGTGGGGATAATATTCTGCCTAGACGCTCATTAATCGATATGAACATAATCGCCCAAGCGTGTATTGCGTATGCCAATTAACTGACTGGTCTGGTTAAAAGAATTAAATATCGGGACGGACTGGGTCCTATATAGCCAGGTTTGGCAACCGGTCTACTGCAGGAAGAAAGGGCAACCTACTGCAGAGGAAATTTGCCTAGTCAGTCTTGAATTGTCTCACGGGTGAGACATGATCGCCCAACCTTGCATCGCATATGGCAAATAACGGACTGATCTGGATAAAAGGATTGAATATCGGGACAGAAAGGGTCCTATAGCCTTGGTTGGCAACCAGTCTATCAGAAAGAAACGGTAACCTACTGCATGGGAAATTTGCTTAGTCAGTCACAAATGGAAAAGGATTGAACATCAAGACAGATTGGGTCGTAAAGCCAGGGTTGGCAACCAGTCTACTGCAGAAAGAAAGGAAAATTTGCCTAGTCAGTTTTGAATTGTGTGAGACATAATCGCCCAAGCGTGTATCGTGTATGGTAATTAACTGAATGATCTGGATGAAAGGATTGAATATCAGGACAGACTGGGTCCTATCGCCTTGGTTGGCAACCAGTCTATCGTAAAAAGAAACGGCAACCTACTGCAGGAAAAATGTGTCTAGTCAATCATGAATCGAGTGACATAATCGCCCAAGCGTGTATCGCGTGTGGCAATTAACTGACTGGTCTGGATAAAAGAATTGAATATTAGGACAGATTGGATTCCTGTAGCCTTGGTTGGCAATCAGTCTATTACAGAAAGAAATGGCACCCTCCACTGGAAAACTTTCTGCCTAGTCAGTCATTAATTAATAATCACACTAGCGTGTATCGCGTATGGCAATTAGCTGACTGATCTGGATAAAGTCGGAAATAATGAAAGATAGACTTACGTGAGTGGAGCAGCGATGTCGACCTGGCAGTCCTAGGGCGCGAACACCTAATTCTCCTTCGCTTTAGTCGCCTGCCATTTGGATTGGCGGAAGAAGTGAGGGTTCTGACAACCGGGTCATTCACCAACTACTTCCACGCTGGTCTTTTCAGTCGAATTAATTTTCGACAATAAAAGGATTGAATATCAAGACAGACTGAGTCCTATAGCCTTGGTTGGCAACCAGTCTACCTCAGAAAGAAAAGGCAACCTCTTGCGGGAAAAACTTCCGCCTAATCATTAATGAATCGAAAGAGACATAATCGCCGAAGCGGGTATCGCGTACGGTAATTAACTGAGTTACAGATAGTTTTGTTCATGCTAAAAGAAAACAAAAAAGACAGTGGTTATCACCAAGGAGAAACCAGAACCATAACCAAAGAAATCTTCTCTTTGTGCCAAGCGGAATAGGAAAGATGTCGTCCTTTATGGGCTACTGGAACATGGAAGGACAAACTGCAGATGCATTGGGTTGGCCAACAAGTTCGTTAGGTTTATTATGTAAATGGTCTACTTAATGAGCGAACGAACTTTTTGGCCAACCCAATATATTGCCAGCAGTTTGATAGGGAAACGAAATATTACACCGAAAATATCGAGTCTGCCAACAGAACAAAAAAAAAAAACGTTATTCTCCAACATGACAATACGAAGAAAGGAAACCTAAAAGGTCGTTAGGATGAGTGATTCTGACATGTCTTCTATAGACATTAGTTTTGGCTTATTTTCATGTTTCGATTAGTAAAGTACTTCAGCAGCAATAATATTTTTTTCTTTTTCTATATATTCTCTTTTTTTCTTTTTTCTAGATATTTTATTTTTCTATATTTATCTTTTACTTTTCTATTTTTATTTAATTTAAAATCGAAAATTTGTCTTCCCGTTGGGTTTCAGTCCTCGAAATAAAGGGGTCCTCGACTTACGACAGAGTTCCGTACTTACGATGAGTCTTGGCGCGATTTTCAGTGAATAAGCACCACCTATTTCAACCATTAGATGTTTATGTAAGTTAGGCTTGCCGGAACAATTGAAATAACTATGCTAAAAACAGTCTGCATTTCCCTTTTCTCGCCTTTCATTTCTCTCTCTCTCGATTCTAGATAGATATTACAAGACAGAAATTGAAAACATAGATATTAAAACGGTTACAGTTTAAAAGACATAAACATTAAAAGATATATATATATATATATATATATATATATTGAAAAAACATAGACATTAAAAGACATAGATATTAAGAGATAGATATTAAGTCAGATAGACAGATAAATGGTAAAAGAGAGAGAGAGAAATGTTAAAAGATAGATATTAAGACATAGATACAGAGAGATAGTTATAAATGTGGGAGCCTTCGGGAGAAACGAAATCATTATGCTAAAATCAATCAGCATTTTCTTTCTCGCCTTTCATTATTTATCTCTGTTCATTATCTTACTATCCCATTCTATCTATTTCAGTCTGTTCATATTTATCCAAGTCCCTTCTTTATCTATCTACCTTTCTTTTCTTTCTTTTCCATCTTTCTTTTCTCTCTCTCTTGTCTTCTTCTTTTCTCTCTCTCTCTTGTCTTCTTCTTTTCTCTCTCTCTCTCTCTTGTCTTCTTCTTTTCTCTCTCTCTCTCTCTTGTCTTCTTCTTTTCTCTCTCTCTCTCTCTTGTCTTCTTCTTTTCTCTCTCTCTCTCTCTCTCTTGTCTTCTTCTTTTCTCTCTCTCTCTCTCTCTCTCTCTCTTGTCTTCTTCTTTTCTCTCTCTCTCTCTCTTGTCTTCTTCTTTTCTCTCTCTCTCTCTCTTGTCTTCTTCTTTTCTCTCTCTCTCTCTTGTCTTCTTCTTTTCTCTCTCTCTCTCTCTTGTCTTCTTCTTTTCTCTCTCTCTCTCTCTCTCTTGTCTTCTTCTTTTCTCTCTCTCTCTCTCTCTCTTGTCTTCTTCTTTTCTCTCTCTCTCTCTCTCTCTTGTATTCTTCTTTTCTCTCTCTCTCTCTCTTGTCTTCTTCTTTTCTCTCTCTCTCTCTCTTGTCTTCTTCTTTTCTCTCTCTCTCTCTCTCTTGTCTTCTTCTTTTCTCTCTCTCTCTCTCTTGTCTTCTTCTTTTCTCTCTCTCTCTCTCTCTTGTCTTCTTCTTTTCTCTCTCTCTCTCTCTTGTCTTCTTCTTTTCTCTCTCTCTCTCTCTTGTCTTCTTCTTTTCTCTCTCTCTCTCTCTCTTGTCTTCTTCTTTTCTCTCTCTCTCTCTCTCTTGTCTTCTTCTTTTCTCTCTCTCTCTCTCTCTTGTCTTCTTCTTTTCTCTCTCTCTCTCTCTTGTCTTCTTCTTTTCTCTCTCTCTCTCTCTTGTCTTCTTCTTTTCTCTCTCTCTCTCTCTCTTGTCTTCTTCTTTTCTCTCTCTCTCTCTCTCTTGTCTTCTTCTTTTCTCTCTCTCTCTTGTCTTCTTCTTTTCTCTCTCTCTCTTGTCTTCTTCTTTTCTCTCTCTCTTGTCTTCTTCTTTTCTCTCTCTCTTGTCTTCTTCTTTTCTCTCTCTCTTGTCTTCTTCTTTTCTCTCTCTCTTGTCTTCTTCTTTTCTCTCTCTCTTGTCTTCTTCTTTTCTCTCTCTCTTGTCTTCTTCTTTTCTCTCTCTCTTGTCTTCTTCTTTTCTCTCTCTCTCTCTTGTCTTCTTCTTTTCTCTCTCTCTCTCTTGTCTTCTTCTTTTCTCTCTCTCTCTCTTGTCTTCTTCTTTTCTCTCTCTCTCTCTTGTCTTCTTCTTTTCTCTCTCTCTCTCTCTCTTGTCTTCTTCTTTTCTCTCTCTCTCTCTCTCTTGTCTTCTTCTTTTCTCTCTCTCTCTCTCTCTTGTCTTCTTCTTTTCTCTCTCTCTCTCTCTTGTCTTCTTCTTTTCTCTCTCTCTCTCTCTCTTGTCTTCTTCTTTTCTCTCTCTCTCTCTCTTGTCTTCTTCTTTTCTCTCTCTCTCTCTCTTGTCTTCTTCTTTTCTCTCTCTCTCTCTCTTGTCTTCTTCTTTTCTCTCTCTCTCTCTCTTGTCTTCTTCTTTTCTCTCTCTCTCTCTCTTGTCTTCTTCTTTTCTCTCTCTCTCTCTTGTCTTCTTCTTTTCTCTCTCTCTCTCTCTTGTCTTCTTCTTTTCTCTCTCTCTCTCTCTTGTCTTCTTCTTTTCTCTCTCTCTCTCTCTTGTCTTCTTCTTTTCTCTCTCTCTCTCTCTTGTCTTCTTCTTTTCTCTCTCTCTCTCTCTTGTCTTCTTCTTTTCTCTCTCTCTCTCTCTTGTCTTCTTCTTTTCTCTCTCTCTCTCTCTTGTCTTCTTCTTTTCTCTCTCTCTCTCTCTTGTCTTCTTCTTTTCTCTCTCTCTCTCTCTTGTCTTCTTCTTTTCTCTCTCTCTCTCTCTTGTCTTCTTCTTTTCTCTCTCTCTCTCTTGTCTTCTTCTTTTCTCTCTCTCTCTCTTGTCTTCTTCTTTTCTCTCTCTCTCTCTTGTCTTCTTCTTTTCTCTCTCTCTCTCTTGTCTTCTTCTTTTCTCTCTCTCTCTCTTGTCTTCTTCTTTTCTCTCTCTCTCTCTTGTCTTCTTCTTTTCTCTCTCTCTCTCTTGTCTTCTTCTTTTCTCTCTCTCTCTCTTGTCTTCTTCTTTTCTCTCTCTCTCTCTTGTCTTCTTCTTTTCTCTCTCTCTCTTGTCTTCTTCTTTTCTCTCTCTCTCTTGTCTTCTTCTTTTCTCTCTCTCTCTCTTGTCTTCTTCTTTTCTCTCTCTCTCTCTTGTCTTCTTCTTTTCTCTCTCTCTCTCTTGTCTTCTTCTTTTCTCTCTCTCTCTCTTGTCTTCTTCTTTTCTCTCTCTCTCTCTTGTCTTCTTCTTTTCTCTCTCTCTCTCTTGTCTTCTTCTTTTCTCTCTCTCTCTCTTGTCTTCTTCTTTTCTCTCTCTCTCTCTTGTCTTCTTCTTTTCTCTCTCTCTCTCTTGTCTTCTTCTTTTCTCTCTCTCTCTCTTGTCTTCTTCTTTTCTCTCTCTCTCTCTTGTCTTCTTCTTTTCTCTCTCTCTCTCTTGTCTTCTTCTTTTCTCTCTCTCTCTCTTGTCTTCTTCTTTTCTCTCTCTCTCTCTTGTCTTCTTCTTTTCTCTCTCTCTCTCTTGTCTTCTTCTTTTCTCTCTCTCTCTCTTGTCTTCTTCTTTTCTCTCTCTCTCTCTCTCTTGCCTTCTTCTTTTCTCTCTCTCTCTCTCTCTTGCCTTCTTCTTTTCTCTCTCTCTCTCTTGCCTTCTTCTTTTCTCTCTCTCTCTTGCCTTCTTCTTTTCTCTCTCTCTCTTGTCTTCTTCTTTTCTCTCTCTCTCTTGTCTTCTTCTTTTCTCTCTCTCTCTTGTCTTCTTCTTTTCTCTCTCTCTCTTGTCTTCTTCTTTTCTCTCTCTCTCTTGTCTTCTTCTTTTCTCTCTCTCTCTTGTCTTCTTCTTTTCTCTCTCTCTCTTGTCTTCTTCTTTTCTCTCTCTCTCTTGTCTTCTTCTTTTCTCTCTCTCTCTTGTCTTCTTCTTTTCTCTCTCTCTCTTGTCTTCTTCTTTTCTCTCTCTCTCTCTCTTGTCTTCTTCTTTTCTCTCTCTCTCTCTCTTGTCTTCTTCTTTTCTCTCTCTCTCTCTCTTGTCTTCTTCTTTTCTCTCTCTCTCTCTCTTGTCTTCTTCTCTCTCTCTCTCTCTTGTCTTCTTTTCTCTCTCTCTCTCTTGTCTTCTTCTTTTTCTCTCTCTCTCTTGTCTTCTTCTTTTTCTCTCTCTCTCTTGTCTTCTTCTTTTTCTCTCTCTCTCTTGTCTTCTTCTTTTTCTCTCTCTCTCTTGTCTTCTTCTTTTTCTCTCTCTCTCTTGTCTTCTTCTTTTTCTCTCTCTCTCTTGTCGTCTTCTCTCTCTCTCTCTTGTCTTCTTCTTTTTCTCTCTCCCTATGAGTGTGTGTGTGTCTCGATTCTATTTAATATATTTTAGTATTTCTTTTAACCTGGAATTATTTTTATACTCATTGGATATTTGTTTTGTTTTTTATCGCTTAATTGACTGTCTAGTTCTCTCTCTCTCTCTCTATATATATATATATATATATTTAATATTAAATTAAATTTCAGTTTCCGAGAAAACTACAAAAAGTGCCAAGAGCACGTATTTGTTTACCAAGATAAGAAATTCTGGGATGATGAAACTATGAAGTTGCCTCAAAGGTGGCAGAATTTAGTGTGAATAAACAATAAATATGATTATACTATGAAGTTAAGTTAGAAAAATATAAAATATCGCCTTTAAATTCGTCCTGACGTACCCGTGATATTCCACGAATAATCGCTTACGTCATTCACCTGTTCTAATGTAACAGTACAGTAATAATCTAGAACAGGCGTCGGCAACTTTTTGCTGACTATATGCCAATTTAGGGTTTGTAAAATCATTCAGTGTGCCAACACCATGTGTATTTTTATACAGGTCAAGTTCAATATTCCTGTTCTACAATATATTTTATGTAGTAATAAAGGGTGTTTCATTAAGACGGATCAAAGTCATCACTATGTAAATCAGAGTTATTGGTGAAAATTTATTTTATTATTGGACCATGTTATTTAAGTCATGGCAATTATGTGTGAAAAATAATATCGCCCAAATATTTGCCGAGGCTTCAGCGGCACACCTCCAATCGATGGTCAAAATTTTTGATGACGTCTCTGCATAGTTGTTCTTCGATTTCATCAATATGACTTATTATCTCATCCTTCAGCTGTTGAATTGTTGTTGGTTTGTTGGCATAGACCTTACTTTTGAGATGACCCCAAAGGAAGAAATCTAAAGGCGTCAAGTCGCACGATTGTGGTGGCCAATTGACTTTGCTGTTTCGAGAGATGATGCGACCTGTGAACTTGTCATTCAAATTCTGTTTGAACGTCCATTTCTGTAATAGGCTTCGATGACTTCAGCACGTTGTTTGATTGTCTCCGTTTCTATCGTTGAAATTGCCAAAGACTTAAGTTGTTTAATGTGAAAGAAAAAGAAAAAAAAAATCATTAGACGCTTAAACTTGATTTACATTTAAAATCGGTCCAAGTTTTTGGAACACCTTTTATATACAATATATTAATAGAAATAAACAGTTAAGTTTTTTTATTATTAATAATGGGAGTCCAACGAGTGAGCATTGTTGAAACAGATAAATACCTCCTTTGCGTTGTAGTAGTTATTGGTTCGGACTTCGTGAGGTCATTTGCGGCTGTGTGACATTACAAATTGCTTGGCGTGACACGCGTTCCGTAGGTTGCCGACCTCTGGTCTAGGACATAACACACTTTTTATAAGTCTTAACATAATTAGAATTCACACACACACACACACACACACACACACACACACGCACAACATATAATACATCAAATGAAAATAATACATATAATGAAATTAAATCGTTTTAAGCTGCTTGTATATTTATTGCCAGTGATGTCAATGGTTCTCGGTAGATGAGATCACGTTAATTATCGGGATTTGTTTCAGTAAATAATTATTATCAGGTATGAATTCACCAAGCTACACCTCAGGTATCGGTTAATTAGTAAGACTTGTATCAATAAATCATTATCCCTCACCCTGCCAAAAAAAAGTTTCTAAAAGTCTAAAATATTTCTGGCTTTAAATAACCTGAAAAAAGGTTGATAAGCCGTAAAAAAAACAAAAAAACAATCAATCTGTTGTAACCGAGTTACCAAAAACAACAATAGAAAATTGATTTAACAGATTTATTACCTTTTGGTAGAGGGAAGCATAATGTAGAATAGAGACTAAGAGAATGTTTAGCGGTGAATTTTCAGCGAAGGTTACTGCTCCTCCTGCTACTCCTCTTGATGTAGGAATATTTTTGTCTTTCGTCCGACGACCGAATCCAAACTTATAGGGAAATATTCTCCCTCACAACAAGCAATCAAACACTGACTTTTTTTTTCATTAGTAGCATGAGTTAGTCTAACTTAAAAGTAACTTAAATAAGGCAGATATTATATAGTAATTCATAATTTTTATTTATTTTTCTTTTCTTTTTTGTTTCGAACGAAATTTTTCTACTTCCTTGCTTAGTTTCCGGAAGGCATCTTTTGCTAGTGATATGCACTTTCAGTTTTCGTTGTCATATTTTCCGTCATCTGTTTCAACACTAGCCAGATACTTAAATTTCCCTATTTTCTAGAAATTTAACGTCCGCAAGTACGGAACTCCCACTTTGTACTGTCCCTTTTACTGACGATCATTCTTTGTTTCTACAGTTAATGGTTTTCTTTTCGGCTTAACATTGTTTGATTTCAATTTTTTTTTTAAGTATGACAGATAACTTATAGATATTTATGCTAATATATATATATCATTTATAGTGTATTTTTAAATTTAAGTAAATTACATTATCAATGGACAAACAATGTTGTAAACTGGAATTGGTTTAACAACAAATTTATTACCTTTTGGTACAGAAAAACAATGTAGAACAGTCGATAAGGAAGAGAATGCTTAGCCGTGAATGACTGTTTTCAGCAAAAGCTACTGCTGCTACTGCTCCTCCTCTTGATGTAGGAATGTTTTTTATGTCTTTCGTCTGAGGGCCGAATCCAAACTTATAGGGAAATATTCTCCATTACAACACAAACCGAGTTCTAATTTCGGTTGGATTCGTTAAATTTATTTACGCACAAATACCTTTTGAGAAAGGCATGAATCCACCTCTTCTCTCTGCAGAGTTGATTAGTAAGGACAGCCTGGTTCCTATAGCCTTGGCTGGCAACCAGTCTACCGTAGAAAGAAACGGCAACTTACTGCGGGAAAATCTTCTGCCTAGACAACCGTAAATTGAAAGAGATATGATTTATTTATTTTTCTACTATATTTGAAGCCTTTCTTCATATTTTCTATTTATTTATTTATTTTTTATTTTTTTTTTTTTTTTGTATACAAAGAATAAAGAGCCGCCTTATTATTATTATTCCAATCAGTCTATCCTTTGCCCCAGCCTGCCTGGCTGCATTGCATTGTTTTCTTAGATCTTTGCCACAACCTTGTCTCCAGTGATTTCAGAGAACAGACAGACCTGTCTTTAGACGGCCTTCATTTTCCATTTGTTGGACACATTGCAGATGAATGTCGTCCAATAACCTTGGCTCTTAACTCTTCTGCTAGTCAGGAATAAAGCTCCTAAATGCACGGCAAATATCTTTTGAGCTGATTTACCTCTACGGCACGCGTCAAAGGATGACGTGAGACTCCTCAAAGCAGCTCCAATGGCGACTTCAGCGATGCTAAGCTTATTGTACTTTAAATTAGTGTTTCTCTAAATGTATTTCCCGTGCAGGCAGTTAACTTTGTGTCAGTGTAGTGTATAAAAGAACGTTTACAAATTGCTAAATGAAGTTTGCTTGATATGATTTTTACTTGCATTTTTTTTTTTTCATTAAGTCATATATCGACAGTAATACATGTATTTCTGATCAATGACAACCCATTTTCCTGATTTGAAGATAATTTTAAGAGGGTCTTATACACGAGATATAAAATTAGAGTATGTACTGATGGACCTGGCTACGCCGTTGAGTAAACTACATATTCATTTAAAGCTGTATATAAAATAAACATCGCCCGTTACACTAGCCCCCCGCTTATTCGCGTTTCAGTATTAGCGGTTTCAAACATTCGCGGTTCCTTCTTTAGAACATATGTACTAGTTTTTCGCGGAAACCCCAAATATTCCAGTGTTTTTCTGAAGGACATATGTACAAATTATTCGCTGCGAACGTCCTCTATTCTTGTATATTTTTCGATTGGACATATTTAAAATATTCTTGTATTTTTTTCCTGTTATTTAAGTGACTAAAAATATAACAATCCATTTTTATGGTAAAAATTGGCAGAATTGTACATCTTCATTGTAAAAAAACAAAAACAAAAAAAAACGCAATCGCATGCATAGTCCTTGGGCTTTGTTCTTTTTTAGGGTTTACGGCCGAAGTCTTAACGATCCCAACTGAAATTGGAACTCGGCTCTCCAATTAACAATTCTGAGCCATTATTCATTACACCACCTGCACATCCAAGCTTAAAGCGCCTGGTCTTCCCAATCTATATAAAAGTATTCTATCAGTGGCATTTGCATAATTCCTGGCCACTGATAATCCCTTTCTTGTTTTCCATGTTTTTCTGTAGCCAGTCATTGGGAATTAATCTCACACCAGATCTCGATCCATCGCTAAAGATGCTGGTAAAAATGGTCGGTTTCTCTGTTCCTGACCCCCCCCCTCACAAATGCTATCCTCTAGTTTTACAAGAACCAGGTCAGTCTTAAAATGGACAACTGCTGTCCAGTCTTCACTTTTCAGCCTTGATACAGTACAAAAGCATTTCCGTGTCCTTGTGGGTGATGAATCATTTTCCACCCTGCAAACCCTTTCCTCACAGACGAAACGTGGCAAGCCTCTCGCTACTCTATTGTTATTTCCATGGAAAGTATTCAGACGAACTAAATTCCTTAGTTCCACCATGCCAGGCACATTATAGCAAACCGGTTTCATTCCCTTCGTATTTTATTGGTGAGTTCCGCTCGAGCAGCATCTTCCCACGAACAGCTCCTAAGAGGATGCTTCCCCTTAATCCGGTCAAATCTAGGGTTAACCGTTATCTTCCCCATATATCGGCATAAACTGTACCTCTTCCTCTGTAACCATCTACCTCGAGTGGCTCTCAGAACTTGTACAGGATGGACAACATTGTAAAAAAAAATAGCCATGTTTATATTAATTACATGCAGACTGTTGTCTTTTAATATTGCAATGTTTCTGCTCGATATTTGTCAATAAAACCACACCTCTGTTTTATCTCCTTTTTATCTCTGGAGGGGGGATTATCTGTCCAGTATTCAGTGCCTATATGGCGTAGCCACTCGTATCCGAGGATGCCAGTCTACTAGGGCGGCTATCCAGTCTCTATTTGACACTTGCTCAGGCAGATTTGTGTTTGTTCAACACCCACAGAGCCCACCTGTGGTTTATACTGCAACTATGCTGAACAGACCTTAGTTACAGTTTCTTGGAGAGTGTTGATCACGCTAGATAACACACTGTCTGAACAAGGCCAGTACGCTCGGTCACGATGACTTTTGACTTCGTGCTAGCATAACCACCGACGGCTCCCAAGAGTTCCGTCTGCCCAATTTCACTCGGGTCAACCCGTGGTATAGCTTTCAGGCACCTTTCCAAAGGTGTCGCACACCTTCAGACTGATCATATCAAGAAGTCGCCCTCCTGACAAATCGACTAGTGAGATTTGAACCCGGGTCTCATGGTCAAAAAGCGAACGTTCTAACAACTCGGTTCCGTATCCATATAGGAGGATTGATATTGCATGACATTTCAGAACTATTTTCTATGCTTCTGACCAAATTTTCAGAATATGAAAATGAGCAAAACTGCTTATCAGCGAGAGAAGCAATTCCAAGATGTGAACAAAATTAGAATTTGTTACCCTATTTCTCTTTTCTTGAAGATGTCCTTCGAGTGTCAGATTCTCCAGGCCTTCTTTCCTCATTACGCTTTCCAGAAATTTCAACTCTTTTCAATTGTAAATATAAGGTTCATTAGAATTCGAATTTTTCTCAAAACTTCCTCATTATTCACACGAACTTTCCGTTTCATTCTTAACATTTGTTAGAAGAACCACATCTTTATCTTTTTATTTATATATTTTCAAATGTGAGCAGATTGTCCGGAATTCACTGCTATATAGAAGGGTTAATATTACAGACTAGATCAGCAATTTTTTATTTATTTCCAAGAAAATATTCCAGTTTCTTAATATTGTTACATAAACTAGTTAGTATTTTTTTATAATTAGTTATTTTTTCATAATTTAATTAGTTATAATTAGTTATTATTTAATAGTTCTGCTGAATGATTCAATAATGAATTCTCCTAAATTATTTACGACCTTCTGCCAACGATTCACTAAATGTTCTTTGTCTCGTGGATAAAAGTCAATCGGTTTTGACCCGAAAAGATGCATCAAGCCATGTTTTAAACCCGACATCGTTGCTGAATGTAACACCCCTCAAATTGTTAGAAAACAACCGAAAAAGGGTCTAAATCAGGAGAATATGGTGGGTGTGGCAGAACTTCCCAACCAAGCTCTGCATGTTTTGTTATGTTAGCGGCATTTGGGGAGGGGGGAATTGTTATGTTGAATAAACTCAATGTATCGCCGGTCCGGTCTTCTCAGTTGAAATGCCTCCTCGAGTCTTGTTCATTTGTTCAACATACAGGTTAGCATTGACTGGTTGATTTGAAGCATTTCATCTCCTTACTCGGCACAAAAGCCCCGAGCAGCTTTGGCAGCTTTGTACCCTTGATTAAAAGCAAAGAGAAAATTACAGGGGAGGGGGTCTAATCCAAAATAAAATTTCGATAATGTTAGACAACAGTTTCATAGGATGACCAGATTTACTAAGAAAAAAAAGCAGCTACAAAAGATTATTCTTACAGATAATTCGTAGAACGTCAGAAAAAAAAAACAAAGAATATATGTAACCGCTAATAATTTGATTCGTTTTTGGAAATCGTTTTTCGCCATTCTAACACACCTTTGGATTTTGGTCATCGTCACTTCTTAGCATCCACTGTGAATCACTGAAACATCCGTGATACTAGCGCTGTGTGTGTTACAGAGGAAAACCTGACTGTAATCAGTGCACTTGAAACACCTCCTGTCTCTTGAATAAATCATTGAACTTTGCGCATGCGTTTAGATAAATGACATAGATAGGCGGAAACGATTTACAGCCGAAACGTGGAAGCGTTAAATATTTTAGACGGGCCACTGCAATCAATTCAGCCTCAGAGTTTTCAAGCGTTTGCACTTCAAGGTAGATAGACTAGCTCTCTTCTCTTGTCGAGTTTTATTGGGTCGATATTGCTGCGAGATCTATTGATTAGCAATATTTCTATCTTGGTATCTGTTTATCTATCTATCGACACGAATGACTTCATTTCACTTTAGGTTTTGACATATAGCGCGAGTCATAATCTCCGTTTTTGCTCGTTATTAGGTTGGTGCAAAAATAATGACGTAATAATGTCGTTTTTTGACGTAGTTTTTAACGTCACAAAACGACATTATTACGTCATTATTTTTGCACCAACCTAATAGAAAACAAAGATTTTACATTTTACTTATATATTCACCTTTTATTTACAATTGAATTGTCGTTACTTAGCAGACAACTGTTAAGTATGATTTTACTAGTTTTGATATGAAAGGTTTTACGACGAAATGTTAAATTTGCTTTTAATTACATTAAAGAAAGTTATATACACAATCAAGCCTTTGGCAGCGATCGAAAAGAGGTAATAATCTTTTATGGTAAGGTCAGGTAAATATTGCGGGTGGATCTAGCTTAAAGATCCTATCCGGTGGCATTTAAAGTAGCTACTGCGGAGGGCTCTTGATCGAGCCTTCATCACAACAGGTATCGAAGAGTAGATGCGATAGGCATCAATAAACTACAGAACTCAAAATTGGTCGCTGTATTTAAGTATTGCATTAATATCTAAGCTTACCTTTTAAATGTTCAAGGATAATTCTTCTGTCGCCACTTAATCTAAAGACAATTTGACGTACGTAGGTTCTTACTTTCTGTTAAAAAAAAAAAAAAAAAATATTTCATGGGTGACTTTTGCTGGATTTCGTAATTAATTTCCATTATACCGAAATGTATTTCCATGTTATAAAAAGTGTTATCGTATAAAAGATTCGTCGCAAAAATCACGTGAAAACAGCACCGAAAATAATCGCAGTAGCGAAAACTTGAGAATGCAAAATTTCAGGATTGCAGGTCCGGATCCAGACCAGAATGTTTTTAATTTGCTCATGGAGTAGGACTGATATATATATATATATATATATATATATCTTGGGCTAATTCTTTTTTCCTTTTTTTTTCAACTCCTAGAATAAAGTTAAAAAGGTGTGACACACTGACATTAGCGTTTATCTCTTGTGTGTCCGTATATATATATATATATATATATATGAGAGAGAGAGAGATAAACCTAGTGAGCCAGACAAACCTACCCAGGTTTTACCTAAACGGATCATCAGGGAGCCAGCTTTCCCTGATGATCCGTTTAGGTGAAACCTGGGTAGGTTTGTCTGGCTCCCTAGGTCTGCTCTACGTATCGAGCTCTTTTGTTAGTTAGTTGTTTACTCATGTCGGTTTTTTTTCTTTGGGCTTTAAACCTGTATCTGTGCGATTTTTTTCGACAGACTTTCATGTCTCTACCTCTTTCTTTTTTTAAAAACTTTTTCCCTCGAGTTTGATTTGATTATTGGCAAATCAAAAATTCGAAGTTTTTTCGAAACGAGTATAGTTATTTATATATATATATATATATATATATAAGGTTGGTGCATAAATAATGTCGGTTTTTGACGTATTTTTTAACGTCAAAAACCGACATTATTTTTGCACCAACCTAATATATATATATAATATAAAGTCATGGTGTGAGTGTCGATGTCTGGAGCCACTTTTTATTTTTTTGTAGAATTTCTCGATATAGGCCGGTTGATTTTAATTTCACTATTTAATAAAAATAAAACGGGGATGTCAACTCAAACTGGAGTGCCCAGTAAGAGTAACAATTCTAATATATGTGAGTTTAGATGAAAATCAGAAAGAATGGTAAAAATTTGAGACCCTCTCTATTGTCAAAATAGAATTTTTATACACAGTGGAACCTCGCGTCCCGAACACTTGTCATCACGAATAAATCAGTTCACGAACAGATTTTCCGAACAAAGAGGAAAAAACATCTCTGGTGACGGACGGTGTCTCAAGCCACGAAAACGCAAATCAGCGACAACGTGGGGACGAGAAACCGGGGGTATTTGCGGGAGAGCGTCAGTCATGGTGCTGCTTTAGCTTCATACGTTTCCCTGTATGAAGCCGCCCGGCCTTCTCGTGAATTCCATAGATTTTTTTTTTTTTAATAAAACAATGACAATGCTATGGTTCATTTTAGAGACATTTAAACAGTAGACAAAAACAAATCACTTTGGACATATTTTAGTGCGACAAAGGCCCAGTTAATCTCAAGCAGAGCTTAGTGGTACTATGAGAAAAATAAAAACCTTATATATATATATATATATATATATATATATATATATACACACACTAGTAGTATAACCCGTCTTTGACCGGGTCTTTCATTACTGGGAATTTTTGCCGTTCAGTTGTAGCCGCTTCAGTTGTCTAGACCCACCCGAAAATCAATATTATTAAAAACAATTGGGTGCAAATGAGGCACATCCCCAAATGGCGGGGGTAACAATTTAAATGGGGGGGGGGCTGCTAAGGGAACTGTATAATAATAAATAATATTATTATAATAATAATGTAAACTGTTTATTTTTTATTAAAGTTTTTATGAAAGATATATATATATATATATATATATCCAATAACAGTAAATAGTAAAACGTTGCTGTGAATTATAATGGATAGGAAGTAGTGGAGAGCCATTTTCGCCAACAATTTGAACTCAAAACCGGCACTGAAGAATTATCTATCAAAGAAAAAAAAAACATTTCATCAAATATGATGAAATCTGTGGAAATGCATAAACAACATCCGATCACACACATTCACATTTTGAGAAAAAATATATATATATATATATATATATATGTATGTATATTAATAAAAAGAAAGAACAGTAAGATATATAATCCGGTGTTCTTATAGATATTTTTATTTTTACAAAATAGTGCTCAATGTAAATTTACAGAGCATTAATATTATAAGTTAATAGACTTAAAATATGGTTTTTCGCTACACAGTTCCAACCATGTTTCAAAAATGGAAGCTAAAAGCCCCTAATTTAATTTTGTACTTAAATTAAAGACATCACTTCCATTTCATCCTCAATTAAATTAAATTAGGGGCTTTTAGCTTCCATTTTTGAAACATGGTTGGAACTGTGTAGCGAAAAACCATATTTTAAGTCTATTAACTTACATATATATTGTATGTGTGTTTTCATTACTAAATGTAGTGTAGTTTGGCACAAGGCAGCAAATATTGAGCACCCAGTCAGAACCGATTTTAGCAACGCGGGTGTGCCCCAAGGTTCGCTTCTCGATCCATTTGCATAAATCACCTGCCTAAGATCATTTGTGAATGTCTATGCTAATGATACAACGGTATTTAGGGGTGTACCTCCAAAACCTTCAATGTCCAGTGCTTTGCATCTGATCTCTCCTTTTGACCTAACTCAGTGAAGAAATAAACTGGCTGGTCACATTCAGTGCCTCAAAGGCCAAATTATTGAACTGCCACCATTACCGATCGGATCCAGAATTTTAACCTGTAGTAACAAAGGGACGTTTCATCAGGGAGGCCTCGTGCTTTGAGAGCTAATTGGAACTCCTACATACAATCCCTCGCTAAAGATGCTGTGAAAATTGAGAGTTCCCTGTACCTCCCCAGTATCTCACTCCTCCTGCTCTCCTCTATCCTTACACGAGTCAGATCAACTTAGTGTCTAGGTAGAGTGTTAAATATTAAAAGGTGTAGCTTATGCGGATATGAGCGGAAGATAACGGTTAATGCTCAGTCGCCATTTTCATGGTGGGTGTTCACCAGTCCTAACCTTCATATGTCACGCCCTTTGTAGCGAACCACCCTGATTCCCTTCATATCCCCCTAGTGAGATATAAGTCCCACTGAAGCAGCTTATTCAACTTAACCGCTGTTTTGTGAAACCAACACCCAAAAGGCTTCTTCATCGATCACTAAAATCTTAACTTGTTCAAAGTTTAACCCTTATCTTCCGCATAGGCTATACCTCTTACTCTTTAACCCTCTACCTCGAGTGGCTCCATGGCCTTGTAGGAGGTGAGCACCACTGTAAAAAGAAAATTCTAATCATTTCCTAAAACTGCTAGCTGACTATTGCACTGCATTGGAATACCTAAGCTTTGGCCTTTCTAATACTGTAGTTTGGCACAAGGCAACAAATAGAAGGCGCTCAGTCGGAGTCGTCCTCACTACAAATCATTGTATATTAATCCAGCGAACTGATCATTACATCACGCTGTGGCAATAAAATTAAGGCTTATCAAGCATAGCCTAGTTTGGCATAAGGCCACGAGTATAGTACACTCGGCGTGGTTTGAACTCGTTCCTAATGATTTGCGAGAAAAAAAAACTTCTTAATCATTACACCTCTACGAATCACCCTCTCTCAATCTTTGTTCCTATCTATCCGCATTGTTTCCTATTAATGTAACTGGATCAATAAATCTGTAGTCTGACTCGTAGCTATTAGGTGAATTTTCATCTGAAATGTTCACTGTAAAATGCGCGACCTTTACGATTAATATTCAGTATTTAATTAAGTGCATTGACAAGGAAGGAAATTGTACTGAAAATATTAATATTTTTGTTAAAAAAAAAAGAGTAAATTTCTTTTTTTTTTCCTTCATAAGACCCGAGATTGATCGATGTATTGACCTTCTTCAATCGGTTTATTTGCATCTGCCTATAGATTTATTTCTAAAATTCTGTTCGCACGTATCGATCTATGTCGGTTGAATTTTATTTTATTTTTTGTCTATAGTTCGATCTGTTGCTTCAGAGGCCTAGATGTCTATCTCGACGGAGTCCTGTCATATATATATATACATATATATATACATATATATATATATATATATATATATATATATATATATATATATATATATATATATATATATATATATATATATATAATCTCCAAATAAGAGAAAAAACAGATGGAGTAAAACTTCACTGTTCGTAACATTTACTTTTGAAAAAAAGTGGTCAATACAAACTAGAGCAATATATTATTGTAATATATATATTTTTTTATCAGAGATTATAATAAAAACATTTTGAAATCGCTACACAAAGGCTTTCATGTTTCAATACTTTGATTGTACTACTTCTGGCGATGGTAAGTAACTGTTAATTTAAATGGTTTTTAATGAAATTTAAAAACAATATGTTACCTTTTTCCAAAAGTTAAAGGTAGAGACATAAGGTCAGAATTAAACCATTTAGCTTTCGGAAATGAGACAACACATTCGTAAATCGTGTACATTGATCAACTGCGTGAAGTGTCTTCTCACCTGTTTTCAAATTTCCAGTACATTAGCAGAAAATTCACTTTGATCGAATTTCAGCTTGAGTGCCTTTTTATTATTTCTAATTGGTTAAATGTAAAAAAAAAAAAAACGAAAATGGGTGATTATTTGTTACATGTATGTATCCTTTTAAACACCCTGCGTTAGTATGTATATGTGTGTCATATATATATATATAGTGTGTGTGGACAGTGCGA
This sequence comes from Acanthosepion lycidas, assembly GCA_963932145.1. Lineage (NCBI taxonomy): Eukaryota > Metazoa > Mollusca > Cephalopoda > Sepiida > Sepiidae > Acanthosepion > Acanthosepion lycidas. Next base: position 38,378,657 of record OZ010611.1, read on the forward strand.
TGGTTAAATTGTCGTAATTTTAAATTTATGCATGCGCATTGTTTGCTTACGATTTTGCCGACTGCACAGTATAGTAGGGTCAGTTGGGCACCGTCTGTGAGAAAAAGACGCAATTCACTCCGACAAAAATTTGGAAGTGGTATTCTGTACTGCTTGCCATTCGCGCTAGAAGATCCAATACGAACATTTCAGAGTGTCTAGTTGTCAATCTGAGGACAATGCAGAGAATTCGGAAAGAGTCTAATGGTGATTACGAAGATGTTTGGAGTGATCACGAGTGATGGCAATGTTGTGTCCCCATTCATCTTCCCACAGGGACTCATACGCAACCCAGATGCCTACGACAAGGGCTTTGAGGATGTAGTGCTCTCCTGAGTCAACAGTATAGCAGCTGGAAGACCCTATGTCTGGCAACAAAATTCTGCAGCATGCCACACAAGCAGGAGAACCCAGTCATGGCTGTCAGACAGTTTCTGCAACCACATCACCGCTTACATCTGGCCACCTAACTCCCTAGACTGCAACTCGCTTGATTATTATGTGCGAGGCGCACTTCAGCAAAGGACCAACAACACTTGTAACACCAAAGATGAATTGAAAGCAAGGATTATGTCTGCATTCACCAACTATAGCAAGGATTTTTGCATAGATCAGACGACAATTTATCCATCGCATCCTGTATATTGACACACACACACACACACACACACACACATATATATATATATATATATGCACCTCGGCGTGGTGTAGTGGTTAGCAAGCTTGTCTCGCTAGAGCATTTCCGACTGAGTAGTGAGTTCGATCCTTACTGGAAGTCTCATACTTTCGGCATTGTGCCACATCTAAGCTATGCTCAGAAAATCATATATACACACAATCTGGCAAAATGGAAGAAACACCTCACTTACCTGTTTCATCCTTAGAGAAAGACTTCTTCAGATGGATAACTGTTTTAGCGATGTTTCCCCCACACACACACTATATATATATATATATATATATATATATATATATATATATATATATATATATATATATATATGCGTGCACACACATATTAGGAGAAATAGAAACAAATGCAGATTGCAATTACCATCGCGAAAATGCACAATAAACAGAACTTTACCTGTAATTTTTTCATTTATTAATCTAATATATATATATAATATATATATATATATATATATATACACACACAGACACGTCATCAAGAAATGGTAAGATGTTATTTGTTTTTTTGCTTTAGCCACTTTTTAGAATTCTTAGAAACTCTTCCATTAAAAAAAACTTTCCCAAAAATGTTCAATTCTTTTGCGATATAGATGATGCCTCACTAATATAGCAACACAAAACTAAATTACGAGATCTCATTAACTAAACTGCATCAGACGTAAAACTGGTATATATATATATATATATATATATATATACATACACATCTTCGGTTCCTATCTATTTCTGTCTGTTTATTTCTACCCCTCTCATACTGTAATTATGCAAATGGTTAACAAACTGGCATTGTCCTCCCGGCTATATCTATTATTTGTAGCTGAATGTGACTTCAGCACATTGTCATTTAATATTTTAACTGAGTTTGTATTTACGTCAGGAAAATCTGCTGTTTTACCTCTTTCCAACATCTTTTCCCTTCCAAATCAACGACAAAATAATTTCGCTGGCATATGGCATTCAGTGATTTTTCTATAATTCACCTTAAAATACATTTGTAAAGCATCACCAAACATTCAGGAGTAACAAGAATATTTGCCCGCTTCTCGTGTGCATGTAGGAGTTCCAGAACAATCAAATCATTTTCAGCTTTCATCCTTAAACGATGTCATTTCAAGACGTAGGCGATCATGGCTCTCCAAATAATAATTTTCTTTATTGGTTCGTTTCTATACCTTCTTAGAAAATATAAGGTTTTCCTGTTGCTTTCTCCACAGTATCTCTATTCAGTACATAGGCGATCATGGCTCTCCACCGTTTCCTTTTCTTTTTTATCTGTGAATTGCCGCTTCTTAGTAAATATAGTAGAATGATTTTATGTTGTTATCACCACGCTTTTGAATTCACAGCAATCTTTCTCTTTTCTCGACGTAAGCGATCATGGCTCTCCACCGTTTCCTTTTCTTTTTTATCTGTGAATTGTCATAAATTCTGGGGAAAGATAGTCCAGTATTTCCTCCTCCACCGTTTTGAATTCAGATTAATCTTTTTCTGTTCCGGGCGTAGAGGAGCATGGCTCTCCACAGATTCCTTTTCTTTATTATCTGTGAATTCTCATGACTTCTTGGGAAAAGTAGTCGATTCGTTTCCCGTTTCCTCTCCGCAGTTTTGAATTCAGAGAATTAATCTTTTATTCTGTACATATGCGATCATGACTCTCCACAGATTCCTTTTTCTTTAATATCTGTGAATTGCCACGCATTCTTGGGAATGAAATGGCAGTGGTTTCCCGTTACCTTTACGATTGTGAATTCAGATTAATCTTTAACCATTCAGAGCGTAGGCAATCATGGCTCTCCACGATTTTTTTTTATTTTCTGTGATTTGCTATTTATTTATAGGAAAGATAGTGGAGTGGTTTCCTGTTGCCTCTTTTGAATTCAAAGTTGTCCTAGATCGGCTTCAACTAAAGTCTTGAGATCGAATTCAACCCTGTCTTGTAGCTGGCTGGAGATGAAATCGATTCCAACGGCATGAGTGCGAAAGTAAATGCAAAACAATATGGTGGAAATTGGATTTCTTTCAGCTTTTCCACTTTCTGTACCTATAAACGATGAGCTAGAGTTTGAGTAATCTTTATCCGAAATTCCAAAATCCGAAAGTTTTTCGGGTGCTGGCATGATTTGCCACAAATGGAAAATTTCAGAAAGCAACATGGCTACTCATTGCAGGATTATTGCGTTGCAGCTTTACAAATAAAATGCTGAATTTTTTTTTGTTTTTGCTGACATTACATTTAACTATAATCGGAATCCATGTTTTTGTTTTTAGACAAATACTGTACCTGTATGTAACATTTTAATCAAAACACGATATCGTCGGTAGAGATTGAAAATTTACCAAATTTTCCTTCCCACACTCGGTGATGTCATCAATAATTTAATCTCTCCCTAAATCTTCTCAAACTTGATGTAGAAGTAGCCTTTGATGTAGCATTTATATATTTTTCTAAGCATTTATGTTTTTTGTACACGTACAGTAAGTACAAATTATTTTAACGTGAAATCTGTTTCGCCATGACCAGCGTCATTACTTGTATACAATATGTATTAAATATTATTCATAACTACTTTCAGGGTATATGTCTTTTATATGAATCTACCTTCACGGTGTATATATATATATATATATATATATATATTGTATTATGTGTGTGTATTAAACAACACACTCCCAGTAACACAAATGAACTAGGCAAAGACTCCTTAAAACGCTCCAAATGAGCCAGGGGAGTTCCTTTAGAGTCGGTCAAAAGTTATAACAGGTGTTATAGTGATCGATTAAAAAAAAATTTTAAATTTTAAAAGGGGGCTCAGTTTGCTACTTAAATTCATTGTAAGTCGGTCACTCTACCCAAAAACGAAACACTCATATCTCAAGATAAACGATTCTTTTACTGATAAAATTTCGAATGATTTCAAATTATATTAAGAGAAAAAGTTAATACAGATTGAGGATTGTTTATCCGAATTTTTTCAGGTGCTGGCATGGAAAATTTCAGAAAGCAACATGGCTACTCATTGCAGGATTATTGCGTTGCAGCTTTACAAATAAAATGCCAACTTTTTTCAGTTGCCATTACATTTAACTGTAATCAGAATACATATTTTGTATTTATATAAATTGTACGTATTGTAAATTTTTAATCAAAACACGACATCGTTGGTACAAACTGACAGCTTACCGAATTTTTCTTCTCACACTGACAGTGATGTCATCGATGATGTACTCCCTCCCTCCATTTTTCCAACTTATGTAAAAATAGGGTTTGCTGTTGCATTTATATATATTTTTTATTAGCATTTATCATGTTCTTTTGTACATGTACAAAAAGTAGAAAACATTATTTTGACGTGAAATCTTTATTTCACTACTTAAAATTCCGTGGGAGCATTACATCATTCGCCGTATCTGTATGTACACAAAAAGTTATTAAATATTATACATAACTACTTTCAGAGTATATGTTATTTATATAAAACTATCTATCTTCAGGGTACATATATATATATATATATATATATATATATATATATATATATATATATATATATATATTATGAAATGGACAAAGTCCGACAATTATTTAAGACATTTTTATGTTTATACATGTTTTTATAGATACAAATATTTAAGTAAATGCTCTGTTTATAATAAACAGTATTAACAACATTGAATGTCCGAAAATTTTTCATGGAAAATATGCGTCCTGCGACAGGAATCGAACCTGTATCGTACACGGAACCGTTATATATATATATATACACACAGACATTCAGGCCGGTAAATGTTAATACTGTTTATTATAAACAGTGCATTTACTTAAGTATTTGTATCTATAAAAAGAACGTATAAAAAATGTCTTAAAAAATAATTGCCGGACTTTGTCCATTTCATAATGTATGACGTCATTTGTTTACATTTGGATGCGCATTGAGCAAATATGAATGAATGAGAAAAAATCAGGGAGAATTGTTTAAAAACAGTAAAATCGACCTTGTTAAACGAACGCTCCTCTGTGGCCCAATCGGTTAAGCCATGCCAAGCTAGATGACGGTTCCATATAGGATACAGGTTCGATTCCTGTCGGAGGATGCATATTTTCTATGAAAATTTCTCGGACATTCAGGCTGGTAAATGTTGTTTAATACTGTTTATTATAAACAGAGCATTTACTTAAATACTTGTATCTATAAAAAGAACGTATAAACATAAAAAATGTCACACACATATATATATATATATATATATATATATATATATATATATATATATATATGTATGTGTGTGTTTGTAACTCTACTGTTCCTTGAAGTGTTAATAAAATACTTAATATTCGTAAAAGTTAATAAATAATAGTAACAAATGGTACATTTGTTACGGTGGAACATCGATCGTTTTACCCGTTACACATGACGTTACTGTGGACCGATTGAATCTTTCTCGATAATAACTGAGATCGTCGTAGGTTTTTAAACAACAGGAATAGAACAAACAGGTCTTTCGGGAAGTTTATCATCAAAATTCCGTTGTAGAACTTATTTGAAAATTTTTATTAGGTTGGTGCAAAAATAATGACGTAATAATGTCGTTTTTTGACCTTAAAAAATACGCCAAAAAACGACATTGTTACGTCATTATTTTTGCACCAACCTAATAATACAATTTTATATATATATATATATATGTTCTGAAATGTAAAGGGATATCGTGTTTGTACTTGGATTCCATTCGCAAGTTGTCCCATTTTCTAAATGATATTTACCAATTAAACAGCCTGTATTCCAAAATCCGAAAAATTCTAGAAATCGAAGTTTCGATCCCAAGAATTTGGCATAAAGGATTCTCAACCTATGAAACTATATGTTTGGGGTTTCTTTGCTCTACTTGAAACAGATTCACTGCCTTTTTTTTTTTTTTTTTTTTTTTTTTTTTTACAAGGTTTTAAAAAAGACGAAGAATGAAAGAAAAAAAACAAATCAAGAGAAAGATAGAAAACGAACGGACATAAGATGAAAAAAAGGAGATAGCAAATCTAATGAAGTTTAGAAAGAAGATTTTGAAATGACAAAGAGGAAAGGGAATCGATGAAAAAATAAAGTTCCGAAAATAGAAGATAAAAAAAAAAGAGAAAACCTGACATAGATGTAGCATGAGGCAATAGATGAATGCATGTCCTTTGCGCGCCATTTTACATATTACATCTCCTGTTTTCAGCTCATCGCCTCGCAACAAACGTCTTTTCCGCTTCCATTCATATTTTCCATTCTATTTCAAATTTCACTTTCCCGGTATCTCTTGAAACTGAATATTACCACCAAGGCCACGAAAAATCCCACAGTCGCCATTTTTAATATTTCCACCTCTCCTTCTTCTTTTTCTTATTTTCTTAAATTTTTTCTTTCTTTATACTTTTTTCTTCTTTTTTCTTCTTCTCACTGTTATCCTTTTTTTCGTTTATACCTGTTTTTTTTGTTTTTTTTTGTTCTCTTTTTATTCTTCTTTTTCTCCTTTTAGTTTACAAGCAAGGCGATAACACCACTAAGATACAAAGCGTTACTGGAAGACAAAAAATGGCGATTGACGTCACATTTAAATTTTTGAAGACTGTAGGCGACAAGGAAGCAAGAAATCGGAAAATAGCTCCACGGGTGAGAAGTGCGAGAAAAAGAAATTATCAGACTAGAACTTATGGTTACATCTAGGTATTTCAATGAGAAAATATTTAGATTTCGGCATTAACCCTTTCAGCCCTGCGTTCCTGAGCTCCCGAGTCAAAATTCGCAAATAATTAGTATTTATTGTTTCACGGTTGATATAAAAAAAATAAGACAACCAATAGCAAAGCACGAAGCAAGTGTTTACCCACCGTTCAACCGGTGGCTGGGCATTACGTCATTTTTCTCTACCACTGTGGCTAGGCATTACGTCATTTTTCTCTACTACCGGTAAAGCGGTGGTGAGAGCTCAAAGCGTTAAATAACCTTTAGAGGTTGATATGGCGCTGAACAGAAACGAACGAATGAAAGAGAAGACGAAACCTTTACTGAGGAGAAGAGACAATAAAAAGAACAATTTTTCAGAGAGACAAAAGATGGCGAATCGAGTTGGATTTAAATTTTTTAAGATTGTAGATAACAGGAAGTAAGAAACCGGAAGTGATTTATTATACCTCTTTCTTCTTTTTCTACATTTTCCTCTTTCTTCTTCTTCTACACCTTCATCTTTCTTTTCTTCTCCCCTTCCTTAATTCCATCTTTATTTCCTTCTTTGTCTTCTTTTCTGTTTACTTTCCTTACGTCCTGGGTATGACGATAAACTACGTAGGCGTCCTGGGTATGCCGATAAACTACGTCCAACAACAAGGCTTCAGATAATGTTTTCGGAAAAATAATGTTTCCAACTATTCGTTTTTGAAACAATAATGTTGCCAGCTATACGTTTTTTTGGGAAAAATAATGTTGCCAGATATACGTTTTTGAAACAATAATGTTGCCAGCTATACGTTTTTTTTTGTTTTTTTTTTTTTTCTTTTTGGGAAAAATAATTATTGCCAGGTATGCGTTTTTTGGAAACAATAATGTTGCCAGCGATACGTTTTTTGGAAAAAAAATAATGTTGCCTGCTATGTGTTTAATAGTACTATTTATTTAATATATGTATAGGCATGTGTGTGTGTGTGTGTGTATATATATATATATATATATATGTGTGTGTGTGTGTGTATGTATGTACAGTGTAACCCGGATATATGAGAGATGTCGGGACCGAAGAAGAAGTCTCTTATATCCGGGTATGGTTTAATTTATATACATAGGCTCGAATTTGGGACCAGAGAAAATCTCTCTTCTATCCGGGTTTCACTATATATATATATATATATATATATATACACACCTTAATTTGGCATTAAATGACCCACAGTGGTTGATATGCCATAAAACCCAACCAACGAACCAATTTACTTTCCTTCTTTCTTTTTCTCGCTCCTCTTTTTGTATTTGTCTTTTTTATTTCTTCTTCCTCCTCTTTTTCTCTTCATTCACCTTTTCTCGTCCTCTTCTTTTTCTCACCTTCTCTTTTCGTTTTTCGTTCCTCTTTCTACTACGGCTCCTTTCTCTTTTTATTTTCCCTATTCCACTTTTTCTCCTCCTACTACTCTTTCCCCCTTTTATCTTAGTTCTCCTTCTTCCTCGTTTTTTTCCATCTCCTTATTTACTGTTATATCTTCCTTTTCTTTTTTCTTCTTTTTTTTCTCTTTCTACTTAATCTTCCTTTTTTACTCTTTCATCGCATTTCTTTTTCTCCTTCTTCTTTAACTTCTTTTCTTTCCTTTTCTCATTCTCCTTCCCTCCTCCTTTTTTCTTCTTCTTCGACTCTATCCTCTTCTCATTTCCCCCACCCTCTTTTTCTTTTTCTTCTTCTTCTAATCTTTCCTCTGCTTTCTTCTTCTTACAAACCTTTTAGCATTATCCTTTCTTTCTTTTTTAATTTTACCTCTTTGTCTCCTTTTTTGATTTTGTGAGACTACCTGGTTCCAACATTTATGTATGGTACAAGGATAGGTAAAGGAGAATCAATACAAATAGAAGTCGCTATATTACAGAAAATATTGAAAGAGTTTCATAGAGAGCGCTCTACGGCAAGCGCCCTACCTGTTATTTATTTCATGGTAAAATCTTCTAGCATTTGTAATCGTTTTTTAATACTTTATTTGGTGTAATATCTTTGCGTTATTGATAATTATCCATCGGATTTCTTGTAATTTGTTGTTGCGTTGGTTTCCTATGAACGCAAGTCGTAGAATATCAATAACATTTTATTCAGTAGATTTTTATGAAAGTTACGTTTGTCTGGAACAAGGCTATAAAAGTAGGGCACACCAGGGGAATCGTAATCACTATGCTAAAATCAGTCTGCATTTTCTTTTGACGCCATTCATTTTCGGGCTTTCTCACTCTTTCTCCCCTCTCTCCTCTCTTTTCCCCGCATCTCTCCCACTCCCTTGTTCTCTCCCACTCTCTTGTTCCTTCCTCTCTCTCTCTTGTTCCTTCCTCTCTCTCTCTTGTTCCTTCCTCTCTCTCTCTCTCTTGTTCCTTCCTCTCTCTCTCTTGTTCCTTCCTCTCTCTCTCTTGTTCCTTCCTCTCTTTCTCTTGTTCCTTCCTCTCTTTCTCTTGTTCCTTCCTCTCTTTCTCTTGTTCCTTCCTCTCTTTCTCTTGTTCCTTCCTCTCTTTCTCTTGTTCCTTCCTCTGTCTCGTTCCTTCCTTCCTCTGTCTCGTTCCTTCCTTCCTCTGTCTCGTTCCTTCCTTCCTCTGTCTCTCTCGTTCCTTCCTTCCTCTCTCTCTCTCTCTCTCTCGTTCCTTTCCCTCTCTCTCTCTCGTTCCTTTCCCTCTCTCTCTCTCGTTCCTTTCCCTCTCTCTCTCGTTCCTTTCCCTCTCTCTCTCTCTCTCTCGTTCCTTTCCCTCTCTCTCTCTCTCTCTCGTTCCTTTCCCTCTCTCTCTCTCTCTCGTTCCTTTCCCTCTCTCTCTCTCTCTCGTTCCTTTCCCTCTCTCTCTCTCTCTCTCGTTCCTTTCCCTCTCTCTCTCTCTCTCTCGTTCCTTTCCCTCTCTCTCTCTCTCTCTCTCGTTCCTTTCCCTCTCTCTCTCTCTCTCTCTCGTTCCTTTCCCTCTCTCTCTCTCTCTCGTTCCTTTCCCTCTCTCTCTCTCGTTCCTTTCCCTCTCTCTCTCTCTCTCTCTCTCGTTCCTTTCCCTCTCTCTCTCTCTCTCTCTCGTTCCTTTCCCTCTCTCTCTCTCTCTCTCTCGTTCCTTTCCCTCTCTCTCTCTCTCTCTCTCTCTCGTTCCTTTCCCTCTCTCTCCTTATCTCTCTCTTCTTTTGTCCTCTCTCTCTTCTTTTGTCCTCTCTCTCTTCTTTTGTCCTCTCTCTCTTCTTATCTCCCCTCTCTCTGTATCTGTGTGTTTGTGTGGGTCTTCATTCGATTTAATATATGTTAGTATTTCGCTTAAGACGGAACTATTTTTTATACTGATACCATATTTGTTTTATCTCTTAATTGACCGTCTAGTTTTTATTGTTGCTGTTGTTTTTTCCATATATTATTTTTTTCTTAATATTATATTAAATTACATTCCTGATAAGACTACAAAAAGCTCCAGGAGTAGTTACTTGTTTTCAAAGATAAGACATTCTGCGAGGATGGAATTTAAACATTAAATATGATTATAGTGTGAAGTTAATTTCGAAAATAAAGAATTCGCCTTTTCATTTAACTGGAAAAAAATCCAGACGACCATTCTTGGTTAACACGAGATATTCCAATCCAGGGGTATCTCGACTTACGACAGAATTCCGTTTCTACGATGCGTCGTAACATACCCGCGATTTTCCGTGAATAAGCACTTGCGTCACTCACCTATCCTAACGCAGTAGTAAAGTAATAATCTAAGACATAAAAACACAATTCTATGACATATCTTAACATAATTATGACTAAAACCATACACATGGAGAACGTAAATATTACATTTGAAATGAATACATATAATTGAAATTATTTTAAACAGCTATTTTTTTTATTTATTTATTTATTTTAAATGCACCCCAAGCAAAAAAGCGTAAAGAGTCATGTTTGAGGAAAGGATACCGAGAATGACGGGGAACAAGCTCCGGGTGTCAGATGTCGATTGATATTACACTTGAATATTTGAAGATTATAGTCATCAGGGAAGCAAGTAAAGAGAAGGGAGTCTCACAGATGGGAAGTGCGAGAGAAGAAGCTGTTTCAGTGATGTCATTGGTTCTCGCTCGTTGAGATGACGAAGCGTATGATCTTTTTTCTCTTACAGTACACGGAAGCAAAAGCAAATCTGACGAAGAAAGAAAAAAAAAACGCACTTTTTTATCGGAAATTTATCAACTTACATTTTAACAAGAAATGTCTTTATCTTTTACAGGGAAACTCAATATGTATACACATCAGTGTAGGTTTTAAGGTACATAAAACCAACAAACAAGGTAATTGGTGAAGAACCTACGTATATATGACGTGTTCGACAGAGGAAGGGCATAGTCAACATTTAATAATTTTTGCATCAATACGCGCTTAAAGCTTTTAGGCAGTTATGATTAACATTTCTTTTTTATGGTTAGTCGTGAGGAGTTGTAAATGTAAGATGACCTTTCACTCAAGTAAAATAATAACAATAATATTTCTTAAGTATTTATTACAGGAAATATCAAGTTTTACGGAAACCACATACTGCTTATATCCCCGTCGTTAATTTGACGAAAACCAGAATTGAATAAATAATTATTTTGCGGAAGAAAAATTTGGTCTTTTATTCTTCTCAGACGTTCTAACCACATCACAATAATAACCAAAAACGGAGAAATTTAGTTTTAACACCCACCTCTTGAAAAAAAAAAAAAAAAATGTTCTCCATTAATCATCAAAGGGAATCGTTCCTACTGCCAGATAAGGACCAATAATATTGCAGGTTTTTTTTTTTTTTTTTCTTTTTTAATTTTATGAAGGACCTGAATGGCACTGGAGGATATGTAGCAGTAATATTCTAAGGATGAACGGATGGTAGACTTATTCTACAATATATTTAGAAATCTCGATTCTTCTATGTGCCACGTTTCTCCAGCTTGTAGGCAATCATGGCTCTCCTCGATTTCATGTTCTTTGTAACCCTTAGTAAAGTTTGTCTTTTTGCTACATCCCCTAATCCATGTTCTGTCAACCATCTACACAAACTCGTTAGGTTGGTTTTACACTGCTTTTTTCTGTTTCTGTTCTCTTCAATAATCCCATGTCAGTGACAAATTTTCCGAACCCTCTTTCCTCATTAAGTGCCATAGAAATTTGCAACTATCTAAGACTTTTATTCTTCTCAGTAGTATAAGAGTCCATTTTGTTTACATTTTTGTCTAAAATTTCGTCGTTACCCACGCATTCCGTGTATGATATTCTCAGCATCCTTCTGTAGAACCACATTTCTGCTGCTTCAAGTCTCTCGACGTTTGTCATGAGATATCTCCACATTCTCAGGACTGATATCACACAACAGTCCAGTATTGTTTTCTTTGTTTCTAACGGAATTTTACCGTTTCTTAATATTTTGCTTGGCTTTCTGAAGGCATATTTCTCTATTGCAAAGCGACTTCGGATTTCGGTGTCACGTTTTCCGTCGTCTGTTCAAACACGTCCTAGATATTTAATTTTTTTTCACTTGTGTCTCCGATTTGTGCTTCGCATGTTGCGTTGTTACTTTTTACTGACAATTTCCATGGGAATAATTAATACTGATCAAAAGAGCGTGGCATCTCTCCGCACCTGGGGATTTTTTTTTTTTTGCTTTAATTCAGATTGTGATCGCAGAGTTCAAATTCCGGCATAGTCTCGTTCGTTCTACAGTAATACAATTGGGAAATGTCTGTTACCTGTAAGCTAACGCAACAATAACCACTGTAACATCCAGTACTAATTTTACAAATAAAAATAAAAAAATAATGATATTTAGGTTGGTGCAAAAATAATGAAGTAATAATGTCGTTTTTTGACGTTCAAAAAATACGTCAAAAAAACGACATTATTACGTCATTATTTTTGCACCAGCCTAATAGATTTCTCCAAAGTAATGGCATTAATTATAGATTATTAATTAATTAATAAGATATTAATGCCCAATGTCCCAAACATGAGACAATGGGCGTTAATGATTTTAAGGTTTAGCAATGTAGTGAGGGAAATTAATAAGAGGATCATTATCATTAGTTCCATGATCAGGTATGGTCGTAGAGAGCCTGTTGAAGATCTGAAACAGCCACCCTCAACATTTGTGTGGTGATTGATTCTCTGTAGCTTTCTGTATTTAGTTCTTTTGCACAGGCTTTTCACAACTATAATAAATTATGGGCTACGTAGGGCGGATGTTGTGCTCTAGTCTATGAGCTGACGGTCATACGTTGAAGTCGACAGGAGTGTACGCTTGTACACACATATATATATATATATATATATATATATATAAATCATTAACCTCTATATTTGTTTTTTGTATGAATGATTCATGAATTTATAAATTATAATTGCACCTTTTAATTGAAATTAAAATAACTGAATTAAAAAAAGTAAAAAAGAATTCTCTTATTGCTATATTTGTACAAAAACGCACAAGCTTAAAATATCAATTCAAACTCAGCGTTGCGACCGCACGTTCCAAAACAATAATACATTTCTCATAGCATTTTTTGGGATTACATCTATATTTTCGTTGTCCTCTTATTACCGAGAAGTAAAAACAAGAACAAATCTATTTCCATACCTGAGGATGTCTGTAGGAACAGACGAAAGCTTGTAAAAAATTTAAAAGACCTTATGCAACTGGAATTTATAAACAGGGATCATATCATTCATATAAAGGTTCGGGGTTGGTGTATCTTATTTATATTGTTTGCGATGATGTATTCTCGCCATTTAAATCATTAACCTCTATATTTGTTTTTTGTATGAATGATTCATGTAATTATATATATATATATAATTGTGTATTTAGACCGCAATCCTTCATTTATGCATGTTTCATTAAAATGACAGACAAGGTACTACGGTTAAGCTTTTTATTTAATTTTTCTTTTGTTCGAACAAGTGTTTTCTTTTCTGGACAGTGTGTGTAGAAACTGTCCAAATGTTTTATAATTCCGAGCACTTTCGACTATACTTTTAGCCATTATCAAGGATGATTTTTTCAGTTTAATTGACTGTGTATATTTTTAGTGTGTTATACAGATGTTTTATTTTCCGAGCATCGGTTAGCACATTCTGGCCTTGTCCCTTGTTCAAAAAAGAAAACACTTGTTCGAACACAAGAAAAATTAAATAAAAAGCATAACCGTAGTACCTTGTCTGTCGTTTTTAATGAAATGTATAATTAGAAAAAACAGACCCTGTCCTCTAAAACAATGTAGAAGAATACTGTCAATTTCCATACAATCTGGGTAAAGATAATGTAGTGCTTGCCTTTGCCTTCTTCGTAGTTGACGAATTGAGAGTGGTCATCTTAGTCTTGACTTCCGATCGCAGTATCCAATCTATGTAATACGTAACTGGGAGAAAAAAATGCTAGACATTAAAACACGTAGGTAGGTAGGTAGGTAGATAGATAATGACATAGGTAGGTAGATAGATGATAAATGACACAGATATGTAGATTGATAGATAATAAATGACATAGGTAGGTAGATATCAATTAAGACATAGAGAGGTGGATAGATATCTATTAAGACATTGATAGGTAGATAGATATTAAAGAACGTAGGTAGATAGATATGTAGATAGATATTAAAGGACGTAGATAGATATGTAGATAGATATTAAAGGACGTAGATAGATATGTAGATAGATATTAAAGGACGTAGATAGATATGTAGATAGATATTAAAGGACGTAGATAGATAGATAGATATGTAGATAGATATTAAAGGACGTAGATAGATAGATAGATATGTAGATAGATATTAAAGGACGTAGATAGATAGATAGATAGATATGTAGATAGATATTAAAGGACGTAGATAGATAGATAGATAGATATGTAGATAGATATTAAAGGACGTAGATAGATAGATAGATAGATATGTAGATAGATATTAAAGGACGTAGATAGATAGATAGATAGATATGTAGATAGATATTAAAGGACGTAGATAGATAGATAGATAGATATGTAGATAGATATTAAAGGACGTAGATAGATAGATAGATAGATATGTAGATAGATATTAAAGGACGTAGATAGATAGATAGATAGATATGTAGATAGATATTAAAGGACGTAGATAGATAGATAGATATGTAGATAGATATTAAAGGACGTAGATAGATAGATAGATATGTAGATAGATATTAAAGGACGTAGATAGATAGATAGATATGTAGATAGATATTAAAGGACGTAGATAGATAGATAGATATGTAGATAGATATTAAAGGACGTAGATAGATAGATAGATATGTAGATAGATATTAAAGGACGTAGATAGATAGATAGATATGTAGATAGATATTAAAGGACGTAGATAGATAGATATGTAGATAGATATTAAAGGACGTAGATAGATAGATAGATATGTAGATAGATATTAAAGGACGTAGATAGATAGATAGATATGTAGATAGATATTAAAGGACGTAGATAGATAGATAGATATGTAGATAGATATTAAAGGACGTAGATAGATAGATAGATATGTAGATAGATATTAAAGGACGTAGATAGATAGATAGATATGTAGATAGATATTAAAGGACGTAGATAGATAGATAGATATGTAGATAGATATTAAAGGACGTAGATAGATAGATAGATATGTAGATAGATATTAAAGGACGTAGATAGATAGATAGATATGTAGATAGATATTAAAGGACGTAGATAGATAGATAGATATGTAGATAGATATTAAAGGACGTAGATAGATAGATAGATATGTAGATAGATATTAAAGGACGTAGATAGATAGATAGATATGTAGATAGATATTAAAGGACGTAGATAGATAGATAGATATGTAGATAGATATTAAAGGACGTAGATAGATAGATAGATATGTAGATAGATATTAAAGGACGTAGATAGATAGATAGATATGTAGATAGATATTAAAGGACGTAGATAGATAGATAGATATGTAGATAGATATTAAAGGACGTAGATAGATAGATAGATATGTAGATAGATATTAAAGGACGTAGATAGATAGATAGATATGTAGATAGATATTAAAGGACGTAGATAGATAGATAGATATGTAGATAGATATTAAAGGACGTAGATAGATAGATAGATATGTAGATAGATATTAAAGGACGTAGATAGATAGATAGATATGTAGATAGATATTAAAGGACGTAGATAGATAGATAGATATGTAGATAGATATTAAAGGACGTAGATAGATAGATAGATATGTAGATAGATATTAAAGGACGTAGATAGATAGATAGATATGTAGATAGATATTAAAGGACGTAGATAGATAGATAGATATGTAGATAGATATTAAAGGACGTAGATAGATAGATATTGAAGGACGTAGGTAGGCCGATACTACTTTAGTATCTGTCTT
This sequence comes from Acanthosepion lycidas, assembly GCA_963932145.1. Lineage (NCBI taxonomy): Eukaryota > Metazoa > Mollusca > Cephalopoda > Sepiida > Sepiidae > Acanthosepion > Acanthosepion lycidas. The sequence continues at coordinate 38,394,518 of OZ010611.1, forward strand.
TTAATATCTAAAAGACATAGTCTAAAATATAAAAACATAGATATTAGCTTAGATAGATTGATAGATAGGTATTAAAAAACTTCGAAATAGTGAAATAAATACGTAGAAATAATTGGTGCACTGTAACCATTTTTTCCCATAACTGCCAATAAGATTTCCTCTCGCCATTAAAATAAATGAATAAATACATTTGCATCTAGAAAAAAAAAAAAAATATATATATATATATATATATATATATATATTTTTATGAAAAAAAGCTAAAGCCTAAGAATAGTAAGAAAAAGTTGACAAAAAATAAAAACGTTTCGGAACGTTGCTAACAATCGCCATTTTTCCAGCGTGCGTGTAACGGCGCAGACCCCTTATTTCATGGGCGCCAAGAATGGTAAATAGCACCAAATGTCGCACCATTCCTGCCGAAAACGGTGCTGTACTAGCAGGAGACCTCTCATTATGAAAATCATGTCTTCAGGGGCGGGGGGGGGGTTACAGAAAAAAAAAAGAAGAAAAAAAACAACAAAAGAAAAAAAAAATTGATAATAGTAAAAGATACGAATTGAAAGGAAGAAGATGATAAAAGATAGTGTGACTTGGGCCACGAGCCGAACGTAACCACACACGGGAGTGAGAATAACGAGTTTCGGAACGTGGAGATCGTTTGTAATTTGGTAGGATCGGTCTCTGGGGCAAGAACAGGAAGTGGGGTGGATGTTGGATGAGAAGATGCGGGGTAAAGTGACAGATTCCCGTCACTGAGCGCTGAAGATAATAAAAAAAAAAAAAAACACGGTAGAATGAGAGAGAAAGAAAATTGTCTTGTGATAAAATGGCCATGCCTTCTCTCCACGAGATACTGCGCTAAAATTTAAAATAAAACAAAAAGTCTCTTACTAGCATTTTGCTTCCATCGTATCCTTCGAAATAGTACTTCCAGTGGAAATTTGATGCCAGCGTACTGCTCACAAACAGTGACGCCACAAAAGTCCGTACTAAATCCGATTTCGCATTTACTATTAAAAACTCGTTGAATTTTTGTATATTTTTGTTTTCGACGGTTGTGCATGCACGAAGCCATGAGTCATCGTGGTCTTGAATTTATTGGCTTTGTTCAAACAGTTCCAGAGACGGATATGCAATATAATTGGCCCTGTTCTGGCATCTCGTCTACAGTCGCTCTCTCACAGACGCTGCGTCGCCTCTCTGTCTTTTTTTACAAATACTTTCCGAGGAGCTGCATTCGCTGGTTCCTCGACTTCATGAATTCAAGCGCCCTACGAGGTTGGCATCCCGCTCTCACACTTTCACTGTCGAAACTCCTAAATGTAGTCGCCTCTTCTACTCCAATAGCTTCATGTCTCGCACCTCTCGCCTGTGGAACTCCCTTCCCTATCCCTGTTTCCCTGAGAGCTATAACCTCCAACTATTCAAATGTAATGTCAATCGACGTCTCCAGTTGCCTTGATCTATCCACTATCCTTCTCCTCATCCTTTCCTCTATCACTCCTATCTGATCTTGCTCCAAATCTTCTGTAACCCCTTACGTCCTAGTGGCTTCCCGCCTTGCTTGGGGTGAAACTCTTAAAAAAAAGTTGATCACGCCGGATGATGCACTCTCTCCCAGAAACTATAATTAAGGTCCGATTGGCATAGTAGTATCAACTGCAATGAAGTGGTATCTGTGTTGGAACAAACACAAATATGCCTGAGCAAAAGGCTGCAACAAGCAGGGATGGCACGTACTATCCAGCCCATCAGTAGAAAAAAAGCAAATGTTGATAAGATAGAGAGGGTCACAAAGCACTGCCCGGTTCCCCCCCAATGGGGCTTGCCCCACCACCAAGCCGAGGGCCTGGGTAGTACGTACAAATTAAACTAAGCACAACTAACTATTAAAGTATGAAAAACATTCGCGGATTTTGACGTCATTCTGTTTTTTTCTGTCCAATTTCGTGAATTTGTTTTCTCATCATCCTCCTGTAGAGTCATGTATCCGTTGCTTCAAGTCTCTCCTTCATCTTGTCTAGCATTCCCTGTCATGGTTTGGTTTGGTTTATTTTGTTTTACGGCATACCAACCCCAATGGGTCATTTAATGCGGACAACTTTTTTTTTCCTGGCAATATTTTTGTTTTGTCAAAAATCTATTTCTGTTAATATTTTTTCCTCAAAAACCTATAGCTGGTAATATTATTTTTTTAAAAACCTATAGCTGGTAATATTTTTTTTTTTTTAAACCTATAGCTGGTAATTTTTTTGTTTTTTTTCAAAAGCCTATAGCTGGTAATATTATTTTTTTTCAAAAACCTATAGCTGGTAATATTATTATTTTTTAAAAAAAAACTATAGCTGGTAATATTATTATTTTTTTAAAAAAAACCTATAGCTGGTAATATTATTATTTTTTTAAAAAAAACCTATAGCTGGTAATATTATTTTTTTAAAAAAAACCTATAGCTGGTAATATTATTATTTTTTTAAAAAAAACCTATAGCTGGTAATATTATTATTTTTTTAAAAAAAACCTATAGCTGGTAATATTATTATTTTTTTAAAAAAAACCTATAGCTGGTAATATTATTATTTTTTAAAAAAAAAACCTATAGCTGGTAATATTATTTTTTAAAAAGAACCTATAGCTGGTAATATTATTATTTTTTAAAAAGAACCTATAGCTGGTAATATTATTATTTTTTAAAAAGAACCTATAGCTGGTAATATTATTATTTTTTAAAAAGAACCTATAGCTGGTAATATTATTATTTTTTTTAAAAAACCTATAGCTGGTAATATTATTATTTTTTCAAAAAAACCTATAGCTTGTAATATTATTTTTTCAAAAACGTATTATCAGAGGCCTTGCTGTTGAACGTAGTTTGTCATACCCAGGACGCGGATGTAGTTTATCGTCATACCCAGCATAGTTTGAGTGTTAACTATTTGCCCATAGCTTGGACCCTAACAGGTGCTACCACCCCAGGTCAGGATGAACCTGGGACCACCAGCAATTAAGTGGTGGTTCCACGCTCCTCAAAACCTCCAGACGTAGTTTATCGTCTTACCCAGGTCGCGGATGTAGTTTATCGTCTTACCCAGGTCGCGGATGTAGTTTATCGTCTTACCCAGGTCGCGGATGTAGTTTATCGTCATACCCAGCACTCTCATATAAGAGGATTGATATAGAAGTTCAACACTATTTACATTATTCGGACTATTGTCCTCAATTTTGTCGCCGTTTTGTACGCTCCGGCCTTCTTCAGGTGGTTGGAATGTCGAACTGAACCTTTTATTTCGCTCATTGTAGTAGACTGTTCTAGTTCCATGTTTAATGGATGTCAGTTATCAATTATCTCCTGTTAATTTCTCTCTGAAAGTTCTCCACTGCCTTAACCAGGTATTGAACTCGCATTCTTTGGGTCCTGTCAGTGGATCTAACCAACGCCTTTATCCACTGTGCCATGTGTCCTTGAGGACAGTCTACCCCAGTGAGCGAAATAAGTGGAGATAGATATATATATATATATATATATATATATATATATATATATATATATATATATATATATATATATATATATATATATATATATATATATATATATATATAGCGCCTAGGATTGAGAAATCGGAGAGCCTAGTTCGAATTCCAGTCGAATCCATTACATTCACTTACGTGCTTAATAACTTGGGAAAAGTATTAATCCTCTTCTGCTCCTTTCAGATATGGGTAAATAGCAGGACAGACTGGGTTCTATAGCCTTGAATGGCAACTGGTCTACCGCAGAAAGAAATGGCACTCTACTGCGGAGAAAAAAATCTTCCTCGTCAGTCATGTATCGAAAGATACATGATCGCCTAAGCGTGTATCACTTATTGTGGCACATAACTGACTGACTGTTATACAGGAATAAAATGTTGCTGCCGACACTGGAGATTGAACAGGGGATCCCATTTTGAATAAATAGATCACGTGATGATAAAGGAAATGTGTATATGGGAATTAGTGTGGCGTCTAAGCGATCACTCTCCGAATTACTTCGGAAGTGTGCTTGTCAAACTCTCGGCCTACAGATAGAGATGAACACAGACGAGGCTGTGCCGAAGGACAGAGTATCGTCCGGGATGGTAGACAGCTACCCGACCCCGTTATTCCGGGGTCTACGAGGAATTTTTGGCGGAGCCTACGGGCTCGGATACCCCACTATAAAATTGACTTTGTGCTGCATCCGTCCGCGTAGGGCCTTTTCTAAAACAATCTCACTCTCCGGATTACTTTGGAAGTGTTCTACGGCTGAGAGGATCCCTAAACGAGGCTCTGTCGAAGGGCAGAGTCTCGCCTCGGGAGACGGCTAACCGGCCACGTTATTTTTTATTTATTTTATTTATTTATTTATTTATTCATTTTTTATTTTTATTTTTTTTACGGGTTTTCCGGGGAATGTTTTTGCTGAGTCTGCGGACTCGGATACGTCACAATAAACTCAGCCTTGTGCCACATCCGTCCGCGTGGCGCGATTAGTGAATATCATTTATATACGGATTACTATTCGGTGGTTACTATTCGAGCGAGTATTATCGAGCAAATACTATTAGTGCGAATGCTATTCGAAGGCGTCTGACACCAGTATTGTTCAACGGCGTTACTATAGTTGTAACTGCGATTACAATGTCTCTACTACAACGAGCATTACGAAAGTGACAACGGGTATTCGTTGACGTTACAAAAGTGGCAACGAGTGTTCATTGACATCATATACGCACACACACACACTATATATATATATATATATATATATATATATATATATATATACAAATGTATATATTCCAAAACATTACTTTTAGGGGGATACACATTTGATTCGGCATGCTTTAAACGAGCTGTGGTAGAACAGTCTAAATCACGCCGGCTCAAACGTTGGTTTCTCCTAAAAAGCAGGACACAGTTTCAAACGCTGTCGGAGAGCAACTTTAAGATTTCTCGAAAACGCAAGCCGATAGGCGTAATACACCTTGTTTTCAATAAAAAAGGGCTTCTGTTTTAAACACGAATACCCTCTACAAATAACGTTTCAACTTTTTAACAAGAACAGTCTCAAGTTTATGTTAAAAATTACCGCAAGGCATTGTTGATCTGTTTAAGATGCTCTGATCTGTTATATGTCTCTCATATGTATTCAGATATATTGTATTTACTTTGAATTTTTCTATTTGAATTTCTCATTTATATTACATATGATCTATTATTGTATATAATTAGGTTACAATAAAATTTGCATTTTATACGAATACTACCTTCAGAAAATTGAAATGTAGTAGAATAGAGTGGCCCGTATCATAGATTCGTAGGGAGGGAGCGTTGAAACCCTTGCACCGGCCCTGAATATGCGTATACGTTAACGAATAGAGTACTTTGAAGAGCACAAAAAGACCCATTGCCCTAGGTAGGCTGCGTTTTCTTTAATATTAAGTGTTAGCATCATTTCCGGGCAGATCACGTTTATCGCGTTATCTTAAGCTGCCAGAATACGGAATCTTTCATTTTAAACAGCTCCAAATATCTGGAAGGATTTCGTGGCAGTCAGCCAATGATTTTGTCGTCTGCCATTCCTTACAACGGATATTTTATATCCATCAATTCTTTTATGCGCAGTCATGTCCCGATTTGGCTGCTAGAGTCATTAGTCATTATTTTTAACGATTTTACCAGATCCGCCAGTATTTCGTCTTACATCTTACTGAAATTTTAAGATGAATTATTAGATTCGTATCTAAACTGAATTATTAGATTATTATCTACATCTTTGTTATTTTGATTTTTAGATTTCGGCTTGTTTCGTTTGTTGCCTTCCTCTTCTCTTCTTAAATTCTCAAATGAACTGATGTCATTATACCATTAAATTATTCAAATAGACTTCTTAATGTGACATCCTTTTAAAGCGCAATCAATTATTCTCCACAGCTTCCTTTTATACATGGAGACGACTTCTTTGGAAAGATTGCAGAGACATCTCTCGTTACCATCTGAAAAGTTTTGAATTCAGATTTGCCCTTTTCCTAGACTGACGTCACCAAACGAAACAGATTCTACACTTGTATTTAATTCATTTTTTAAGTAAATACCAAGTCATCGACAGTTATGGCCCCCCACAAATTCCTTTCCTTTATTATCGCTGAATTACCATGATCTCTTTATTGCTTCATGATGTAAGGGATCATGGCTCTCCACAGATTTCTTCCCATTATTATTTGGGAATTCCTGTGATATGTTGGTCTCTTCAGAATATAGGGGATTCATGGCTCTCCACAAATCCCTTTCCTTTATTATCTGTGAATTGTAGGCGATCATGGCTCTCCACAGATTCCTTTTCTTTATTATCTATGAATTACCATGATCTCTTCATCCCTTCAGTATGTAGACGATCATGGCTCTCCACAGATTCCTTTTCTTTATTATCTGTGTATCACCATGATCACTTTATTCCCTCAGTATGTAGACGATCATGGCTCTCCACGGATTACTTTCCATTATAATCTGTTAATTGCTGTGATTTCTTGGTCGCTTCAGGATATAGAGGTTCATGTCTCTCCACAAATCCCTTTTTCTTTTTATCTGTGCATTTCTATGATTTATGGAACCCTTCAGTATGTAGGCGATCATGGCTCTCCACAAATTCTTTATTAGCTGTGAATTTCTATGATTTCTGGGTCCCTTCAGTATGTAGGCGATTATGGCTCTCCACAGATTCCTTTCCTTTATTATCTGTGAATTACTATGATCTCTTTATCTCTTCAGTATATAGGCAATTTCTGTAACTTATAAATTGCATTAGGTTGAGTTGTAGGAAATTTAAATTTGGAGAGGAATGGGCTCCAGTATTTGTGGTACCCCTACAACCCGAAGGAATTATGAGATTTACGAGTAATTGAGTAATTTCCTTTTTTGCAAACTAATCATAATGAATCTAGGATGGGTGGGAGGTTGTGGAAATCCATGATCGCTGTTGTAATGGAATGTCCCACACTCCCTATCGCCTATGTGGACTGACTATATCAGTAGCTATATATATATAGTGAGCGCGGGATATACCTGGGGGCTTACTCCGGGAATTAGTTGGAGATTACGTCTCCAGCTGTGCTGGTCGAACTCTCTGTCTTCGGACAGAGAGGAAGCCAGACTAGGCTTTAATGAAGGGCAGTTTCTCGTCTGGGATGGTAGACAGCTACCCGACCGGGGTCTGCGGGGAATTATTGACCGAGCCTACGGGATCGGTTTTGTCCTGCCTTAAAAATCGGCCTTGTGCCATATCCTGCCTCGCGAGAAGGTAAGGTAAATATCCTTGCTTCGGGAATTATTAGCCTTCCACCCGATTCCCTTTCCTTTAGCAGTATATTATCTTTTAAAATAAACCTCTCTTCTACGTGCGTGTTGCTCTTCGCTCATCTTCGTGCGTGTGTCTCTTCCTTCACTCGAGTACCTCCTTTGTCTCTTTGTAACCTCTTTAAGGATACAACAATAGCCCACGTCTGGAAAGAAAATGGAGCATAAAAATTTCTTCTTAAACAGTTATGTCGGTCCATTTCTGGTTCGAATGGACTTGAAACCCTGTCATTAATTCTGGCAAAAGAGGCAAATAGCTGCTAAAGCTATTGTCAGTTACGACAGTGGGTGAAAAATGTACACACTTAAAGCTAAGTCTAGCTTTTATCGTTGAGGTGTGTTTGTTTGTCTGTTTACAGTGTGGAATCTCTTATAAATGTTTATATGAATTAGAAACGCCACCTGCCGTTTTTTTAGAACCGTCTGTGTTCTTTGCATGCATGCCAATATCGTGTGCGTGCGTGCACGCTCAGAAAACCCCCGTTTTGTGATTGACAGTCGTGAATATGGAAAAATCATATGAAAGAAAGAATCAAGTCTGTTTTCAATACTGCGACTCCAAAATTCTTTCTTTCCGAAGATGAATGTTTGTTTATTCCACCCACTGTAAAAATAAATAAATAAAATACAGAAAGCGATATTCATTTTAATTTAAGATCCTCCAGGACTAAACTAAGTCTGTTATTATCTGTGTGTGTGTGTGTGTGTGTGCGCGCGCGCGCGCATATATATATATATATATATATATATATAATGTGCTAATATCAACCAATATGCATGCATATGTTAATATCAACCAATATATATATATATATATATATATATATATATCAACCTCTGTGTGTGTGTGTGTGTATATATATATATATATATATATATGGCACCTCGAGGCGGTGTAATGGTCAGCAAGCTTGTCTCGCTAGAACAATTACGACTGAGTAGTGAGTTCGATCCTCAGTGGGTGCCCCCTACTTTCGGCCTTGTTCCACATCTAAGCTACGCTTGGAAAATAACTATATATACATACATAGATATATATTATATATCTCAATCTAATCTTTTAATATAGATGTCTATATTTATATAAATCTTATATATGTGTGTGTCTGTTAATATCAGTGTGTGTATATAATATATATATTATATATCTTAATCTAAGTCTTTTAAACCCTGAAGACTACTTGTTGGAAAATGTCGCCAAAATCTGTGGTATACCAATCTCATCCATTGAGAGTCCTAAAACTGATAGGATATACATTGGTTCAATGATGAATGAATTTAAAATTAGATGGAGACAACACAAAAGCTCCTTCAATAATAATCACTAGCCAATTCTTTTTGGCATTTAAAAGAAATGAATAAAACACCAAAAGTAAAATGGAAAATCATAAATAGAACAAGAACTTGTAAAACCTGGGATGACCCATGCCCTTTATGCCTGCATGAAAAACTACACATTAAGTTTCTAAATAATGAAAATTTATTAAACCATAGACATGAGTTAACTGTTTTCTGCCGACATCAACAAATTTTCGCATTAACTAATTAGCATAAAAAAAATAAATTTCATAGTCTAATAAAAGGTTTAAAAGCTTAACCCAATCACAAGATAGAAAAAGTCGTCAAAAAAAAAAAAAAAAAATTGTAGTTCAGTGCGACGCGTTTAAGTACGAAACAGCCCTTTAGAAGAAAATAAATAAAAGAATAAATAAATGATTAAATGAATAAAACAAAATTGTCTAGGCACATAACGACATACTGACTGACCAGACGATGTGCGCACATGAATACCATCATTCGCTTTGAAATGGATGCCTCCAACCTACCTCAGCTTGATCTCTTTCCGATGGTGACTGATATGTGGATAAAAATTCTCTCTTAGACAGTTTACCAAAATGGACGCCCCAGCCGTTTCCATAGTTATTAATTTTGCGAATGAACATGCTTATAAAGACGCGTAAATTTCAAGATTGGTTATTCCTAAATTTTCGATTGAGGATGAAACGGGGCTTGATACTTTAACTCAATTTAATTTTAATAATTATATTGAGGTTTTTGGCTCTCGTTTTTGAAACATGAGAACTCATATGTAGCGAAGGAATCATATTTTTTTTTTAAATAATTATATATGTATATATATTTTATCCACTCTTATTTCTATCTCCCTCTCATTGACTCTCTGTGGGTTTATTTATATGTCGCTTCCCTAATTTTTCTTTCTTCTTCTATATTTCTTTTTCTTTGCTTGCCATTTCCTTCTTTCTCTCGCCATCCTTCACCTCTCTCTCTCTCCTTGTCTCTCCCTCTTCATCTCCCTCCCTCCCTCCCTCCCTCCTCTCTCCAATAAATAGGACAGACCGTGTTCTATAGCCTGGGATAGCACCTGGTCTACCGCAAAAAGAAATGGCAACCTCCTGTGGGACAAAAATCTGCTTCGTCAGTCATGTAACGAAAGCTACATGCTTGCCTAAACGTGTATCACGCATAGTACATAACTGACTGAAAACTAATGAAAAAAAATACTTCTATTTAACAGATAAATTCTGTGGGACATTTATATAGACTTGTAAAATATCATATAAGCCATTTTAAAATGGCCCCATGTGGACCCCAGTAATGTTACATGGACCCTAGGGTCCATAGAGACCCCGGTTGAGACCAACTGGATTATATTAACTTACATACTGAATATTGTTCAGTATTTTTAATGTCCCCACCGTTCGGTGTTCAAACCTTTAAAAATTCAAGTGTTTATGACAAAACAGACAGGCCCTACTCACATGGAAAATTGGTACAATACAGTCATTTCGATTTAAGGCAATAGAACCACGATGTTACAAGGGGTTACTGAGTATGGTACAGTATAATCTTTCTATCCCTAGGCGTTTTGTTTTTACTTAATACGACAAAGGTCCAATTCGTTCAGAGTTCTAGAAATAGATAAAAAAAAAAGAACTACGAAGAAAGTTGTTCTATATTCTGTGTCCCTTCGTGACGTCAGCGATTATAGCTTCATAATTCCCTACCATTTTTAGCTCTAAATAATGTTTGTCTCCTATCTCTCTTTTCTGCCATTCATTTGCACAAGATCGTTATCTAGATTACGCCTTGTTTCCGCTTGACTCTCAATATGTCCTATGGGTATCAAATTTTCCAAGCCCTCTTTCCTCATTATTGCCGATCACCGAAGTTAAGCAACGTCGTGCCTGGTCATTACTTAGATGGGTGGATGCTTGGGAATATCAGTTGCTGTAATCTTGGTTGTACGGTGCCAATGGATAATGCCTCGGAATTGTTAATCAGAGAGCAGAGTTCCAATTCCGGTCAAGTTCGTTATATTCCCTCATATGCAAATACCTTTGGGCAAGGTATGAATTACCTTCTTCTCCCCGCCGCAATGGGATAATTCAGTATTTCTCAATATTTTTAAGCAACGGCACACCTAGGTCCAAATGAAAATATCACGGTACACTTAACAAAATGTTTAAAGTGTCTACATTTAAATGTTATAAAATAAAACCATGGATAAAAAATCATTATCTTTAGTCTGAAACCTTTGACTGGTGTTTTTTCGCGATTTCGAAGGTGCAATAACAGATCGTCATTTCTTCTTCAGCTGACGATATTTCGCGCCACAGTTAAGAGAATCGCGCGGTACACTAGTGTGCCGTGGAATAGTCTTTGAGAATCTCCGTGTTACCATAATTCCCCAAGTATAAGATACCTTCATCCATAATACGCAACCGTGAAATTGTACTGAAAGTGTGGGAAAATGCTTCTACTTACGCATATTACGCAACCCTTGTTTGTTAATCAAACCCTATAAATTGTACCTCTCTAATTTCATTACAATCAGGGTTTACTACTCTTATTTTAAAAAATGGTTTTAAACATAGTATAATATTATTCTAATTTAGTTTTATGATAATTCTTATTTTATTTTACATTTGTAAGTATTGTTAGGTACATATGATTTATTTGACATCCTTATGGGGTCGCAGTCGCCAAATGTTAGTCTCAAATTGTCATATGTTTGTGGGGAGTAGTCTTTTTGCAACGGAAATCGACCTATGTTTTAAAGACTTTTTTTGGAGCTGCGCATAATACGCGCCCTTAATTTTGCTTATTATTTTAATACAAAAAATGCGTATTATACACGGGGAATTACGGTAATTAGGAAGACTTGTATAATTAAACTATTATTATTTCAAACTTATATTATTATTAGGTTGGTGCAAAAATAATGATGTAATGTCGTTTTTTGAGGTATTTTTTAACGTCAAAAAACGACATTATTACGTCATTATTTTTGCACCAACCTAATATAAGAAGTTTTTAGCTTATAATCGAAAAAGAAATCCTGGCTTTCAATAACCTGTAAAGGGTTGGTAAGCCGTAAAAACGAATCTCAGTTGCTTAATTTTGACGTCTCGAACTAGTAGCATGACTCTGAGGCTGTCCAGCTGCCGCCAATATCCCAACCATTTGCTGTTGAAATAGTTAAATGCAACCGACACCTCTGCTCCAACAGTTTCTTTTCGCACTTCCCGCCTGTGGAACTTCCTTCTGTTTATTTGTTTCCCTGATAACAACAACCTTTAAAAATTTAAATTCAACGTCACCGGCAATTTTGTCTTCTTGAACCCCGTTCATCTTTTGTCATTTCCTTAATATTCTTTATACTCGGTCTTTTCTCTCACTCTCACACCCTGCGTAGTAGTGGTGTTACCCACTTGCTTGGGGTGAAATGATTAAAGAAATATGATAGTTTTCAAATAAAACATACCGTCCTCCAGGTAAATGATAGGCGGAATACAAGCTTTCTCTGTTGAATTATTCTAAGCATTTTCTTTCTTGTGTGCCATGTTCTTTCAAGACGTAGACGATCATGGATCTCCACCTCACTTTATCCCAATCAACAATACATTTTCATAACAAAATGACTAACAATACATTTTTATAGCTAAATGACTAACAATACATTTTTATAGCTAAATGACTAACAGTACATTTTTATAGCTAAATGACTAACAGTACATTTTTATAGCTAAATGACTAACAGTACATTTTTATAGCTAAATGACCAACAGTACATTTTTATAGCAAAATGACCAACAGTACATTTTTATAGCAAAATGACCAACAATACATTTTTATACCTAAATGACCAGCAATACATTTTTATAGTAAAATGACTAACAATACATTTTTATAAGTAAATGACTAACAGTACATTTTTATAAGTAAATGACTAACAGTACATTTTTATAGTTAAATGACTAACAATACATTTTTATAGCAAAATGGCCAACTAAATTATTCTAAGCATTTTCCTTTTTTTTATGTGCCATGTCCTTTCAAGACGTAGGTGTTCATGGCTCTCCACCTCTGTTTATCCCTTGTTGGTCTTAATAAGTTCTCTCCCTCTGCCATCTTCCACAGACTATGTTCAATCATCCACTTGCTTAAGCCCGTTAGGTATGCCATGCGTTGTTTTCCTTTGTCTCTCTTTCCCCTCTATTCGACCAGTGAGTATCAGATTCTCCAGGCCCTCCTTCTTCATTATGTGTCCTAGAAACTTCAGCTTCCTCTTCCTGATGTTACGTATATGCCTCCTCCTTGTTTGCATGCTCTCAAAGACTTCATTGTTGCTCACACGCTCGGTCCATGATATCCTTAGCATCCTTCTGTAGAACCACATCTCGGTCGCTTCGAGTCTTTGAGGAAATCCTCCAACGTTCGTTGCCGTAAAAAAGGACAGATGTCCCGTAAGCGTTCGGTATTCTTTTCTTTGTTACCAAAGAAATTCTCCTGTCTCGCAATACTCTGCTCAGCTTTTGGAATGTGAACTTGGTCATCCCAATACGTCTATGGATCTCAGTGTCGCATTTTTCCGTCCTCTGTCAAAACGCTTCGCAGATATTTAAACTTCCGAGTCGGTTTGATTTTAATGTCCCCGACATGCAAATAGCATTTCAGGCTCATCCTTTTACTGATGAACATCTATTTTGTCTTCTTGTAGTATATGCTTAGTCCTTCTTTCTCGCTATCCTTTTGAAGGACAGAGAACAGCAGTGAAACGGTTCTGCAACGTCGCGATCGACAATTATAACTAAAAGAGTTACTGACATTTGCACATGCATTTCGTTTAATTGTACTCTAGTACGCAGTGTTTGACTTAAACACGTATGGTACCGAGACTTCACGAATTTAAGCGCAGTACTAGTTTGACTGCTAGGTCCCTTAATTTCACTGAAATTTCTAGTTTAAACCGAAAGTTCTATATCAATAGAATCTCCAGAAGTCTTCGTTTGTTGGACAGTCTTTTGAGTTTATTCTTCCTGTCACTACGTTCTTCAAAAATTTAAAATGTCTATCGTTATCTTCCGTCTTCTGGAACCCTGTTCTTTTATTGTCCTCTGAGTTTCTTACCCTCTCTCGTTCTGGTTACTAAGATAAGCTATGCTCGGCAGTAGTTTATGCTTAGTCCCTTCTTCACACTCTCCGTCGCTACCTTCTGTAGGAGATTTTGTAGTTTACTGTGTCATCGGCTTATCTTATGTTGCTAAGATTGTGGCTGCCAATGCTAAATGCAACTCTTAAAATAATGTTGACTAATACCAGTTTCTGAAAATGAAATGTGTATTTCTTTTCTCGATTGCAGGGAAGGGTCA
>OZ010611.1:38416729-38449229 GCA_963932145.1 Acanthosepion lycidas
TATTCTTTGTTCACTGACTCTAAGACCTCTTACCTCTTTTTTTCACTCTTCTGTCAATGTCGTCCCATGCTAATTCTGGGGTGGCATCAAGCATTTGACCTCTTAACCTCTCGCACATCTACCTTGATAATTGATCAGTTTTAGCGCCGCATTTACTTTGGGCAGTGTACGAGGTTGGCGGTGTAAGCTGAACACAGATTTTGCTGTAGTCAGCTTATTGTCCGATTTCAATCTGTTTTATTGGCAGTTTGGAGCAGAGTTTATAAGTATCAATAAGTTTGTGGGTCACACTCGTTTCTGCATAAAATAGGATTAACGTCTTTAAGGAGATTTGCTAATCTGCCCTTAATCTCATTTCTATCATTCGAAAATGTTCAATTTGACATCATGTTGTTGACGATGAAGCAAATGCTTCACTTCTTACCCATCCTTGCAATTAGAGGCACGTCGAGTCGAAATCGAACAACCGCAGAAACAGCTGTCCCCACCACACCCAACATTTATTTTAATTATTTCAGCCCAAGCAAGACAAAGCCACTAGAATGCAGTGGGGCTGCTTAGTGAAAGAGAAATAGACAGACAAGATAATAGATGAACAGGGTCCGTGGAAACAGAAGATAACGATAGACATTTAGATTTTTGAAGATCGTAATTCACTTACGTGCTAACACCCTTGGGAAAAGTATGAATCCTCTTCTTCTCTCCCCCCAGCTATGGGTAAATAGCAGGACAGGCCGGGTTCTATAGTCTTGGATTGCAACTGGTCAACGGCAGAAAGAAATGGCAATACACAGCGAGAAAAAAATCTGCCTCATCAGTCATGTATCGCGGTTGTAAAGTAGAACAAATAAAGTTTATATATCATATTTTATCTTTGGAAGTCCTGGGTAAGACGATAAACTACATCAGGCAGCAAAACTCTGACTGAGAGATTGGAGGTTCTGGGGGTGCGTGGAACCACCTCTTAATTGCTGTTGTTCCCAGATTTGCCTGGGTCAGGATGGCAGCACCTGTTAGGGTCCCAGCTATGGGTAAATAGGGAACCTTGGGACCAAATCAAAACAATATGAAAGTATAAAAATGTATTTTTATAGTAAAAATACTAGCAATACTTTTTATATAAAAATACCAATGTTATATATTTGTAGTAAAATGATTAACAGCACATTTTATCTGTAGTTGTAGGTATACAACTGCGTTGCAAATATTTAGATTTCGGCATTAAATAAGACTGGCCAAAACGAGATTGGTGCCAAGAAACAAAAAAAACCTTTTTAGCTTTTTTTGTTTGGAGCTGATTCCAAAAATGACCTTAGTTTTTCATGGTTAGCTACTATTTTTGCTGTACTGAAATTGCTCATTTATAAGAAAAGAAAATGTGTTTTTGAGTCAAAAATGTTAAAATAGACGTATCAAAGTTTTCCTATTTATCGCCAAAATTCAAATTAACTGATAAACTTTATCAATAATAAACTTTAGTAAACCTGATAATTAAGTTGACATAAAAAAGGAAACTAAAACTTTCTGTTTGATATTCATAAATTTATCGCATCACGACGGAAGGAAAGCAAGCACATTGAGAGCATTTTGTTTACACAGTTGGAACTAAAGTCACCCTAATTGAATGTACCTATTCCATTACACATGATAATGCTGGATTATCAAAAGGGGCTTAAATAATATTGAACATGCCAATCAAGAAAGAGAAATTTTTTTATCATAGTCCTTAAGTTCATGAAGGTTTTATTTCCGCTGTTAGTTTATTAAATGTTTTGATGAAAATACTCGTTGGTCTTGGTATATGCAATCGTGTTATTTTTAATGACTTGTGGTCTAATTAATATTATTACAAAAATAGTATTTCTCAATAAGCATACCAATATTTGTTGGTTTAAATACGAATTTAGAGGTTTCGAAAATTTTTATTTTGAGAAATATTGCCATCGGTCAATATCACATATACAGAAAATAAATTACAGTGTAACCCGGATATAAGAAAGATTTTCTCTGGTCCCAAATTAGAGCCTGTGTTAATGTATATAAATTAGACCAAACCCGGATATAAGAGACTTAGTCTCCGGTCCCGACAACTCTCTTATATCCGGGTTACACTGTAATTTTTTTCCTAAAAATGAGGCATTCCTGTATCGCAAAAACGGTAGCTAACCAAGAAAAAGTAAGATCATTTTCAGATTCAGCGCCCTCAAATTAGCTAAAAAAAGATATTTGGTGTCTCAACACTATTTCATTTTTTTCTTTTTTTTTTTTTGTTGGCCAGTGTAATGTTTTTGATATGCCGCTAAACAAAGTCAATTGACCCTTCTCGTTGGGGGGAATCGGATTAGATAAGTCAGGCTTCCTAAATAAACGTCCATACGCTAAAATAAGTCCGACAAGAAAACTGACTCTGCTATGTATTGTGTTCTTTCAGCCAATAAGTGAAAATGTTGACATATTTGTTTAATAAATCTCATCTGTCATATCCCGGTTTACATAGACAGCTGACGACATCTTTTCGCTAAATCTACTTTGAAATTGAATAATAAAAGATTTTAAATAAGGGAAAATCTCATACAAAGACATGAAAAACGAATTAGATTTCGACACGCAGTTTCTAACCAAACAAATGATTAAATTAGACAAAATTAAATTTAGTTAAACATTGCCCGAGAAAGGATTCGGGACAGAAGAAAAATGAAATAATGTCTGCATTTGGGAAAGAAATTTAATAAAGTTTCCAGTTTTTCAGAAATTCTTAAGATTTTTCCTGATTTTAAATATAAAGGCTGTGGGGAAAGAGGAGAGAATTTCATTTTGAAAATAAAATGCTGAAAGATAGACAGAAAAGAAGAAAATCAAATGGAACAGAGAGAATGAAATCAAATGAAAAAAAAAAAAGAAGGAAAGGAAAAGACAGAAGGAAAGGAAAGAGAAATTACTGAGAATATCAAGGCGAAAGAAAGTGGACACAAAGAGAAAATACTGGAAAGAAAATAAAAGGGAATTTTAAGGAGACAAAAGAAGAAAGGCCGAAAGTTTGGGGCACCTAGTGAGGATCGAACTCACTACTCAGTCGTAACAGATCTAGCGAGACAAGCTTGCTAACAATTACACCACGCCGAGGTGTCCTAGTGATTTTCCAAGCGTAGCTTAGATGTGGCACAAGGTCGAAAGTATGGGACACTTAGTGAGGATCGAACTCACTTTCCAGTCGTAACTGATCTAGCGAGACAAGCTTGATAACAATTACACCAAGCCGAGTTTCTTAGTGATTTTCAAAGCGTAGCTTAGATGTGGCACAAGGCCGAAAGTATGGGGCACCTAGTGAGGATCGAACTCATTCGTAAATGTTTTAGCGAGACAAGCTTGCTTAACGTCGAGGTGGCCAAGTGCGTTTTTTTATGATCACTTTTTGTATGTCGAAAATTAGGGGTTCGCACTATACACAGGTAATTCTTTCTGGCGGGTTCAAATACATGAAAAAAATATTTAGAGGTCGCACGATACTTGACATATTTCAGACGAATCCATTATTACATATACTTAAGTGCTAATACCCTTGGGAAAGGTATGAATCCGCTTCTTCGCTCCACCCTAACTATGGTTAAATAGCAGGGTAGACCGGATTCTATAGCCTTGGATCGCAACTGGTCTACCGCAGATAGAAATATCAATCTACTGCGAAAAAAAATCTGCGTCGTCAGTGATGTATCGAAAGATGCATGATCGCCTAAGCGTGTATGACACATCACTGAACTGATATTCACTTACGTGCTAAAACCCTTGGGAAAGGTATGAATCCTCTTCTTCTCCCAACCCTAGTTATGTGTAAATAGCAGAAAGAAATGTCAGTCTACTGTAAGAAAAAAATCTGCCTCCTCAGTCATGTATCGAAAGATGCATGGTTGCATTAGCGTGCATGACGCATGACTGACTGACTATACATGAAGTCGGAGAAGTTAACGATTACAGTTAACACTTCGGGCGGAGAGGAACAACGACGAGGCTATGTCGAAGGGCAGTCTCTCGTCTGGGGAGGTAGACAGCTACCCGACCTCGTGTATACGGGGGTTTACGGGCAATTTTTGCCCGAGCTTACGGGCTCGGAACGCTCCGTGTATAAACCCGGCATTATGCCATATCTCGCCTCGTTGTGAGATCTCAGATAAATACCGAAGTCGTTTTATACACGAGTATATACGGAAATTGTTTTGGCTAAAATAAGCGAGCTATTTGTATCAATGCGTAAAGATCATAATTATCGTTATCATTCTTTTTAGTTGCTTTGCTTTCCAGGAATATTCTTTTTTTTTTTTTTATTATAGTTTTCAGCACCCTTTTGTGGGTGGGTACACGTACCAAAAAGCAGCTTTCCCAACATTTTGTTTAAATTTTTAAAGAAAAGTTTTAAAAATTACATAATTTTTATTTAAAAAAACGTATTGTCTGAGCTCGGAATTTTTGAACACACCTAATATTTTGGATTTTTTTTCTTCTTTCTTTTTAGTTTGCACTTAATTTCTTTCCTTTTTTGACATTTTTTCTGAAGTTTATTTCTGATTCTGTCAAGATTTCCTCCTCACCTGGCCTCATTTTTCACTTCTTTGTAGCCTTTTTCCATTGTAACTTTTCTTTTTTTTCATTTTGACCCAATGACCGATTCCGTCTCTTTCGTTTTGATCCAATGACCGATTCCGTCTCTTTCATTTTGACCCAATGACGGATTCCGTCTCTTTCGTTTTGAACCAATGACGGATTCCGTCTCTTTCGTTTTGAACCAATGACGGATTCCGTCTCTTTCGTTTTGAACCAATGACGGATTCCGTCTCTTTCGTTTTGATCCAATGACCGATTCCGTCTCTTTCGTTTTGATCCAATGACGGATTCCGTCTCTTTCATTTTGAACCAATGACGGATTCCGTCTCTTTCATTTTGACCCAGTGACAGATTCCGTCTCTTTCATTTTGATCCAATGACACATTTCTTCACTTTCTTTCTTTTTTGATACAATGACGCACTTTCTTTCCCTTTGTCTTTCTTTTTATCCTTGACATTGCTTTCTTTCTTTCAATTAATTTTCCTTCCTTTTTGTTCCATGGCGTATTTGTTTGTTTCTTTCTTTTTTTAAAAGTTCTTCTTGCTTTTTTTCCGTTTACACTGTTATTTTTGTTCTCTCATTTCTGTCTGTATTTTCACTCCAGTGCCATATCTCTCAACACCTTTCTGTCTGTCTTTCTGTCTGTCTGTCTTAACCCATTATAATTTAATTTTTCTTTCTCTCTTTTCCATTTACAATTCTTTTCTTTTTCCTCTAACTTCATTTCTTTCCACTCCCCACCTCCTCCCTAAAAAATCAGATTTGATTAATGCTTTTTCCCCTTGACCCCAACCAGAAATTTAGACTCGTGCTCTTGAAAAACAGATAACATTTGTATGGTAATGTAAGCATCGAGTCAATGGAGGCCCAGCTGATAGAAGCGATGGCTTTAAAAACAATAAAAGTGAGAGAAAAAAAGGTGGCAGTCCTTATTAAAATGATTTCATCACTCATGATGATGACGACATTTGTTGGCGATCATAGTGTTCGGGTTGAACTGAATTCTCATCCAATGATGTGCGTGTCCATATCTTCCAATCGGTTTTATCGGCATTTTGCGAAATGACGGATTCCAAATGTTATAATGAATAAATGAGGCTAGTTAGAAAGGGCCGAGTCAAGTGTCTTGCCCCAAATTGTTACATTACTGGTCCAATAAGTAGCAGACTTCTCCTAGTCTCCTTTGCCTGTACAAGAGCCAGATCAGACCGGAAATGGTGTACTGTTGCCATTTTTGGCTGGGAGTTGTCCAGGCTTCATTTTCCACTCTGGATAGAGTCCAAAAGCATCTCCCCATCCTTGTGAGTGACGAATTATTTTCCACACTGCAAGCTCTTTCTCACTAACGAAATATCGCCAGCCTCTCGCAGCTCTATCGCTATTTCCGGGGAAAGTGTTCAGACGAACTAGATTTCTTAGTTCCAATGGTCACACCTAGAACCCGTTATGCCACGCCCTTCGTAAAGAACCATCCCATTCCCTTCCTATTCCAGTATAAGTGCCACTCGAACAGCTTCTTCCGAAGAACAGCTGCTTCATGGAACCGACTCCCAAGAGGATGCTTCCTCAATCACTACAATCTTAACCTATTCAAGCCCCAAATTAGTCGTTATGTTCCCCACATATCCCCTTAAACTGTACTTCTTACTCTGTAACCCTCTTCCTTGAGTTGCTCTTGGGCCTTGTACAGGGTGAAGATCATTGTAAAAAAAAAAATTACATTTCTTTGTGGTTGATGAATTATTTTCAAACATACAATGCTTTTCCCAACAAGCGAAACATTTCTAGCATATCTCTACTCTGTCGATAAATAGATATCAAGAGATTGATATACATACATACATACATACATACATATGAAGTGCATGAAATAGAGAATGTGACGAGAGTGAGATAAATATGAAGAGAGAGATAGGTAGACAGGAAGAGACTGCAATCGACATGAAGACATGTCTGGCGTATTGTTACTCTATCGGTAGATAGATATGAAGGTAGACAAGGATATAAGGAGGCATGACAAGAACTCGGATAGATATATGAAGAAATAGTTTATTTTGTTTTACGGTATATCAACCTCAATATGTTATTTAATACCGACAAGATTTTTATTGTTGGTAATATTTTTGTTCAAAAATTTATTGCTGGTAATGATGTTTGTTTTGTTTTATGGCATATCAATCTGAATGGGTTATTTAATGCCGACAACATTTTTAGGATAGATTCGTATGAATAGAATATGTATTCTTTGGTTTAGACTGGTTTGTTTATTTTGTTTTGCGGCATATCAAGCTCAATGGCTTATTTAATGCCGACAACATTTTTTCCTGGTAATAAAAAATCAAAAAATTTATTTCTGGCAATACTTTTTTTCCTCAAAAATGTATAGCTGGTAATATTATTTTAAAAAAATGTATTTGTAGTAATAGTTTTTTTTCTTCAAAAATTTATTTCTGGTAATAGTTTTTTTACAAAGTATTTATGGTATTAAAACCTATTTTTACACTTTTATAATTCTTTTTACCTTAGTTTCGGAGTTAACTATTTACCCATAGCTGTGACCCTAACAGGTGCTACCACTCCGGGTCAGGGTGGACCTGGGAACACCAGGCCTTGCTGTAGGACGTAGTTTATCGTCTTACCCTAGACGCGGATGTAGTTTATCGTCATACCCAGGACTAATGAAGAGATAGACATGAAAATACTTAAATTGATTGATGAATAGGAAAATGCTGAAATTGAATGATAGATAAATAGAAAAATATTAAAATTGATTGATAGATAGATAGTAATATACTGAATTTACAGATAGAAAAATGCTAAAATTGATTGATACATATATAAATAGGAAAATATTAAAATTGATAGTGTCATAGTGGAACACACCTGCTCTATAGTTAATAGACGCTCCCACCTATAATAAGTAGGAGTCGCTCAGTGAGTCAGTCGCTCACTTTCTGTCCGGCTGTTCGGTTGAACTCTCTGCCTTCGGGCGGAGAGGAACCCGAACGAGGCTACGCCGAAAGACGGAGTTTCGTTCGGGGAGGTTAACCGGCCCTTAGCCCGTTTATACGGGTTCAGTGGGCATATTTTGGGGCCGAGCCCACGGGCTCGGAGAACCCACAATAAATAACCGACCTTGTGTCACATGATGTCCCAGTGGGGGGAGTCACTGAATATCGTCAGTCGATGTCGGACGACAGCCGAACTCTCTGCCTTCGAGCAGAGAGGAACCCGGACGAGGCAATGCCGAACGGCAGTTTCGTCCGGGGAGGTAGACAGACCCGATCCCATTTATGCGGGGTCTACGGGGATATTTTGGCAGAGCCTACGGGCTCGGGAACCCCACATTAAATTCGGCCTTGTGCCACATGTGACAGCGTGAGGCAGTGACTAAATAGCGCCAGTCGATGTCGGACGACCGTTAGTCGAATACGAAAGTATCAGCGACCACAACTAGATTACTCTGCGTCATTACCTATTATATCAAGTTCCTAATGTTTTGTTCGCCGAACCTATTTTAGGACCGATTTAGTACAAATATTAGGTTGGTGCAAAAATAATGACGTAGTAATGTCGTTCTTTTTACGTTATTACACCATTATTTTTGCACCAACCTAATACAAGCCTCCATTGTGAAATCACTGCACAAAAGATAGATAAATATTAGGTTGGTGTAAAAATAATGTCGTTTTCTCACGTAGTAACATATGCTAGAAAACGACATTATTTTTGCACCACCCTAATACTTTAATTGATAGATTTATACATATGAATACTGAGCTCGATAAATATGAACGGTTATTACGATATGTCGATATATTAGGTTGGTGCAAAAATAATGACGTAATAATGTCGTTTTTTGACGTATTTTTTAACGTCAAAAAACGACATTATTACTTCATTGTTTTTTGCACCAACCTAATAGTTAGATTTGACTGGATTAAGATAGATAAACAGATAGACAGATATAGAGACTGACATTAATATGTAATTCTGTATAGTCCATAATTTCTCAATTTCTACTATTGTCACATTAAATTAGGGCAACTCTTACACAAAAAACGCATTGTGTCAACTCGTTTGGTGAGGTGTTGCACAGTAAATACTAAAATATGAGTCTATCCATTTACTGAGCATGCACTCTATTCGTTTTAGCTTTTGTTTTTTCTTTGTTTCTTCTTTTTTTAGTTTTTTGACTTGTTTTTTTTTTGTTTTGTTTTTTTTTTGGGGGGGGGGGGTCGTTTTTTTTCGGGTTTTTTTTTTTTTTTTTTTTTTTTTAATTTTCGCTCACTTTTCTTTTAAGTAAAGTTTCTTCTCCCAGAGACACAAACCCACCTAGTGTTATTTTACTTTCTTGGACATTTTTAAGTGTTTAACGTTTAACCTTTTATGACTTAACTTTCATATTTTTCAATATGTTCCTATTTTTCTGCCCGCTAGTGTATATATATATATATATATATATATATATATATATATATATATTAGGCATAAATGTTTATTTATTTATATATATATATATATATATATTAGACATAAATGTTTATTTATATATATTAGGCATAAATGTTTATTTATTTATATATATATATATATATTAGACATAAATGTTTATTTATTTATATATATATATATTAGGCATAAATGTTTATTTATTTATATATATATATATATATATATATATTAGACATGTTTATTTATTTATATATATATATATATTAGACATAAATGTTTATTTATTTTTTTATATATATATATTAGACATAAATGTTTATTTATATATATTAGACATAAATGTTTATTTATTTATATATATATATATAAGGTTGGTGCAAAAATAATGTCGTTTTCTCATATATGTTAATATGTGAGAAAACGACATTATTTTTGCACCAACCTAATATAAAGATGTTTCATATATATATATATATATATATATATATATAGAGAGAGAGAGAGAGAAAGAACATTATTCTAAAAAGCCTATTACAAAAGATGAAATATACAAAGGAAAATAAAGTTAGGCGCCAGAGAATATTATATATGAGTGTGTGTGAGTGTTTCTTAAATATGAAAGACATGGAACAATGTATTAATTTTTTATTTAGTTTTTCCAGCGTTCTTATATAATCCCTAAATCCCGGTTGACGTAAAAATGGAAGAACGCTAGAAAAATCAAATAAAATATTAATAACATTTCCCTTGTCCATCAGATTTAACGAAACATATTTAAAAGATAGTTTGTTGCCAATATATACATTTAATCATTTGTATATGAATCCACATTTTAAGCAATGTGTTCGGATGTATGTATGTACATACATACATACATACATACATATATATATATGTGTGTGGGGTGTATGTGTGTGTGTATATATATATATATATATATATATATATATATAT
Organism: Acanthosepion lycidas; assembly: GCA_963932145.1. Classification (NCBI taxonomy): domain Eukaryota; kingdom Metazoa; phylum Mollusca; class Cephalopoda; order Sepiida; family Sepiidae; genus Acanthosepion; species Acanthosepion lycidas. Next base: position 38,426,736 of record OZ010611.1, read on the forward strand.
ATATATATATATATATATTTAGAAGCAATTGCTTTCTCGATCTCTCTCTTCTTTCTCGATTTACTTTTTCTCTCCTTCTCTCTTACATTGACCTACATTTACACGTTTTTACGTCTCGGCTTTTTCTTTCTTCCTCTTCACTGATATTGTTCGAAACTCCCATTTTTTTTTATACCTCTGTCATATATATATATATATATATATATACACACACCATTATTATAGAAGCGTTTCTTTTTCAATCACTCTTTTTCATTCTGTTGCATTTTTTTCTATCTCGCATTCTCTGTCACATTCATCTAAATTAGCACACTTTTATAACAATGTTATATATACATATATCAACCATTATATGTACGTCATATATATATATATATATCTAACCATTCATTGATCTAAATGAGCTCATTTTTATATCCATCTTATGTATATCAGATTTCCTATATATATATATATATATATACACACACACGACCTGAAGATTTCGCTCAAGTATGAAACACAGTTGCTGCTTAGTATCCGCTTCTATATTTACATAGGCTGTCTCACTGATATTGAGCACTTTTATCCATAAATATAGCATACCTTATAACTATATTTTTAGCCTATAGTACGCATATATATATATATATATATATATATTTATATAAACATTATGTCTAATAATATGTACATATATATATATATATATATATATATATATATAATGTGTGTGCGTCTCTCTTAGCTAATTGATTTTGTATTCAGCTGCCCGTCTCAATAATATTAAAGACGAAACTTTTTTAATTATTCAGTCTACTTGTTACGAGTTATCAGCAGTTGTTTGAAGATTTTTCCCATTTTCGTGAGATATATATATATATAAGCTTCTATTCTTTTTCTCTCTTCTCTTACATTGCTCTAAATTAGCTCACCTTTACATCAATGTTATGTATATCAGTTCTTTTACCTAAATTGTATATATATATATCTACTTTTTATGTCTTATATATCTGTTTTCTTCTCTTTCTTACACTAACATTAATTATGGCACTTTCCCATCGTTTTAGCTGTATTCTTTTTTCTTTCTTTCCTTTTTGTCCTTTTCTTCTTCTCCTCCTCCTCCTCTCTCCTTTCTCTGTGTTTTCTTTACTTCTTTCTTTTGCTCTTCTCGTTCTCATTGCTTTGATAGTTCTCCTCACTCTTCCCCCTCCTTGTCTTTATTTCCGACATAAATGGCGTTTAGGTGATCACTATTTTTATCATATTTCGAAGACGTTTCGTATGGATCAACTTCTCATTCCATTCCTGCATAACTCATAAATTTCTCTAGAAACCATTCCCCCACCACAATTTTCATTTTCCTCATTTTTCATTTGATTCTTGTTTTCTTCGTTCGATGATTCGTCATTGTATTGTCTCTTGAAAAAATATCCATTCTCTCAAAATGCAGACGATAGCCTTCCTGATAACGTGCGCATGCGCCAATGTGTTCTATTTACGATTTCTCTTTCTTTAGGCGAATTAGTATTTGCGTGCGAGTATCTGTACGTATGCGTGCATCTACCATTGTACAAGACGAAGAGAGAAAAAAGAGATGATTTCTATACCATGTTTCTCGCTCCAATTATTATGTCTGTGAATTCTGGTCGCACATAGTTGATTCGGTACAACTTGTACGACTTTGAGGGTATTTACCTATCTCCAACCTCATTGGCAAGACGTGACATATGGACGACTGGGTGCCTAGGCGTGTTCATCTGGACTAAAGGAAAAGTTTGTCTAGTCTCCAAGACCACTGTGACGCCGGTTTCGCTATCCACTAATTCTCTCTCTCTCTCTCTCCCTTTTAGAACAATAAGTAAAGTGCTGCCTCATGGTTAGAATTCTTCGAGGCTAGACTTTGAACTTTTCAAAATCAAAACAGTATAAAAATTCAAATATCTGGGGAATTGTTTTAATACAGTACTGGAAGTCCGTTACTGAAATAAGAATGCGCATTGGGATACGAAAAGATGCCTTCCAAAAATTAAAGGAAAGTAACAAGAACATTTCCCTAGAAAAGAGTCGGTCAATCCGTTATGTGTCATGCGTAATACACCCTTACACGATCATGCATCTTTCGATAGATGACTGACGGGGCAGAATTTTTCCTGCAGTAGGTTGCCATTTCTTTCTGCTGTAGACCGGTTGCCATCCAAGGCTATAGAACCCGGTCTGTACTGCTATTTACCCATAGCTTGTGAGAGAAAAGGATTCATAGTTTTCTCAAGGGTGGATCACGTAAGTGAAAGTAATAGATTCGACTAGAATTCGAACTCGGCTCTCCGATTCCACAATTCGGGCTGCTATTCATTACTCCACCGTTCAGAGTACTGAACTGTTATACAATATCGCTCATCCTATATGGCAGGGAATCCCGAACAATCGCCTCAGAGATGAAGAAGTGACTTGGAGCAGCAAAAACTTCCAAGATTTTGAGAAAATGGAAGCAAAGACAAGGGACACTGATATTATCATCAGAAAAAGAGTTGAAATTTTTAGACCATATAATGAGGAAAGAGAGCTTGGAAAAATTGACACTCACAGAAGAGATTGAATGTCAAAGAGACAGAGAAAAACAACATATAATGTACCTAGGGAGCTTGAGTAAATGGATGGAAGAAGAGGATTTAGGACAGCTAACAAAAATATAAAATTTATTAAGAACTACAAAGGACAAGAAATTGTGGAGAGCCATGATCGCCAACGCCTGGAAGCGACAGAGTACATAGAAGTAGTTATGAGTCTTCAAATCGGACTAAAGTTTTCCACAATACTTCACACGAAAACTTTTTACACCTTGTCATATATATATATATATATATTTCAATTAAAAGGTGCAATTATAATTTATAAATTCATGAATCATTCATACAAAAACAAATATAGAGGTTAATGATTTAAATGGCGAGAATACATGTATTGATATGTATTGATGTATCTTATTTATATTGTTTACGACGATGTATTCTCGCCATTTAAATCATTAACCTCTATATTTGTTTTTTGTATGAATGATTCATGAATTTATATATATATATATATATATATATATATATATATAGTGTGTGTGTATGTCATCCACATATAGGCCTGTTTCACAGCTTATCAGTGCAGCTAGACAACCGATTGCTTCGAGCCGGGAGCGAAATCCGACCTATTGTGGATGACTGAAGATTGCGTTCAAAATGAAACCGAATATCACCGCCTGGTGTTGGTCTCAGTGTCCACTTATATATATATATATATATATATATATATATATATATAAGGTATATTTAGGCAGCAAGTATTTTTCCAAACAAGTTTGATTATAATACAGCAAGAATACGGTTAGCACATTGTAGCTTTGTTTGTAGTTAATATTCGGAAATTAAAAACATCCCTACCAAACACTAAGACATACACAGAATGCACACACGCAATTAAGCTGAAAAATCGAAACATCCTTAATAATGGCTAAAGGTATAGCCAAAAGCGCTCGGAAATATAAAACATTTGGACGGTTTTTACACACCCTTTGTCCAGAAAAGAAAGGTCTTGTTAGAACACAAGAAAAATTATTAAATAAAAAGCTTAACCGTAGTACTTTGTCTGTCGTTTTTAATGAAACATGTATAAAGGAAAGGTTGCTGCCTAAATATGCAATATATATATATATATATATAGAGAGAGAGAGAGAGAGCGACATGAAGAAAAAATTCACCCACCTCCACCCTCTGACCTTATTTTTCTGTTTAGCGTATATCTGACTTTTAATTATTTGATCCAGACATACCCAAAGGTCTATTTTTAATTTCTGGCCTTATGCCAACCCTTTAACTTTAGGAAAAGAGGTAACGGTTTTTTTTTATTTTATTTTATTTTTTTTTTCCTCAAGAAATCATTTTATAACCAGTTACCTACCATCTCCTGAGGAAGTAGAATCATAGTATTGAAACATGAAAGTAATTGGGTAGCGATTTAAAAATGTTTTTATTATGTCTTATAATAAAAAATACAATAATAATAATAATAATAATAATTTACTCTTTGTATTGAGCGCTTCTTTTTTTAAAAGAAAAAGAAAAGGTAAATGCTTCGAAATGTGGATTTTATATCCATTTGTTCTTTTTCTCATTTGTTTATATATATATATATATATATATATATATATATATATATAGTCATCCACAGACTGAGTGTTTCACTGCATCACAGCTCATCCGTGTGGCTAGAAGTCAAGTTGCCTCTGTCTAGGATCGAAAACCGGCTGAATTGGCGTGAGTCGGAGATTCTACCCCTAATCCTTTGGTGCACGACAGGGATGAAAGTAAATTTAAGCATATTTATTTCTAGTTGAACACGCTGTGACTGAGAAAACTCGATTCGCGTTACCGAAGAGGCTTGCATTATTAGCAGTGTGCATATATAATATATATATATATATATATATATATATATATATATATATATATATATAATGTGTATCTTGTTCGTTAATTTGACTTATTTTAGTAAAATCCGGTTTCCATCGTTTGCTTATACAAATACAGATTTTTCTCTCGTCTCCATCCCCTCCGCATAGCCGTAGCCCTGACGGCGTTATGTCCAACCATAACCTAACAGAAGACTTCACCACCGTCTCCAATTCCATACAACTCATTATGTTAACTCTATCCCAGATATTGAGCGCTTTCCACTAAGTACCGCGCATAGTTACAAATTACATTCATGAATTAGACTCAAACTGATAAAGATGTTACCTTAGCAGTCTAAATACAATATTAAAAGATTACTATTATTAAACTTTTATATTTTAAATCTTATCTTTTTTTTTTTTTTTATTAATGTGTTTTTAAATATAGTATTCAACTCATATTAAATCCCTAATTTATTTGTAGAGGAGGTCAATATTTAAATTGCTAACAGGTATTAAATTAATTTCTTCGTGGATTTTTTTAAACATTTAAATTACTATTAAACGTTAAAATCTGTTTTTTACTTATATTGCTAAAACTATACCACCCCTCTTCTTTCTCTTTACTTCCCTCCTTTTTTTTTCTTTTTCTCATTTCCGTTAAGTTTATCTATTAAATAGGTCAATGTCTGATTCTTACCCCCCTCTTTCCTCAATATTAAGTATGATAGAAAGTAATATAAAAATAAACCCTCTCTAAACTCAACCATGTGTCTCACACCACTCCTCGCCACCTTCTCTATTAAATTACATAAACTTATTACTACCCGTCAAAAGTGTAAATTTTCATTTCACCGTTTGAAAGTGATGTCAGAAGAATACTTTAAAAGGTCTCTGGTGAAATAAACTGTTACAATAGAGCTTTAAATTGACCTGTTTTTCTTTAAATTATTAGCTTGTGAATTTACATTGAGCTCTCAGGATTTCATCCTCCTTGGAACTACCCATACGGGTACTACAATAGCTGACTACTCGGCTTCGAGAATACCAGTCTACTACGGCAGCTAACAAAAGCCTACTGCAGACTCTCGCTCAGACACATTTGTGTTTCTTCAAAAACCTACAGAGCCAAACTGTGGTTTATACTGAAACTATGCTGAGCTAAAGTTAGTTTCTGGGAGAGAGCGTGTTAGCTAGACTTATCAACAATCTGAACAATACCACCACACTCAAACCCTCAGTCACGATGACTTTTGACTTCGTGTTAGCACAGTGTTCCATCTACAGGGCTGGTATCCTAAACACCCCCGACTGATAACATCAGGAAGTCCAGTTCCTAACAAATCCACCATGGTGAGATTCGAACCCGGGTCTCTTGGTCAGAAAGCTAACGTTCTAACCACTCAGTCACGTGCCCACATATATCAGTTATGTACCATACGTGATACACCCTTAGGTGATCATGTATCTTTGGTATATATGTCTGACGGGGTCAGATTTTTTTGTCGCATTTTTTTTCAGCGGTAGACCAGTTGCTATCCGCAGCTATAGAGACCGGTCTATCACAGCTGGAGGGAGAAGAAGAGGATTCATACATTGACAATTGAATGTAATAGATTCGTTTCCTCAGTCCAAGCTACTATAAATATATATATATATATATATATATATATATATCAAATATATATATATATATCAAATATCTGGTGCAGTTCAATTTATATTACAATGAATCATCCATACAAAAAGTAGATTCGTAAAGTTAATGATATAAAATGGCGAAATACCTGTATAATTTTTCGTCTCGCATGCTACCTGAATTTTGCCAAAAACAAAATAATTTCCATGCTTGAAGATGACTGAATGTACAGTTGAAAGTACTTGCGTATTAAAGAAAGATCTTATACAGGTTATAATTTTTAAAAACAAGGATCATAACATTCATCGAGTGATTTGTAGGTTAATGCACCTTTAAAATTTTGTTTCCGAAGGAAATTCGCCATTTTATATCATTAACGTTACCAATCTACTTTTTGTATGAATGATTCAGTGTTATATATATATATATATATATATATATATATATATATATATGAAACTCTTCTTTCAAAAGTTAAGAAGTTATATATCAATTCAATCTTTCAACAAACGTTTTACAAACATTTATTTGTGGTTTCTTTTTTTTTTTTCCATATCATTGATTTCTGTTTCCTTTCTTGTTTATTTTCGTTTCACCTGTATTTTATTACGTTTCATCTTTTTATAAATATTTTGTCCAGCGAAAATTAAATCAAAGGACCGACGCTGATTTACACGGCTGCCTGCAGTTTCTTAGATATTCTTTTAGCCAAACAAAAAACAAACATAAAGTGGAAGAAATACCTTTTAGCATAAAACCACGTACCTTTTCGGCTAGCTCCCTCCCCATAAAAAAAAGTAAATAAATATGACAGTAATGTGTATATTCTTTTCATTTTTTTCTCTCAAAGGACATTTTTATACATTCTTTTCGTTCAAATTTTTTTCTTTGCTAAAAAAATTTCAACCCCTTCAAGTCTTAAGAGCCTCTCAAAGTTGAACATTACTGAATGTGGTTTGGGATATGCATGCAAGAGAATGTATAAGCTAAGTGTATAAGAATGAGGAGGTTAGATAACGTGTTTGACTTAAGCAGATTAAGATTGTATTATTCAGAGAAGTATCCACGTGGGAGTATGTTTCACAGAGTAGCTGTTATTGATTAACAAACTTCCTTATCGTTGGTATACGGGGGAAATGAAGATGATTCAACTACGTGGATGCGGTATGGTGGGTTCAAAATCTGAAATCTCTGAACTTGTGGAACTAAAGAAAGGAGGTCATCTGAACATTTGCCATGGAAATGGCAGTTTAGAGAAAACAGCAGTCAATAGCCCAGCACGCTCCTTAACGACTATTCTATTCTTTGTGACGATCCAGATTAGAGATGAAACCATGGAAGGGATTATATGCATATCACTCAACAGAGATTAAGGTAAGATGAAAATTAAGGCATTTATTATACAGTTTAGAGAAAACAGGAACCAATCTCAAAGCACAATGTCGTGGGTATGACGATAAACTACATCCGCGTCCTGGGTATGACGATAAACTACGTCCAACAGCAAGGCCTCTGATCAGGAAGTTTGAGGAACGTGGAGCCACCTCTTAATTGCTGGTGTTCCCAGGTCCACTCTGATCCAGGGTGGTAGCACTTGTTAGGGTCTCAGCTATCGGCTGTTATATGCATATCACTCAACAGAGACTCAGTTCGAAGTGGAAAGTCAGTCAAGTGTTGTGTAGAATTTAAAGAGAATTTACAAGCAGAATATTCTCCTTTGTCATTATAATAAGTTAACACCTCAAAATGATTGAGGAGAGAATGGATTTAATACATCTCTCGCGAGAGCCAGGGTTGTTCGATGAAATACAGTGCCTCAGTCACTCAGCAAACAAAGACTTATCTCCTTCGTGAAAACTTTTGCAAATTATTAGGTTGGTGCAAAAATAATGACGTAATAATTTCGTTTTTTTTTTTTACGTATTTTTTAACGTCAAAAAACGACATTATTACGTCATTATTTTTGCACCAACCTAATATTACGAAAATGAAGAAAAAAAACAAACGTAATTATCACTATCTGTCGTCAGTGGCAATATAAATTAGCCAGAACGTGGCTGAGACTAAAGCTTGATGTACCTTCAGGGTTGCCTGCCAGGAAGACATACAAAGACACCTGTTAATGTGAGACATCGCACTACAGATATCTCGATATTTGGCGACTGTTGATCAGAGCAGGCTCTGCAAGCGCTACCAAAGAGTTCGGCCTCCTTATAAGTCGGATGCAGCGAACTGCCAACATTTAAAGCATGCATCTGTCATGTCACGTACACGGTCGAGTGAGCTTCGTTCTCTTCATATTCCATTAGTCAGGAGGAAGTGCATCTCAGGCAGCTTCTTTCTGAAAACCGCTACTTTATGGAACAGAACCACCCTATCGCTGCAATCTTAACTTCTTCAAATCTATATTTGTTTATCCTACATATCTTGCACCTATTTCCTCCTCTTGCGTAAATGGTAATTTATCGTTGGTGTTTAGATGAAATCTGTTTTGAACTAAAGGTCTGTAAACATACATATGACTTTTCTTCTTTTTTTTTTTTTTTTTTTTTTTTTTTTTAAGCAAATTCCCCCAAGCAAGGCGAGAGTGACCCTAGCACGCAAGGGATTACAGAGTGAGATAGTAAGAGTAAAGAGGAGTGTTTGGGAGAAAGGATAAAGAGAAGAGGGATCAAGATCAAAGCAGCAGAAGATGTCAATTGACATTACATTTGAAGATTATATCTATCAGGGAGGCAAGTGATGAGAAGAGACTTCCACTGATGGGACGGACAAGCTGTTGTAGAAGAGATGGTTACATTTACTCGTTTCGACAGTGAAAGGGTGGGACCTAGATGCCAACCTAGTAGCACGCTTTAATTCATACAGTTTGGGAACCAGTGAAAGTAGCTCGTCAAAGCAGTTGCCATGAAAATACTTGTAGAAAAGACAGAGGGAAGCCACTGCACGTCTGTAAGAAAGTAACTGCAGACGTAATGCCAGATCAGGACCAAACTTGGGAGTAAAGTTCTGTAAGATACCTTTGATAGCCTAATATCTAGTAACGTTATAGTGGAGTCATAGTCTTTACATACATACATACATATATCTATCTATATATATATATATATATACATATACATATATATATATATATATATATATATATATATATATATGAAGAAAGAAAGAACAGTAAGATATATAATCCGGTGTTCTTATAGATATTTTTATTTTTATAAAACAGTGCTCAATGTAAATTTACAGAGCATTAATATTATAAATTAATTGATTTAAAAAAAATAAAAAAACAAACATTTTAAATCAATTAATTTATAACATATATATTATTTTTTAAGTAATTCCTCCCAAATAAGGCGGGTTACAGAGAGTAAGAGTACAGAGGGGGGTGTTTGAGGAAAGGATAAAGAGAATCAAGACATCAGAAGCTGTCGATTAACATTATATTTAAATTCTTGAAGATTATATTTATCAGAGAAGCAAATAAGAGGGAGGGAGTTCCACTGTCGGGAAGTGCTAGACAAGAAGCTGTTGGAGTGGAAGAAACGGTTACATATTTAGGCATTTCACCCCAAGCTAGGCAGGAGTGTCACTAGCACGCAAAGTGTTACAGAGTGTGAAACTAAAAGTAAAGAGGGGGTGTTTAAGGAAAGGATAAAGAAGGACGGGGTTCAAGATCAGTGCATCAAAAGATATCGATTGACATTACATTTACATTTTTGAAGACTATTGTTATCAGGGAAGTAAATAAGAGGAAGGGAGTTCCACTGCGTGAAAGGAGCTTTGGAATAAAGCTCTGTAAAAAATAATTTTGATAACCTAATATATAGTATAATATAATGCAGCCAGTCTTTGAATGTGTATATAAAATAAACTTTGAAGTAAAAGTCTGTAAAAAAATGAAAACACTTTTGATACACTCTAATATATAATAATAATTATGTAGTTGGGTTATGGATGGTTTTTAGTTGTCTACATGAAATAAACTTTAGTGCAAATGTCTGTAAAAAAGGTTTGATTTGATTTACGGCATATCAACCTCAATGGGTTATTTAATGCCGACAACATTTTGGGGATAGTTTCGTATTAATAGAATATGTATTCTTTGGTTTAGATTGGTTTGGTTTATTTTGTTTTACGGCATATCAACCTCAATGGGTTATTTAATGCCAACAAGATTTTTATTGCTAGTAATATTTTTTTTCCCAAAAATGTTTTGCTGCTAATATTTTTTGTCTTTCCTCAAAAATATATTGCTGCTAATATTTTTCTTCAAATATTTATTACTGGTAATATTTTTTTTACAAAAATATATTGATGGTATTAGAATCTATTTTTACACTTTTATAGTGTTTTGACCCCAGTTTGGGGGCTAACTATTTGACCATAGCTGGGACCCTAACAGGTGCTACCACCTCGGGCCAGGGTGGACCTGGTAACACCTGCAATTGTGTGGTTCCACACTCCTCAAAACCACCTGATCAGAGGCTTTGCTGTTGGATATAGTTTATCGTCTTACCCAGGACGCCTCATTCAGGGCTTACCTCTCTCCGGAGGTGCCGTCGGCGTATTCTGAATCCCCAGCCGACAGGCAGTGTAAAAAAGAAAAAAAAATATATATATACTTGATCCACCTTAATGGAGAGAGAAGTGGTGGAGCTTTTAAATAAATATAGGTATGTTTAAATGGATATAAAACAGAGGCGGTTTGTGGTCGTAGCAACAATGGCGACTTGTTGGTTTCTCTGGAAGTCAATTTTCTGAAAGCCAAATATTCACTCAACAAGCTGGCCTCTATTAATGGGAAAGTCCCCGCTGATCGTCACCGTAACCATTGTTGGCTAAGCGTTTCACTGCTTACCATTGGAAGCAGTGATAAGTTAAACATTGCAAAAGTTATAAAGTCTTTTTCTTTTTTTTTTTTTTTTTTTTTAAGATTTTTGTTTTTTGTCGAAGGTAAAAAAAAAAAAAAATGAGGTCAACTATTATTGAGGACTTCAGCTTCAAATTCTTGACGAACAAGATAAACAAGGCGGCCTCTGAATTATTTTTGAAGAATGCTCAAGTCAGTAGCTTCTGTTCCATTTTCGCTCGGCCCTACTTTTTTTTTTTTCGTGTTTGTCTTCCGCCAGTGTTTGATCGTCAGATTTATCGATGGCTGTTCAGGCTTTTCAAATGAAAACGCAATCGAGTTTAATGCGACATTATCAAAGTTCACCTGAATTCTATTCATATTTAATATTACCGACTTCCTTCTTATATTGGATCGCCGTTTTTTTTTTTAAATATTTTTGTCTATATGGTTACGATTTTTCTTTTCTTTTCTTATTCGTTTATTTCTTTTGCTTTTTGTTGTTTTTCTTTCTTCTTTCTTTTCTTGTATTTCCTTTTCTTCTTCTTTCTTGTATTTCCTTTTCTTCTTCTTTCTTGTATTTCCTTTTCTTCTTCTTTCTTGTATTTCCTTTTCTTCTTCTTTCTTGTATTTCCTTTTCTTCTTCTTTCTTGTATTTCCTTTTCTTCTTCTTTCTTGTATTTCCTTTTCTTCTTCTTTCTTGTATTTCCTTTTCTTCTTCTTTCTTGTATTTCCTTTTCTTCTTCTTTCTTGTCTTTCCTTTTCTTCTTCTTTCTTGTATTTCCTTTTCTTCTTCTTTCTTGTATTTCCTTTTCTTCTTCTTTCTTGTATTTCCTTTTCTTCTTCTTTCTTGTCTTTCCTTTTCTTCTTCTTTCTTGTATTTCCTTTTCTTCTTCTTTCTTGTCTTTCCTTTTCTTCTTCTTTCTTGTATTTCCTTTTCTTCTTCTTTCTTGTATTTCCTTTTCTTCTTCTTTCTTGTATTTCCTTCACTTTTGCTCGTCTTTATTTTCTCTTTAGTTTTCTTATCTTTGCTGTCACTCTTCATAAAACCTCTTTACCTCTTTCTTTCTCCTTTTTCTTTGCAACCTTTTTTTCTCTTGACTTTCTCGTTTTTGCCATCTTTCTTTCTGGCGTTTGCCCTTTCTCGTCTTTTTTTCTCGCTTTTCTCGTCTTTCTTTCTCGCTTTTCTCGTCTTTCTTTCTCGCTTTTCTCGTCTTTCTTTCTCGCTTTTCTCGTCTTTCTTTCTCGCTTTTCTCGTCTTTCTTTCTTATTTCTTTCTTTCTCATTTCTTTCTTTCTCATTTCTTTCTTTTTCATTTCTTTCTTTTTCATTTCTTTCTTTCTCATTTCTTTCTTTCTCATTTCTTTCTTTTTCATTTCTTTCTTTTTCATTTCTTTCTTTTTCATTTCTTTCTTTTTCATTTCTTTCTTTTTCATTTCTTTCTTTTTCATTTCTTTCTTTCTCATTTCTTTCTTTTTCATTTCTTTCTTTTTCATTTCTTTCTTTTTCATTTCTTTTACTTGACTTTTTTCCTTTTACTTTCGCTTTCATAATTTTCTTGTCTTCTTTTCTTTTATTCTCTTTCATCCTTGCTCTTGGGCTCTTTCTTTTTTCTTTGCTTACTTTTTTCTTTTTTCTTTTTGCCTTTTCTTCACTTTTTGTTTTCTTGATTTTACTTTCTTTATTTCTCCCTTCGTTTTTCTTCTCGTCATCCCAATCACACCTCGAAAAAAACCTTCTTATTACTTCCTCTTTCATTTTTCTTTCTTTTTCTTTCTATCATCCGTTTTTTGTTTTTTCCCAATTTTTGCTTTGATATTTTCTCATTTATTTAATTTTTTTTTTCTTGAAGAATCTTTTTCCATTCTTATCCTCTTTTTGGTTTTAATCATTGTTTCTTGTTGATTACCTTAGGTTCTATCTTTTCCTTTCATCCTTCTTATTTTTTTCCTTTCGTTTTCCTTCATTTTCTTTTTCCTTTCGTTTTCCTTCATTTTCTTTTTCCTTTCGTTTTCCTTCATTTTCTTTTTCCTTTCGTTTTCCTTCATTTTCTTTTTCCTTTCGTTTTCCTTCATTTTCTTTTTCCTTTCGTTTTCCTTCATTTTCTTTTTCCTTTCGTTTTCCTTCATTTTCTTTTTCCTTTCGTTTTCCTTCATTTTCTTTTTCCTTTCGTTTTCCTTCATTTTCTTTTTCCTTTCGTTTTCCTTCATTTTCTTTTTCCTTTCGTTTCCCTTCATTTTCTTTTTCCTTTCGTTTTCCTTCATTTTCTTTTTCCTTTCGTTTTCCTTCATTTTCTTTTTTCCTTTCGTTTACGTTCATTCTTTTTTCCTTTCGTTTACGTTCATTCTTTTTTCCTTTCGTTTACGTTCATTCTTTTTTCCTTTCGTTTACGTTCATTCTTTTTTCCTTTCGTTTACGTTCATTCTTTTTTCCTTTCGTTTACGTTCATTCTTTTTTCCTTTCGTTTACGTTCATTCTTTTTTCCTTTCGTTTACGTTCATTCTTTTTTCCTTTCGTTTTCGTTCTTTATCCTTTCGTTTTCATTCTTTTTTTCCCATCCTTTCGTTTTCATTCTTTTTTTCCCATCCTTTCGTTTTCATTCTTTTTTTCCCATCCTTTCGTTTTCATTCTTTTTTTCCCATCCTTTCGTTTTCATTCTTTTTTTCCCATCCTTTCGTTTTCATTCTTTTTTTCCCATCCTTTCGTTTTCATTCTTTTTCCTAAACAAAAAACAAGGGATAAACCCCTATTCTTGTTCAAAACAACTATCAATAATGATACCAATATTTTAATTTTAATCACCATTTTTAAGAACATTTTTTTCTTCTTTCTCTAATAATAAAATCAGTGATGTATACAAAATACATAGCATTTTTTAAATCGGTTCACCACAGGCAAGACAATGATGCCTCTAAAATGAATAGAACAGGTAAACCAATCCTAAAATGAAAACAAGGGATAAACCTCTACTCCTGTTCAAAAGACAGTCGAGGAGTAGTAACCATATGATAGATGAATCTGTCTATTTAGGTAAAAAGTAGAATTGAATGATTAAATAAATAGTAAATAAAATTTCAGAATTTATGCGGAAAAGTTAGAAATATAGAGTGGAAGTAGATGTTAGAAGGAACCAAAACCCAATCCTAAACAAGGAATAAACCTCTACTCCTGTTCCAAAGGCTGGGCATATTGTGAACCTATCTACTCCTATTGAAGGAAAATAAATAGTAAATAAAATTTCAGGGTTTAGGCAGAGACGTTAGAAGGAACTGGAAACAATGGAACTTGTCTAATCTTATCACAGTTATTGTTTAATTATTACATTTTGCTGGAACGGCTCTGCGAACTTTACGATGGCTGAAAAATTCAATAAATTTGCTTGTATCAATTTTTTTTCTTGTGAATCTACTACTGACACCTGACAAAAGGATTCTATTGAACGTTCTTTAAGTCGAATAGATTTATTTTATTTTACTGGCACGTGCGTTCGAAGGCCGGTCTAGTTCAGGATATATATTAACCAGCACCTAAACAAGAAACAAGGCATAAACCTTTACCGGACGATAGGTGAAATTATCTAATCTTATAACAAAAGAAATCTCCATTCTTTCATCAGGCAGAAATATCTATCTGCCCACTTCTACCAAAAAAAAAAAAAGAAAAGAAATCGGTTTTATTACGAATTCTCGTTTTTTTCTGTATACTTGCTTCCTTCTTTGCTTCCTATTTGTATACATTGAGTATTTTCTTCGTCATATTAACAAATCTTAAATGTTTTTCTACTTACAGGTAAGTGTACATTTCCTGTCTTAAACTGTAAGTACCTTTTTCACTATTTCCATAAAAAGAGACAAAGATAAAATATACAGGGCCGTATCTAAATGTCGTCAGACTGTATGAGTTCTGTTATCTTCTTTTCATATCTATCTCGCATATTTTGTTTCTATGTCTGTCGCATTCTGTTTCTATCTATCGCATATTCTGTTTCTATCTATCACATTCTGTCCATATCTGTCTGTCTATCACATTCTGTTTCTATCTGTCACATTCTGTCCATATTTATCTATCACATTCTGTCTATATCTGTCTCCCTATCACATTCTGTTCCTATGTCTACCTCATTTTTCCATATATCACATTCTGTCTATATCTATCTTTCTATCACATTCTGTCCATATTTATCTATCACATTCTGTCCATATTTATCTATCACATTCTGTCCATATTTATCTATCACATTCTGTCCATATTCATCTATCACATTCTGTTTCTATCTATCACATTCTGTTTCTATCTATCACATTCTGTTTCTATCTATCACATTCTGTTTCTATCTATCACATTCTGTTTCTATCTATCACATTCTGTTTCTATCTATCACATTCTGTCCATATTTATCACATTCTGTCCATATTTATCACATTCTGTCCATATTTATCTTTCACATTCTGTCCATATTTATCTTTCACATTCTGTCCATATCTGTCTGCCTATCACCTTATGTTCCTATCCATTTAACGCATTCTATTCATATACATCTATCACATTTTACTCATATCTATCACATTCTTTTCATATCTATCACATTCTTTTCATATCTATAAATAATTAAAAGGAGACTGAGATAAAATATACAGAGCCTTATCTGTTCGTGATCGTGTAGCATAGAGGGTTGCTCTATGAGCTCTCCAGCTATGCAATCACTGAAGGGTTCTTTTCAATTATCAAGTCCTTCCAAATGAGTAGGGCTTGTTTATTGGCTTTATATTAATGATCTGTCTAAGAATGATTTGTGAATATTTATGCTGATGATACAACGGTATATAGGTGCACCTTCAAAAATTTACGTGATCGGAGCCCGGAAACTGTAACTAAAGTTTGCTCAGCATAGTTGCAGTGTAAACCACAGGTGCGCTCTGTGGGTGTTGAATAAGCACAAATGCACCTGAGCAAGCGTCTACGATAGGGATTAGCTAGCCGCCCTAGTAGACGGGTATTCTCGAATATGAGTGGCCAACTATACATGTACAAAATCCAGTTCTGTATTGATAATTCAATTAAAAACTAAAAACCCCCAAGAGATATAATTTAGAGGGAATACCTTAATCTTAAAGCGATATTGTGTTGAAACACTGGTTTTTGTTTGATCACCAAAGTTAAGCAATATTAAGCCTGCTCAGTGGCTAGATGTGTGACTGCTTAGGAATACCATGTACTTTAAGTTTGGATGTAAGTGGTGTGATGGGTAATGGCTTGGAATGAGAAATTGGAGAGCTGAGTTCAAATTCCAGGTATGAAATCATCTCTTTTCAAAAATTAGTCTCTGGAGAAAAAAATATTTTTTTCTAACACCTGGTTTTATTTGAAGGAGAAGGTGGAAACTAAGTATTAAGGTAAAAGTTGTGTACAAAATTTTGTATTGTATTAGAAATTTGTGCTGTTTGCTTTTCTCGAATTTTGAATAGCACTTTGTATAGAAAATTAAAATTTCACACACAGAGAAAGATATATGAAGTGATATTAGCACAAAAAGTCTGTTTGAGATATTTTGATAGATTCATCCTGAATTTGGTAATTAGAATGGAAATATTGAAGATCTGAGGAGGTGTGTGTAAATTGATATATTTTTTGTTTCTTTGATTTATGGACCTTGTATCGCTACCGAGTAATGAGACATTGTGTTATTAGGTTGGTGCAAAAATAATTTCGTTTTCTCACATAGTAACATATGTTAAAAAACGAAATTATTTTTGCACCAACCTAATATTAGCACAAGGCAGATAAGAATGATGCAGGTGAATATTCATCCCTGTCTCAATATTGGCTTATCAGCATCCTTGGCAGCATTAGCAAAATCTCTTAGGCTATCATTAGCAAGGAGGTTGTTGATCGGTTCATCACCCACAAGGCCATGTAGAAGTTTTTGAACTCTATCGAGACTGTAAAGTGAAGACATCTGTAATACCATCCCAGATATGGCAGGAATACTCCATTTTTTGCTCTATTTTTTATAAAGATAAAGCATGTCAGAAGACATCCCTATGGTTGGTCTGAACTCAATGGGCAATCCCTTTCCCCATTGTTCGGTCCTGCATTGCTGTCACCAGATCCCCAATATTCAACCCGAGATATGGTGTCTGGGAAAGGTACTTCCAGAAGGATGCCATAGGAGTAAGGATGAGATGATTTCCCTTTCCGCTCGATAGCGGTGGTCAGTTAACTCTAATCGTTTTTGTTTGAGCTTAAGAGAGATTGGTGTCAGTTCTCCGTAAATTGCATGGGATCTCCAAATTATGTTCTGGATTTTTTTCTAAGTCGATTTGTATATTTTCCATCTATTCGTCTTTCAAAACGAAAAGATAATGTGCACATTTCTGATCCATACATTAAGACTGGTTCAGTCAGTCTTCGAAAGGTTTAGACTTTTAAGGGGGATGGAAGGTTCGACCGCCAAAACTTGTGAAGTTTGTTACACGCATGTCATGAAAGAGCTTTGCGGACATTGAAGTCTTTTTGACAATTTATAATGGGAGATTCAAGATATTTGAAGTTCGCAACTCTTTTGCAGAATGTATTATTGAGTGACTCAGATGGTTCAAGGGATGTTGTGATTCTATCCGATCGTGTAGCCTTTGCAGTGCATTTAAGAATTTAAATATGTGGAGAATTTAAAAATTTGTATCATCACTCGACCTGTCCAAATATATCATGATAACTATATTCAAATATAACCCAATCATAATATATAAAGTATAACCTCACTCTCTCTTGAGATGTATATCTTTCTTCATATCTCTCTCTCCCTCTCTCTAAATGGTGTTCTTCATGTTTCTCTCTCTCGATCTGTTGTTGTTTAGATGTCTCTCTCGATCATCTCTCTCTTTCTCTCGATCTGGTGTTGTTTAGATGTCTCTCTCGATCATCTCTCTCTTTCTCTCGATCTGGTGTTGTTCATCTCTCTCTCTCTCTCGATCTGATGCTGTTCATCTCTCTCTCTCTCTCTCTCGATCTGATGCTGTTCATCTCTCTCTCTCTCGATCTGATGCTGTTCATCTCTCTCTCTCTCTCGATCTGATGCTGTTCATCTCTCTCTCTCTCTCGATCTGATGCTGTTCATCTCTCTCTCTCTCTCTCGATCTGATGCTGTTCATCTCTCTCTCTCTCTCGATCTGATGCTGTTCATCTCTCTCTCTCTCTCGATCTGATGCTGTTCATCTCTCTCTCTCGATCTGGTGCTGTTCATATCTCTCTCTCTCGATCTGGTGCTGTTCATCTCTCTCTCTCTCTCTCTCTCTCTCGATCTGGTGCTGTTCATCTCTCTCTCTCTCTCTCTCGATCTGGTGCTGTTCATCTCTCTCTCTCTCTCTCGATCTGGTGCTGTTCATCTATCTCTCTCTCGATCTGGTGCTGTTCATCTATCTCTCTCTCGATCTGGTGCTGTTCATCTATCTCTCTCTCGATCTGGTGCTGTTCATCTCTCTCTCTCGATCTGGTGCTGTTCATCTCTCGATCTGGTGCTGTTCATCTCTCGATCTGGTGCTGTTCATCTCTCTCTCGATCTGGTGCTGTTCATCTCTCTCTCGATCTGGTGCTGTTCATATCTCTCTCTCTCTCTCTCTCTCTCTCGATCTGGTGATGTTCATATCTCTCTCTCTCTCTCTCTCTCTCTCGATCTGGTGATGTTCATATCTCTCTCTCTCTCTCTCTCTCGATCTGGTGATGTTCATATCTCTCTCTCTCTCTCTCTCTCGATCTGGTGATGTTCATATCTCTCTCTCTCTCTCTCGATCTGGTGATGTTCATATCTCTCTCTCTCTCTCTCTCGATCTGGTGATGTTCATATCTCTCTCTCTCTCGATCTGGTGATGTTCATATCTCTCTCTCTCTCTCTCGATCTGGTGATGTTCATATCTCTCTCTCTCTCTCTCGATCTGGTGATGTTCATATCTCTCTCTCTCTCTCTCTCGATCTGGTGATGTTCATATCTCTCTCTCTCTCTCTCTCGATCTGGTGATGTTCATATCTCTCTCTCTCTCTCTCTCTCGATCTGGTGATGTTCATATCTCTCTCTCTCTCTCTCTCTCTCTCGATCTGGTGATGTTCATATCTCTCTCTCTCTCTCTCTCGATCTGGTGATGTTCATATCTATCTCTCTCTCTCTCTCTCTCGATCTGGTGATGTTCATATCTATCTCTCTCTATCTCTCTCTCTCGATCTGGTGATGTTCATATCTATCTCTCTCTCTCTCGATCTGGTGATGTTCATATCTCTCTCTCTCTCGATCTGGTGATGTTCATATCTCTCTCTCTCTCTCTCTCTCGATCTGGTGATGTTCATATCTCTCTCTCTCTCTCGATCTGGTGATGTTCATATCTCTCTCTCTCTCTCTCGATCTGGTGATGTTCATATCTCTCTCTCTCTCTCTCGATCTGGTGATGTTCATATCTCTCTCTCTCTTTCTCTCGATCTGGTGATGTTCATATCTCTCTCTCTCTCTCTCGTTCTGGTGATGTTCATATCTCTCTCTCTCTCTCTCTCTCTCGATCTGGTGATGTTCATATCTCTCTCTCTCTCTCTCTCTCTCTCGATCTGGTGATGTTCATATATATATCTCTCTCTCTCTCTCTCGATCTGGTGATGTTCATATATATATATATATATATATATATTTGTCTGGTGTTGTTCATCTCTCCCTTTTTGGTTCTGTTCATCTGTCTCTATTTCTCTCACTCTCTCTGGTTCTGTTTGCACACACACACACACACATATATATATATATATATATATATATATATATATATACATACATATATATATATATATATACATACATACACGAAAGAGTTGAGATATATATATATATACATACACGAAAGAGTTGAGATATATATATATATATATATATATACATACACGAAAGAGTTGATATATATATATATATATGTATATAGATAGCTCTGTTAATATCAATCTCTCTCTTTCTCTATCTAGTTCTGTACATCTATATTATATATATTTCTTTTGTTTTCATTGGTTGCGTAGACTTTACGACTTTATCCTATGGCGTTGGTGCTTATGTGCGTATCAATTTGTAAATTCTGTTCTTGTCCCGATTTAGAAAATGGGATTATAAAAAATTGAATTTTAACCCAATTTTTAATGCACACTGAAATACTATAAAATGTCTCGAATCAAATATAAGAATAAACGCCATTATATATACACGTGACGTCTGCACAACCAATGAAAACAAAGCATAGAATGTAAGCATTGAGACATTACTCAGCATTATTTCATATTCCAAAACCTCTCTAATAAAGCTAAATTAAATAGTGAAACATTAAATTTATGAATATCTTTCCTCGTTTCCCTTATTTAATCTCAATTCTAGTATGTAATAAAAATTTGGTGTATCATGCTTTCAAAGAAAATAAGGAATAAAAGTAACATTTTTTTACGGTGATGTTCATCCTCTACATTCCTCGAGTGTTATTCGAGATCGAATTTTACAGAGTAAGAGGCACAGTTTTATGCGGATAGCTGGAGAAGATAATGGTTAACCCTAGACTTGAACAGTTTAAGATTGCAGTGATCACAGAAACATCCTCTTGTGAGTCTGTTCTAAAAGCAGCGATTTGGTTTGGTTTGTTTTACTTTATGGCATATCAACATCAGTGGTTTATTTAATACCCACAAGATTTTTACTGCTGGTAATATTTTTTCCATTTTTTTTTTTTTTTGCTGATATTATTTTTTTTCAAAAATGTATTTCTGTTAATTGTTTTTTTTTTTTTTTTTCAAACAATGTATTCCTGGTAATATTTTTTCAAAAACTATTGCCGGTAATAATTTTCTCTTCAAAATTTATCAGCGTTAATATTTTTTTTACAAAAAGGTATTGCTGGTATTAAAACTTATTTTACACGTTTTCACCCCAGTTTCGGGGTTAACTATTTGCCCAAAGGTGGAACCCTAACAGGTGCTACCACCCCGGGTCAGGGAGGACCTGGGAATTGAGAGGTGGTTCCACGATCCTCAAAACGTCCTGTTCAGAGGCTTTGCTGTTGGATGCAGTTTATCGTCTTACCCAGGACGCGGATGTAGTTTATCGTCTTACCCAGGACGCGGATGTAGTTTATCGTCATACCCAGGACGCGGATTTACTTTATCTTCATACCCAGGACGCGGATTTACTTTATCTTCATACCCAGGACGCGGATTTACTTTATCTTCATACCCAGGACGCGGATGTAGTTTATCGTCACACCCAGGAAGCGGATGTAGTTTATCGTCACACCCAGGACGAGGATGTAGTTTATCGTCATACCCAGGACGGACAAAGCAGCGATTTCTGGGAATAAGCTGAACGGATGGAACATACACAGCGGGATTTTAACGACTAATACTGAGTAGCCTTCGTAGCCTAATCGATGGTAGCTCAGCACTAGCTTTATTATTTATTTCCGATCTATTAAATATCTTAGAATGACAATCAGAAAATTCCGATAAAAGGAAAGGAAAATTAAAGTGAAAGAAATTAGGAAATAATAATGATGATAATGATAATAATAATGATAATAATTTTCGCAAGGTTCTTCTGTTCTCATAGTTCCAGTGTTCATTTTCCCCTTCTTCCTCTTATTTCTCTCCCTCTCTGCACATCTTTTCTCTTGTTTATTAATGACCTCTCCCCTTCCTATTACCAATTCTCTCCACACCCGCACCCCTGCCAATTGTTTACAAGAGTCTCTCCTTTTTTTGTTGCTCGTCAATTTGTATCCCTTTCCCACTACACACCTATGTTTGCCAGATAACCTTTTGGCAGTATTGATAATAATACTAATAATATTTATTATATATATTAGTAGGCCTTTTGACTGTCAGTTCTTTTAGGGAATATATATATATATAAAAAAAAAAAAGAAACAAATACCCCGGAAAAAATAAACTCCACTTTATCTTTTACAAGCAGCATGGCCCGGCGTTGCCCGTGCTTGATTCAAAAATCGTACGACTCGTACAGCAATCGCTATCACTTGACTTAAAATATTTTTGCCTTTCCTTGCCTTTAAAGGAGTGCCCTTTGCCGTGCTGATGTTGCTACATGCCTTACTTCTTGCCTATCTCACACTGCAAATTTTTTCTAAGCTCTATACTAAACAAAATGGCCGCATACTACATGAAAACTACCGTAGAAGCATGAAAAAATCGATTATTTCCCCTATTGATGGGAGTTGGGAAATGCAAAGTCGGTCTTGGCCTTGGCCTTGCCGCTAACTTGGAGCATGTGCATGTCAATTTTGGTGCAAATCCGTTGAAAATTGCGGCCGTGCATTCATTACACACACACAGACACACACTGCCATTTATAGACAGATTTTTTAATTTCTTCTCTCGTTAAGAAAGGACACAACCGAAAATTCCGATTTTAAAATCTTTTTCACACATTCTTCCATTTGGTCAAAAGGCCGACTAATATACAATAAATATTATTTCTGTCTCCAATTTCTTACCGGTCTTATCCCCTGACCGGTGGAAGGAGTGATTGCTGCAGGGTCCGTCTACGAAACTGTAGATTCGGAA
>OZ010611.1:38454229-38511729 GCA_963932145.1 Acanthosepion lycidas
TTGACAAAACAAAATATTACCAGGAAAAGAATGTTGTCGACATTAAATAACCCAATGAGGTTGATAAACCGTAAAACACAACAAACCAAATCAAACCATAGATATGGAAGGATAGTAAGAGCGATCGATAGATAGATAAGGAAAGATGGATAGATAGATACAAAAAATATTAGACAGCTGTTACACACATTGTCAGTCTTGGTGTTCGTCTTTGGCTTCTCGAAGACCGAAGAAGGTATCCTCTTTCTGGTAACCTCTGATTGATGTCTCTTGATGCAAGTCTTGTCTGCTATTGCGGTTATATATGAATGCTAAAAAATAAAAACACAACATTTGACTTGATCCATTTGTTCTTCATAAATCATATAATGAACATCGTGTTAAACGGCTACCCTTTTAGATCATCTCCCGCTAATGCCGGGGATCCCGCGGGATTCTCTTCTTGACACTACGTTTATCAACGACCTTACGGATCTAATCAGTTACGAAAGAAGTATTTATACTGATGACGCAAGTTTTTACTCCAGTCTCCAGACAACATAAAACTGGCAGCCGCTCTCGAAAATGACCTACAATCAGTTGTTAATTGGGGCAAGAAATGCCTTGTAATTTTGTAACCCTTTTTTTTTATATTAGAATGACCGATGCTAACCTCCGGGAGAGTAATTCATTGCGCCTTCTTGTCGTAAAGTGAAGCGATTATATTGAAGCAATTGCTAGGTCTGCTGCTAGAAAAGCTGTTTCACTGCGTCATGCCAGACAACTTTTCACACCAGAATGTATCTTACAGATTTATAATTCTGCCATTCCTCCATACCACCATAAATGGTCTGATGCCCCTGCTGTATATTTCGGAAATCGCAACAAAATCCAAAGAATGGTCTGCAATGTTATCGGCCCTGACCTGGCATCTCGGCGTCAATCACTTTCTCACCGCCGCGGCGTAGCTTCTCCGTGTTTTTTCTATAAATATTTTCATGACAGTTGCTTTAACGAGCTCTCCTTCTTAGTACCTTCGCTCATGAATTTAAGCCTACTACTTGACTGGCAATTAGGTCTCTTTGTTTTACTGTTGAAAAGCTGGATGTAACCGGAAATTTTATCCTAATAGTTTCTTCTATCGTACTTCTTGCCCGTGGAATTCTTTTCCAGTTTCTTGCTGCCCTGTCACCTACCATCTCCAAAGGTTGCCACACAAGGTTAGTCAGTTATAAATTGAAAAGTTCGACTAAAGGGCATATGAATTGCAAAAGAAATTCGAATAAAGCTTATCTATGATTAGGGACAGTAGTGTACATGTTTAGAGAATGTGTGCTTAGTGTTTAAAATATTTCCTGTTTACACAGAGGGTGGTGATTTCTCCGAAAGTACAATCTATTATAGCAGCTTGGAGGGCTATCTGGTCCGAGTACACATTCTATAGCAGCCCGGAAAGCTATCTTTTCTGATAGACATTTTGTACCAACCTGGAGGACTATCTTGTTCTGTTAAACACCCTATACCAGCCTGGAGAGCTGTCTTGTAACATTCGCCCTCCAGGCTGCTATAGAATATCTATCTTGTTCTGTTAGCCCTCCAGGCTACTATAGAATGTCTAACAGAACAAGATAGACATTCTATTGCAGCCTGGAGGGCGAATAGAACAAGATAGCCCTCCAGGTCGCTATAGATGTCTATCTTGTTCTGTTAGCCCTCCAGGCTGGTACAGAATGTATATCTTATTTTGTTACACTTTTTTAAAAATAAAAACACAATATCATGAGCGGATGAGCTTCATATCAAAACCAACGGACAGCATACAGTTAGAAGGAAAATTTCCTCCCCGCCCACCAAAATAAAATTTAAAAAAAGCCTGCGATAATTCACTGCTAAAAAAAAACCCCTGAAATTGTGGAGGGCTATGATCGTTCACATCTTGAAAAGACTTGGGATAGAAAAGAACGACGACGTTGGTTCTCTGACAGGCACCCGCTGGTCCTTAGTGGTGATGCATAGATAAACAGAGCCCGTGCATCCTGTGTTTGCTCATACATACAATTCCAAGCATTGATCAGTCCTTGTGAGTCAGTGCGCTTCCAGGCCTTGATTCCTCTTCGCCTGCATAAATGATTCTACATCGATATGGAATCGATCGCACTTGCTAATTGTGCCTCCGTACTCAAATGTACAAGTGTGTACGCGGTCTTTTGTAAAGGCGTCTCAAAATAGGTTCCCCACCCCGTCTAATAAAAGGAGAAAAAAAAACGCCATCAAAAAACATTCCAATATGAAATAACGATGCTAATAGCCACAACAACAACAACGAATACGACTAGGAAGAAAACAACCACAGTAAAATATGAGGATAAATAAAGAAAACAAGAGTTGTCGTAAGAAATGATTATTCTTCCCTTTTGCGCGCCGCGGCATAATGGAGACATTTCGAACTCCACCTCCTCCTCTTTTTTTTTTTTTTCTATCTTGCTTTCTACCGCCAACACCACCTCCATCTTCTCCTCCCCATACTCCCCCAACATCTGATCATTTCTACTTTCATTTTCGCTTTTCCCGCCTTTTCTTATCGTTAAGGAATTGCGCTTTCAGCAAAATCCATCGTGCGTCGGTCTCTGCGCGCGTGCGATCCGACGTACGCATGTGCTTGTGTAGCTCAGAAAAAAAAATGGCGGAAGAGAGGGGCGGCAGCCATGCAAAGAAACCGCTCTTCCTCCTGTACATGTGACCGCGTTGCTTCTGTGTCATGGCGAGCCTCGGCATGCTCCCATGCTTGTTTCTGTTTGTGCAATCAGTTATTGTGCATTTATCATGGGGCTTGGAAGTTTGCGAACGCGTGTAAATGAAAAGCGTCGTGGGGGAGAGGGATTGGCAAGCGTGAAACTGTGATGGTTGGTGGGTGTTTTTGTCCGTCCTGTAAGTCTGTCTGTTTTCGATCTTTTGTCGTTGACATTTGTTTCCTACTTTCTGGTTTTGGACATTATCCTTATAATCATGTAATGTAGCATGCATATATATATATATATATATATATATGTGTGTGTGTGTGTGCGTGTATAAAATGGATGCCTAATGGATACCAACGAATCGTAAACAAATCACGATAGGGGGACATGATGGTCACGGATGAGCAATTATTGCAAGAACCAGAACTGTATTTGTATGTCATGCAAAGACAACACATTGTCTTCCTTTCTCACTCCCTCTCCTCTCTCCCACTCTCTTATATATATATATATATATATATATAGAGAGAGAGAGAGAGAGAGAGATGATTACACCATGCATTTACTTTACAAATATACATATATATATCTTTCATCAAAAATGAACAAGGAATTTCCTTTGTATATAGACATATGTATATATAATATATATAAATACATACACACATATATATATATATATATAATTGTTTTTGTATGCGTAACAGTGGAATGTATGTATGTATGTACGATACAATTGACCCAAATATACTGTGCAGCCGACAATGAAAACAACGCGCATGCGCGAAATTTAAAATACTAAATGGCGACAATTTACCCATCGCACCCAGTATATACATCATATATATGCATATTGTGTGTGTGTGTGTGTGTGTGTGTATATATATATATATATATATATATATATATATAATATGCGTTTACAGATATTTTAAAAGTTAATCATTGGGCAAAAATAAATGACAAATTACCAAATGCTGCTCCATGCTTTTGCACTGATACAATTATATTTATATCTGTGTGCATATATATATATAATTACATATATATGTGTTGGTGTGTGTGAATGTATAATTGTTAAATTGGACTACAAATTAACGCAATTAAGCTGCAGTGTTTTCGTTGTAGAAATGCATCTCTCTATAAACCTGTAATTAAATGAATTACTACAATTCTTCATTCTGGAATGTGTCCACGGATACGTATTAACCGCTTCCCTCATGGAAGTTTTACTAAATATCACATTTCCTTTCTTTCCTTTATTATATATATATATATATATATATATATATATATATATATATATATATGAGGTTGGTGCAAAAGTAATGACGTAATAATGTCGTTTTTTAACGTTAAAAATACGTCAAAAAACGACATTATTACGTCATTATTTTTGCACCAACCTTATATATATATATATATAATATAAATTCCCAGAAAAAAAGGCTTAGACAGAAGCGTCAATCTTTTTAAATTTGGATTTTTTAATGTAACTATAACAACAAGAACATTTCGATTTCATTTTTGCCTTGAAAAAGTCGGAAGACGAAACGCGTCGGCAAAATCTAAGATCTTTTTTCCAATTGTCATTTTATACCATGTATATATATATATATATATAAAAAGACCGTGGCAATCATTATCTAAAACCGTGTGCTTATTGTGCGATAGAAAATATTTTATTGTCTACATTATATGAGCTATGAGAATAATATATATATATATAATGTGTCTGCGCGGAATTACATCTGATGCAGTTAAGTTAATGAATCTCGTAATTTAGTTTTGTGTGGATATATTATTAAGGCATCATTTTTATTGTGAAAGAATTCAGCATCTTCTTTTGGGAAACTTTTTAAATGTACGAGCGTCGAAGAATTCTAAAAAGTGGCTAAAGCAAAGAAATAAATAAGATTTTCCCATGTCTTAATGACATAATTAAATTAATAAATGAAAAAAATTAAAGGTAAGGGTCTTTGTCTATTCAGCATTAACGCAGTAGTAATTGCAACCTGTATTTGTTTCTATTTCTCCCTCTAATATGCATGGATGCGTGTATATATATATATATATATATATAGATAGATATATCTATCAGTAAGGAAAAGTTTAGTAATTCGCATAGATAATACCAAAGAAGATGTAATCCAGAGAGATGTAATCAGACCAGTTTTTCTTTTCTTTTTTTTTTTTTTTTCGTTTTTTTCGTCCTTGGGGTGAGGTCTAATGAACCAGGTAAAAACCATATACCTAGGGAAATAAATTATAACCAATGGACTTTTAAGCTTGTCTGTTTTCTATTTAAATTGAATTAATATATATATATATATATATATATATAATATATATATATATATATATATATATGTGTGTGTGTGGTGTATGTATGTGTATAAGTTCACCATCGCTAATTCTGGTTTGTAAGTAAATGTACATATGTGTTTAGAAATACAGTCATAAGTAGTATAGAGTCGAAGCTTTTTTTTCTATTTTGTTCTGTGTATACGTCTAAATAGACCCAGTTTTATATATATATATAATCAATGCGTCTTTTTTTCTTACCTTTTCTCGTGAAAAGTTGGTGTATCTTGTTTTTAAATGTCAATAAATTGTCTACTCACCAGTTATTTACTAACGCCTGATGAGATACGTTAATACGCATCGAAACATGACTGCATTTGTGTAGCATTTTATTTTACATGTTTTTGATGTAATCGCCGAAAATATAAAAAGATATATATATATATATATATATATATATATATATATATATATAATCAGAAATACCCAATTAATGTTACCCGGTGTTGAAGTGATTTTGCTTTGTGAAATCCTATTCCTCTTTCTTTCTGTCACCGTCTCAAGTTAGGGAAAGAAAATATAAAATGGAAGTAAGTTTTCGTGTAATGCGTTTTGTTCTTTACTTTAATTCAAACTAAATGTTGTTTTCGGTCATGCAACTGCACATGCGCACGAAGGAGAGAAGCTGAGCCTTTTGAATTTAATTTTTTCTTAAATATATAGATTTCTTTTCCATTTTCTTCTTTTTTTTTTTGTTCGTGTTTCCATCACTTTTGTTATAAAATATTTCATATTTTGATAATGGAACTTCTGGTGAAAGGTTATAAAGGACCTTGATTAAAGTTTAAATTTTTTATGAAACATAAAAATTTATATATCCTTTTCCCATATATATATATATATATATATATATTTAAGTTATAAGGAACTTGGTAAACCGAATTGGTAAATCCAAAGAGGATGAAATCCTGAGAGCTCAATGTTAGGACAGAGCTAATATGTAATGAAAAGGATTTAGGTGAAATAAATTATCGTAATGGTACATTAAAGTGGTTTGCTTTTCATTATTTATATATATATATATATATATATATATATATATATATATATATATAAACTGTTAAATGTAGCCGTTTCTTCACGTCTCCAATAACTTCGTCTTGCACCTCTCGCCTGTGGAACTCCCTCCCCTTTCCCTGTTTCCCTGATAGCTATAATCTCCAACTATTCAAATGTAATGTCAATCGATGTCTCAAGATGCCTTGATCTATCCCCTATCCTTCACTTCATCCTTTCCTCTCTTACTCCTCTTTGCTCTTGCTTCAACTCTCTGTAACCCTTTACGTGCTAGTGGCTTCCCGCCTTGCTTGGGGTGAAACGGTTATATATATATATATATATATATATATATATATATATAGTAAGACGCATGAACTAAGCCTCACTGAAGGCGCCAAATTGCCAGTAACCATACTATGTTGGTTTCTATGTCTGTAGTGTTTATGACTGCAAGCAACATATTGGCGGAATTGAACACATTTTATACATAATGATATCAAATTTAATATTACATAATATATAAAAATATAATTTTCCCTTAAGCAGATTCTGTAGACATTTTAATCTGTGAACCCCATCTCTCCCTACACACACACACACACACACACATTTTACATATATATATATATATATATATATATATATATATATATATGCTTTTTTGTGTGAGTACTCCCTCGTTTGTTTGTGTGATTTGCACTTGTGTCAGTTCGTGTGCAAGTGTTCGTCTGCGCATGCTCGCTAATCTGAAATATTTTGGGGTGTATATGTGTAATTGAAAGATTGCATAAAGTCTGTTTACCTGTGCGCCTGCGTGAGTATGTAAGTGCTCGTGAATGCCGCCTGCTAACACACAGGTGCGCATGCCCAGAGAGGTGTACACCAAACTTGAGGAGTCAGCCATTAATCTTATCTTTCATCAGGACGTAAGGGCAGAGAGAAATTAGGCAAGATAAGGAAGGAAGGTTTATGGTGTGGGCGTGAATATGTGTCACAAATGATGAGACAAAGAAAGGGAAGGAGGCGGAAAAGAAGAGAACGAAAAACAAATAAAAGAGAATTC
This sequence comes from Acanthosepion lycidas, assembly GCA_963932145.1. Lineage (NCBI taxonomy): Eukaryota > Metazoa > Mollusca > Cephalopoda > Sepiida > Sepiidae > Acanthosepion > Acanthosepion lycidas. Next base: position 38,461,373 of record OZ010611.1, read on the forward strand.
TGGCGAAGAACGTAAGAAAGAAGTGAAGCCTCAGTTGTAGAAAGAAAAAATAAGAAGAAAGAGAGAAAGAAACTAATAAGAAAGGAAAAAAACTATTGAAAAAGCAATTAGAAAGAAATCGAGTCTCAGTCTCAAATATTAATAAGAAAGAGAGAAACTAGTAAGAAAGAACGACAGAAATAAGAAAAAAAAAGAAAAACAAAGAAACTAGTAAGAAAGGAAGAAAGACAAACAGCAAGAAAGTAGAAAGAAAGAAACTAGGAAGAAAGAAAGAAACTAGCAAAAAAGACAGAAAGAAAGTAGCAAGAAAGAAAGAAACTAGCAAGAAAGAAAGAAAAAAGTAGTAAGAAAGTAGCAAGACAGAAAGAAAGACAGAAAGAAAGTAGCAATAAAGAAAGACTGAAAGAAAGTAGTAAGAAAGAAACTAGCAAGAAAGAAAGAAAGAAACTAGCAAAAGTAAGTAGCCAGAAAGAAAGACAGAAAGAAAGAAACTAGCAAAAGTAAGTAGCACGAAAGACAAAGAAAGTCGCACGAAAGACAAAGAAAGAAAGTAGCAAGAAAGAAAGAAAGAAAGAAAGAAACTCGGAAGAAAGAAAGTAATAAGCTAAACAAAGAAAGAAAGGCACTAGTAAAAGAAAGAAAGCACTATTCATAGACGAAAGAAAGAAAAAAAAAATGAAAGTATAGCAAAAGAAAGAACCTGGCAGTTGTAGAAAGAAATAAATAAATAATTAATTTGAATCGAAGAACAATAAGTGAAATCCTATTAAAAGAAAGTAAGAAATCGATATACAAAGAAAGAAAATAGAGGAAAAAGCAAGGAAAGCAAAAAAGGAAAGGGATTATCATTCACAAGGAGGAAAAGGGAATAATTTTAAAGAAATGTATTTTATAGAAAGAAATACATTGACATTCACATGAGGAAAGAAAGGGAGAAAGAAATAATAAAAAATTTTTTTTTTTTTTTTTTTCATAGAATGAAAAAATAATGTATATTGAAGAAAGAAAACGATAGTCATCGAAAGAAAGAGTAAGAGAGAAAAAAAGAAATAGGGAAGGTCAAAGGAACAAGAAACAAAGAACAAAAGTAAAAACTTAGAGAATTAAAGAATAAGACCCGAAGGAAATGGTAGAGTATTTTAAATGATTTCATGAAACGAAAGAGGGTAAAAATGAGAAATAATTGAAGAAAAAAAAAGAAAAGGGGGGGGGGAAATCATCCTGATAAAAGAGAATTCGAAGCAGAAAGAAAGAACTGGTGTAAATGATTTCATGATACGAATGACGAAGAAAAACGAGAAACAAGGGATGAAAACATTTTTTTTTAAAAATGATCGCGATAAAAAGCGAAAGAAATCGAAGCAGATAGAGAGAAAAAAAAAAGAAGGAAAGAAACTAGCCAAAAATAAAGAAAGAAAATGTTAAGATAGAATTAAAGGAAGAAAGAAAGTCGTAAGAAAAGATGAACTCGAGTAAATAATTTCATGAGACAAAAGAAAAAAAAAACATACGAGAAACGAGGGAAGAAAAAACAAAACGAAAAAAACTCGTGATAAGAAGAGAAAGAAATCGAAACAGAAAGAAAGGGGGAAAAAAAAACTCTTTGAAAAAGAAAAAAAACAAATCCGACAGAATCAAAGAAAGGTCGGCTGGAGAAAATGAAGCCACGTCTCAATGCCGATGAAAACTGTATCGGTAAGCTGAATAAAATGCATAAAAGAAGCAAAGATTGGATCATTAAAATAAATAAATAAATAAACGGCTTCAGAATATTCCCCAGCTGTGTTTGGTACGAGAAAATTGCGGAAAAGTACGAATATGTTTCGGCGGGAAAATATTGAAAAACTGGGTCGGCTATGAGTAAGTCTCGTTGTAATTGCCTCTTGTTGGTTCTCAAAGTGTAGAAAGAGTTTAAAATACTTTATACAGCGAGGGGGCAAATAGAAAAGGCGAAAGACATAGGCTAGGATAAGGCAAGCACAAAAAAGAAAATGTAAATTTTGAAAAACAGAAAAAATATACCCAATAAAAATTAGCAAACGAAGTAAGATAGAAAAAAACAAAAAGGTTGGGTTGATGGATTTTATGATATATCGAATCTTGTTGGGTTATCTGAGGTCGTAATCTGTTTTGGTCTCTAAGTAAACATTGCCCAGGTTTTTACGTGAGTCTATAGGTAAATGTTAGTTGCTGTATATAAATATTGAGCAAATTAATACCTGAGTATAGTTGGTCGGTTTTATAATAGATGCTTGATATAAACATTGTTTTTACACTAGAGTCTAAAGATAAAAGTTAGTCTGGTTTATTCTAGAGTCTCTTGGTAAATGTGTATCGAGTTTATACTTGAGTCTTTACGCAAACATTGGTCAGGCATATACTTGAATCTATAAATATGAGTCGAGTTTATACTTGAGCTTATAGTTAGAAGTTGGTTGTATTTATTGTTGAGTCTACTTGTAAACGTTGGTCGTGTTTATACATGAGTTTAGAATGTAACTTTTTTACGGAGTTATCCTTTTATAGTTGGTTCACTTAGCATATTCCGTACTTATATATATATATATATATGTGTGTGTGTGTAAATATATAGAAAAATAGGAAAGAACACGTTGGGTAAATAAGTTCTTTAGTATTTTTGTTTTCATTTTTAAAAAACAGTATTCAATACATAAGTAGAGCCTAAATTATATATAAGAAAAATGGATGGATGGACGGACGGAAAAAGAAAGGAAGAAAATTGGATAGAAGGAAGGAAAAAGAAAAGATGGAGAGGAAAAAAAAAACAAGAAGGAAAAGGAATGAACGGAAGGAAAATGAAAGAAAGGAAAATTGGCGGACAGAAAGAAAAAGAAAGGAAATTGGATGGGAGGAAGCAAAATGAAAGAGGGAGGACATTTAATAGAAGGAAAGAAAAAAGAATGGAAGGAATACGAAAGGAAGGAAGGAAGTAAAAAGAAAGAAAGGAAAATGGATGGACGGAAGGAAGGAAGGAAAAAGAAAGAAAGGAAAATGGATGGACGGAAGGAAGGAAGGAAAAAGAAAGAAAGGAAAATGGATGGACGGAAGGAAGGAAGGAAAAAGAAAGAAAGGAAAATGGATGGACGGAAAGAAGGAAAAAGAAAGAAAGGAAAATGGATGGACGGAAGGAAGGAAAAAGAAAGAAAGGAAAATGGATGGACGGAAGGAAGGAAAAAGAAAGAAAGGAAAATGGATGGACGGAAGGAAAAAGAAAGAAAGGAAAATGGATGGACGGAGGGAGGAAAAAGAAAGAAAGGAAAATGGATGGACGGAAGGAAAAAGAAAGAAAGGAAAATGGATGGACGGAAGGAAAAAGAAAGAAAGGAAAATGGATGGACGGAAGGAAGGAAAAAGAAAGAAAGGAAAATGGATGGACGGAGGGAGGAAAAAGAAAGAAAGGAAAATGGATGGACGGAAGGAAAAAGAAAGAAAGGAAAATGGATGGACGGAGGGAGGAAAAAGAAAGAAAGGAAAATGGATGGACGGAATGAAAAAGAAAGAAAGGAAAATGGATGGACGGAAGGAAGGAAAAAGAAAGAAAGGAAAATGGATGGACGGAAGGAAGGAAAAAGAAAGAAAGGAAAATGGATGGACGGAAGGAAGGAAAAAGAAAGAAAGGAAAATGGATGGACGGAAGGAAAAAGAAAGAAAGGAAAATGGATGGACGGAAGGAAGGAAAAAGAAAGAAAGGAAAATGGATGGACGGAAGGAAGGAAAAAGAAAGAAAGGAAAATGGATGGACGGAAGGAAGGAAAAAGAAAGAAAGGAAAATGGATGGATGGAAGGAAAAAGAAAGAAAAGAAAATGGACGGAAGGAAGGAAAAAGAAAGAAAAGAAAATGGATGGACGGAAGGAAGGAAAAAGAAAGAAAAGAAAATGGATGGACGGAAGGAAGGAAAAAGAAAGAAAGGAAAATGGACGGAAGGAAGTAAAAAGAAAGAAAGGAAAATGGATGGACGGAAGGAAAAAGAAAGAAAGGAAAATGGATGGACGGAAGGAAGGAAAAAGAAAGAAAGGAAAATGGATGGACGGAAGGAAGGAAAAAGAAAGGAAAATGGATGGACGGAAAGAAGGAAAAAGAAAGAAAGGAAAATGGATGGACGGAAGGAAGGAAAAAGAAAGAAAGGAAAATGGATGGACGGAAGGAAGGAAAAAGAAAGAAAGGAAAATGGATGGACGGAAGGAAGGAAAAAGAAAGAAAGGAAAATGGATGGACGGAAGGAAGGAAGGAAAAAGAAAGAAAGGAAAATGGATGGACGGAAGGAAGGAAGGAAAAAGAAAGAAAGGAAAATGGATGGACGGAAGGAAGGAAGGAAAAAGAAAGAAAGGAAAATGGATGGACGGAAGGAAGGAAAAAGAAAGAAAGGAAAATGGATGGACGGAAGGAAGGAAAAAGAAAGAAAGGAAAATGGATGGACGGAAGGAAGGAAAAAGAAAGAAAGGAAAATGGATGGACGGAAGGAAGGAAAAAGAAAGAAAGGAAAATGGATGGATGGAAGGAAAAAGAAAGAAAAGAAAATGGATGGACGGAAGGAAGGAAAAAGAAAGAAAAGAAAATGGATGGACGGAAGGAAGGAAAAAGAAAGAAAGGAAAATGGACGGAAGGAAGTAAAAAGAAAGAAAGGAAAATGGATGGACGGAAGGAAGGAAAAAGAAAGAAAGGAAAATGGATGGACGGAAGGAAGGAAAAAGAAAGAAAGGAAAATGGATGGACGGAAGGAAGGAAAAAGAAAGAAAGGAAAATGGATGGACGGAAGGAAGGAAGGAAAAAGAAAGAAAGGAAAATGGATGGACGGAAGGAAGGAAAAAGAAAGAAAGGAAAATGGATGGACGGAAGGAAGGAAGGAAAAAGAAAGAAAGGAAAATGGATGGACGGAAGGAAGGAAGGAAAAAGAAAGAAAGGAAAATGGATGGACGGAAGGAAGGAAGGAAAAAGAAAGAAAGGAAAATGGATGGACGGAAGGAAGGAAGGAAAAAGAAAGAAAGGAAAATGGATGGACGGAAGGAAGGAAGGAAAAAGAAAGAAAGGAAAATGGATGGACGGAAGGAAGGAAGGAAAAAGAAAGAAAGGAAAATGGATGGACGGAAGGAAGGAAAAAGAAAGAAAGGAAAATGGATGGACGGAAGGAAGGAAAAAGAAAGAAAGGAAAATGGATGGACGGAAGGAAGGAAAAAGAAAGAAAGGAAAATGGATGGACGGAAGGAAGGAAAAAGAAAGAAAGGAAAATGGATGGATGGAAGGAAAAAGAAAGAAAAGAAAATGGATGGACGGAAGGAAGGAAAAAGAAAGAAAAGAAAATGGATGGACGGAAGGAAGGAAAAAGAAAGAAAGGAAAATGGACGGAAGGAAGTAAAAAGAAAGAAAGGAAAATGGATGGACGGAAGGAAAAAGAAAGAAAGGAAAATGGATGGACGGAAGGAAGGAAAAAGAAAGAAAGGAAAATGGATGGACGGAAGGAAGGAAAAAGAAAAAGGAAAATGGATGGACGGAAGGAAGGAAGGAAAAAGAAAGAAAGGAAAATGGATGGACGGAAGGAAGGAAAAAGAAAGAAAGAAAGAAAGGAAATCAGATATAAAGAAGGAGAAAGGAAATGAAAGTAAAGGAAATGAATGGACGGAAAGAATAAGAAAGAAAAAAAAAAGGAACGAATGAAAGAATATGAAAGTAAGGAAAATGGATTTGATATAAGTAAAAGGAAGTTTTCCTTTTGTTTTATATATATATATATATATATATATACATATATAAATCAAAAAAAAAAACAATCAGTTTAATAATCTACAGTTCTTTAGCATTTATTGCAAAAAAAATTAGAGCTTAATATTATAATATATATTTTAAAATGTTTTCATCACGACACAGAAATTACTATGTTTCTGAACTAAAAATTAAAATAAAATGTTTGTTCCATTATCAAGTGATGTTGAATAACTTCAGAAAAAATGATTTACTTTTTAAAGCCAAGTATTATTATATTTAAGAGTTTAAGTTGGAAGGGGGAATGAGATATCAAAATTATAAATGGGTGTTGTCTATTTTGACGAATCAGTGAACAGGTCTATTCTAAGATGGAAAAGTGAAAAATGTAGGTTAAAGGTTTGGTGTGGGTATGTAATTGCACCTTGCAAATACAGGCTCTAGTCTATGAGACGTGTCATCCTGTCTACATTTTCTGGAACTTATATAAGACACATTAAATACAAGGGTTTATTTGTATCGAACCATGGGTTAGTTTTGGCATTTTTATTTATTTTATAAACAGAAATATATATATATATATATATATATATATATATATATATATATACACATACTCGAATTCGACATATGAGGGTCAAGCAGATCAGTTCCTAGGAAACCGACAGCCCGAAAACAGCACATGAGATTTGATTATAGTGGTGAAGGTTTTGTCCAGGACCATCCACACTTTTTGAAGGGCCAAATTCAGAGACCTGGTGCACTAAGTGCCACAGGGTCCCCAAATGACCCTCCGCAGGTTTTGAATACAGAGTTGTCCTTCTCCTAGACCAGTTGCCATCCAAGGCTATAGAACGCAATCTGTCCTGCTATTTACCCAACGCTGAATGGAGAAAATCCATACCTTTCCCAAGGGTATTAGCGCGTAAGTGAATGTAATGGATTCGATTGCAAACCGTTATTCATTATTATAGCGTCTCTCTCTCTCTCTCTCTCTCTCTCTCTCTCTCTCTATATATATATATATATATATATATATATATATATATATATATATATATAATGTGTGTGTGAGAACATTGAAATCAATACTCAGAAGCGACAGGCTGTTTCATGCTAGACACAATCGTCAGGCCTGATGATTGCGTCTAGCATGAAACAACCTGTCGCCTCTAAATGTTGACTTCAATGTTCACTTTTATATTTATATTTACATACGCTCTATCTCTGATATTGAGCACTTTATCCCATAGATATAGCACACTTTAACACACACACACACATATATAATATATATATATATATATATATATATATATATATAGTTGGATTGATGTGATTTTGTGAGCCTGGGTTTCACGCTCTTTCATCCACAAACTGTTTCGCTGTATCACAGCTCATCAGTTTGATTAGACGTCCCGTTACCTCTAACTATATATATATATATATATATATATATATATATATATATATATATATACCAAATAAATAAACAAACAAACCACACCCGCAAAACCGCCAGGACATATTACTCACAATGACCTACTGGCCCATATATATAAATAGCCGAGGAAATATCCAGCATTCGCGGCCTGACGATTGCGTCCAGCATGAAACAGTCTGTCACCTCTGAATGTTGACTTCAATGTTCCCTTTTATATTTATATTTACATACGCTCTATCTCTGATAGTGAGCACTTAATTCCATAAATGTAGCACACCTTCAAACTATATTTCTTCATATATTGTTTTATTTTAATTTGATAAATTATATATATAAGGAAATAAAATCCAGCAATAATATTCACTCACTTTCGTTTATGTATCACTTTGTGCCCTCCTTAATCTGACATTTATTTACACAGTTATTAGGTTGGTGCAAAAATAATGTCGTTTTCTCTCATTAACATATGTGAGAAAACGAGATTTTGCATCAACCTAATAGCATTAAGAATATTTTAGAGTATTCTTAACTTTAAATATTTTGAAACTTAACGATATTTTTTACTTCTGTTAATAAATATACGCAGCAAAATAAAATTCTGACATTTACCTTAAAGTTGAGCATGGGACGAAACGTATTGGTAAAGAAAAATTTCTTTTTCTCTTTATTCATAAATATATGGAAAACATTCGAATTCGAATTTTTATATAATGTATCTTCCTTAAAAGAAAATACTATACGAGAAATTAAAGAAAAAAAATCTAAACCGCTGAAAAGTTTTCTCAACTCAAGTTTTCAGAACGAATACCTCCTAAAAAAGAATGGAATCAGTTATCAAACTTATATTTTGAGTAACTTTTCCAACGAATGCCCAAAATTTGTGTTGCAGTAATCAAGGCTAAAGGAGGATATTTTGACGAGAGAAAAATGTAATCATAAAATGCTTTTCTAATAAAAAAAAAAAATAAATAAAAAATGTCTCACTTTTTTTGAACCATGTTCAATTTTCTCATATTCAAAATACAAGACAATACTTTTGGGGCCAATTTAAAAAATTATTAGGGGTTTTCCGCAATCTTTTGGAGGATAGTATAGTGTGTGTGTGTATATATATATATATATATATATTATATTATATATATATATATATATATATATATAAGGACGCAACCAACCAAAGTAAGGTTTATGCGTATGTAAATTGATGTTGTTGTGAACGTAGGATACCCACAAACGAGCGAGCTCGATCAAGAGCAGAGGAACAATTACACGCAAAAACGCGCGCGAAAAACACGCGCATGCGCACACACAATTTTTATTCCTCTTTCTTAATTCCGCCAGATATGTCGACGTAAATAATCTGAATACCCACATTCCGATTCATACATTGCAAAGACCTTTTAAAATTTCCTTACCATTATACATTCATATTCCAAATCTGTTTCTCTGTCTGGCTTTCTATCATGGAATTTCTCTTATTATCTTTCTTTTCTCTTCTCTCCCTTCCTTCTGACTTCAGCCACCATCCATCTTCAATGTGGCGCCTCCTTCGCATCTGTTACCCAGAATCGAATCATCAAAGCCGAGGTAGAACCACGTCACGCATACCTGAAATCCGGATATGCCCTGAACGCTGTTCGATGTTTCGCTGGCGACAACGTGGCAGGCGAGGTGGGAGGTGGGGTGGAGCGTGGACATTGGGAAGAGAAAAGAAGGTTTGAGAGGAGTGTGGGGGGGGGGGCTGGAACTTTGGCCCACCGAATTTTCGTATTTCCACCCACCCCTCCCAGGAATTTATTAATTTTTCTTTTCTTTTTTTTTTTTTTTTTTTTTTTTTTTTCTTTTAAGAGAATATTTTGTGTGTCTTGTTTTTGTTTCTTATATCTGTACGAAACAAACAATGGTTACGGAAGGAAATTGAGTTACACAGATAGAAAATATGAATAGGCTGATATATCCGCCGATTCATATATATATATATATATATATATATATATATATATATATGTCTGTGTGTTAAATTGGGATAAAAAGATATGAACAGTAAGATAGAAAATAATAACTTAGATACATATTGAGATATAAGAAGACTGAGGGACACACACACATATATATATATATATATATATATATATATAGAGAGAGAGAGAGAGAGAAAGATAGAAAAAGGAATGGTGTGAGAAGAATTAGATTGATAAGAATAGAATTAGATAAACTGACAAAAATATAAATACATTGATAAGAATAGGATTAGATTGATAGAAATAGAATTAGAATTATAAGAATAGAATTAGTGACTGATAGAAACAATAAGATATACAGATTAGAAAGGATAGAAGTAGATAGGCTGATAGAAATAGAATTAAGATTGATAAGGATAGAATTAGATAGGCCGATAGAAATAGAATTAAGATTGATAAGGATAGAATTAGATAGGCCGATAGAAATAGAATTAAGATTGATAAGGATAGAATTAGATAGGCCGATAGAAATAGAATTAAGATTGATAAGGATAGAATTAGATAGGCCGATAGAAATAGAATTAAGATTGATAAGGATAGAATTAGATAGGCCGATAGAAATAGAATTAAGATTGATAAGAATAGAATTAGACTGACTGAGAAAAATTAGATTGACGGGAATAGATTTAGATGTACAGAGTGATAAGAATGGAAAGAGATAGCTTGATATGAATAGAAGTAGATAAGGACCAACTGAATAGAGGGTCGGATAGGTATAAACAGACTGAAATAGTTCTAGGCGGAAAGCTTTCACTAATATGGCGATGAAGTGAAGTTTGCTCTTCTGCCGCGATGTAAAGTTGAGATTGAATGTAAAATGTGCCTCTCAGCGCAAAGTTCGTCTCGGCTGGCTTCGAAGATTGCAAGAAGAAACAGGTGCCATTTCAACATCTGCTTTTGCTTTCTTGACCCCCCTTTGCTTCCTTTATCCTCCCTTCGCTTCGACGCCCCCCCCCCCATTTTAGTCTTTTTTTTTATTTGTTTTATTCTCGGGCACTTTTTTGCTTACATCCCATTTCTCACCGTTCACTATTCAATTTTCCCTTCTGTATTGCTCATCTCCCAGCTTTTCTCAAAGTTTATTTAACTTAATACGACAGACCGTTTTGCCCTGGCAAATACGAGCGAGAGTAAAAAAAAAAAATTCGCTTATCATCAGGCGTGTCTTCCTGCCTGCCTGCCGTGAAAATCAACATTCAGCATCACCAAAATTGTTTGGAAGCCGTCCTTAACAATACTAAGCGTGACCGGGGGTTCGAACGTACTGGCCTTGATCATCTACTGATCACACCAGATTTTGCGATCACACTCAGAAACGTAAGGTCCGTCCAGACGAACCACAGGTCCTTTAAACAAACAATTGCCTGAGAAGGTGCCCGCAACATGGATTATTTTATTGTTTTGAACGAAATTATTAAAGTAATATATACTCGACTCTCCCGTCGAATTCGACGTATGAGGGTCAAGCAGATCACTTCCTAGGAAACCGACAGCCCGACAACAGCACATGAGATTTGATTATAGTGGTGAAGGTTTCGTGCAGGACCATCGACCCTTTTTGAAGGGCCCAATGCAGAGCCCTGGTGCACTACGTGCCACAGGGTCCCCGACCCTCCACAGATTTTGAATTCAGAGTTGTCCTTCTCCTAGATCAGGTGCCATCCAAGCCTATAGAACCCAGTCTGTCCTGCTATTTTACCCATAGATGGAGAAGAAGAGGATTCACACCTTTCCAAAGTGAATGTAATGGAATTCGAACTCTGCTTTCCGATTCCTCAATCCAAGCCGCTATCCATTACGCCACTGTTATATATATATATATATATAGCTTCGTCAGAGATTGAGAGAAAGCTGTTTTCTCTCAATCTCTGACGAAGCTTTAAAAACAAGACTTTGGTATTTTCAATTTTGTTTAGGCTAGTTCTCATTGGTCACTCGCGTATTCAGTCAGTCATGTGCCATGCGTGAGACACGCTTCGGCGATCATGTATCTTTCGATACATGACTGACCAGGTAGTTTTTTTTTTGTTTTTTTTTTGCCGCAGTAGGTTACCATTCCTTTCTACAGTAGACCAGATGCCATCCAAGGCTATTGAACCCGGTCTGTCCTGATATTCACCCATAGCTGGGGCGTGGGAAAAAAGAAAAGAAGAGGATTCGTACCTTTTCCGTAAGTGAATGTAATGGATTTGCCTGGAATTCGAACTCGGCTCTCCGATTTTTCAATACGAGCCGCTATTCATTACTCCACCGTGCCTCCTCACGTATTACGGACATTAAAATTCTATATGTATGCAATTTTGTGAAGATTCTTCTATGTCTGAACGAGCATTGGATGGTAATGTGTATTTGCAATTGTGTATGGCAACAAAGTATTTAATCTCAGAAATATAGACAGATACTGAAGAAGGCCGGAGCGTACAACGGACAAAACATTGTGATAAATATGGCAACAAAGATGAGGACAATAGTCCGAATAATGTAAATAGTGTGCATAATACCTCATCACAGAAATATAGACAGATACATAATTATGTTGTTACAATTGTGGCCGCCAATAGTGAATCCTGGTAGGACTTCTAGTTATTTCATTGATAGCAGACAAGGAAAACAAATTACAAAATTTCCTACAGAAGATAGCGCCGGAGAGTGTGAAGAAAGGACTAAGCATAAACTACAAGAAAACAGAATGCATAGTTATCAGTAAAAAGGTGAGCCTGAAATACGATTTGCAGGTCGGGAACACTGGAATCAAGTGGATGTTTAAATATCTGGGAAGCGTTCTGAGAGAGGACGGTAAATGCGACACTGAGATCCGTAGACGTATTAGGATGGCCAAGGGAGCATTCCAAAACCTGGGCAGAGTATTGCGAAACGGGAGGATTTCTTTGGTAACGAAGAAAAGAATACTGAGCTGTTACGTGACATCTGTTCTTCTTACGGTAGCGAATGTTGGACGATTTCCTCAAAGATGAAGAAGAGATTCGAGTCGAAGAAGATGTGGTTCTGCAGAAAGATGAAGAAGATATCATGGACCGAGCATGTGAGCAACGATGAGGTTTGAGTGAGGATGAAAACAAGGAGGGGGCTTATACTTAACATCAGGAAGAGGCAGCTAAAGTTTCTGGGACACTGGATGACAGAACGTGGTCTGGGGTAGCAGAGGGAAGGAACTTGTTGAGAGCTACAAAGGATAGAAGGAAGTGGAGACCCATGATCGCCTACATCCTGAAAGGACATGGCACACAAAAAAGCGAAGACACAGTCTTGTCTTATACCCCTTTCCATGTTTGTATATCTGCTGAACTTAGTTTTTGTCCGTATGTAGGCGGTTTGCAGCCAGTATAGGTTCTTGATTATTCTAATATCCTTTCCAAATATGTCAAAGTCGCCTAGCAGCTCCAATATAGCTTTGTAGTGTAGTTTGTCGTACGTCTTTGCGTAATCTATAAAACTCGTGCACATGTTCTCTTGTATTTGCATTGCTCTTTCTGATGACATTGAGATTAAATAATTGCCTTCCTTGTTCCAGTGTCACCATAATTTTTGCCAGACAAGATATGCTGCAATAATCAATTCACGGACGAATATTACATTTACAAATGTGCAAGATAGATTCTGACAAGACAATTCAATATACCGTAATTTCTCATGTATAATACGCCCTCATCCATAATACACGCCCTTAAAATTGTGCTGAAAATGAGATAAAATGTTTCGGCTCACGCATAATATGCACCCTTGTTTAGTAATCAAACCCTATAAATTGTACCTCTCCAATTTCATTACGGCCAGCATGCCTACTCTTATTTTTTTAAAAATAGTTTTAAACATAGAGTAATATTATTCTAATTTAGTTTTATGATAATTCTTATTTTATTTTACGGCAATTTTTTAAAGATTTTTTTTGTAGCTGTGCATAATACGCACCGTTGATTTTGGTTACTATTTTTCAGAAAAAAATACGTATTATGCATGGGGAATTACGGTAATCACCCCACTTTATATCACTGACGGAATGAGTTTCTCCTCCATGCTGATGACAGACAGAAAGGGTGATGATTAATAGAGAAGTTTTGGGGGCGTTAAAATGTACAAAACCATGCGTTACCCGCGGTTATCCATTGTTTGGAGATCCTTTTCAAATGCAATTTGCCAATTTTACTTTGTTGGACTTACTGCTAAGACAAGGAGTGAATAGTTATGTCATCAGCATAAAGAGAAACTGATTAGATCGGGAAGGTCTTTGCTGAAGATTAGAAACAACGTCGCTTCAAGAATAGATTCTTGGCGGGTGGGGGTTGGGGGTTTCGGCCTTAGATGCACTGTCTCGAAAATAAGTCAAATATTCGCTGGGATTTAGGCAGTAGTTACCGGTTGTAAGTTAAGCCTAGTAAATATCATTGATGTATTGAGTCTGAGTCTCACCAAGTGTTCGAAACGTGTGCCAGATTAAGGCTGTTACTGTAGTCACTTGGGTTATTACTCTTTGGAACAATATTCCTGGCCTTGTACATCCCGGGCATGACGATAAACTACATCCGCGTCCCGGGCATGACGATAAGCTACATCCGCGTCCCGGGCATGACGATAAGCTACATCCGCGTCCCGGGCATGACGATAAAGTACGTCCGCGTCCCGGGCATGACGATAAAGTACGTCCGCGTCCCGGGCATGACGATAAAGTACGTCCGCGTCCCGGGCATGACGATAAAGTACGTCCGCGTCCCGGGCATGACGATAAACTACATCCGCGTCCCGGGCATGACGATAAACTACATCCGCGTCCCCGGTATGACGATAAGCTGCATCCGCGTCCCCGGTATGACGATAAGCTGCATCTAACAGCAAGGCCTCTGATCAGGAGGTTTTGAGGAACGTGAAACCACATCTTAATTGCTGGTGTTCCAGGTTTACCCTAACCTAGGTTGGTAGTACCTGTTAGGTTCCCAGCTATGGGCAAATAGATGACCCCACCCCACACTAGTGTCAAAACATTATGAAAGTGTAAAAATAGATTTTAATACTAGCAATACTTTTTTGAAAAAGATATTGCCAGCAATACATTTTTGAATATATATATATATAATATATATATATAATATATATATATATATATTCAAGTATATGATTGGTGTTTACGGAATAAATTCCAATAACCAAAAAATACTATTCTTAAGAGTACTTAATACAGAGGAGAGCAAATATAATTTCAACATAATCACTTGGTAAGACTCGAGAAGTGTTGAAACAAAATGATTGTTTTTGTAGTGATTTTATAACGTATTTATATTATAATTTTCATATATATATATATATATATATATATATATATATATATATATATATATATATATTAGCAGCAATATATTTTTGAAAAAAATATTGCCAAAAATAAAAATTTTGTCGGCATTAAATAACCCATTGAGGTTGATATACCGTAAAACAAAGCAAACTAAACCTGTCATTGTGCCAAGTATAATTAAGCTAATTATCTATATTCTCATGAGTTTAGAGAAAGGAAAAATGTAAAGTAAATAATCACTTTCTTATTGGTGATGGTTGTGATGAAATTAAATTTTCTTCTCAAAAAATTGTTGAGAAATGATCAGGCGATGGGGACGGTCGTGAAGAAAACCTGGCCGTGTTTGTGAAGAGGTGGATGGAGATCAACTGGGAGGTGGCGAGAGGAAGTGTGTAATTAGCGATTGATTAATTAATCCATTATCCGCGCTTAAATCGACACATATAATCCCAACCATCTCCGATCGACTCCTATTACGCCTTGGGCGCCTCGGCGTACGATAACGCCAAGCGAGCTAGTCTGGTTGAACATTATCACTATGCAGTGATTGTCGATTCACATCGAGAGCCCGTACATCGTTTTCAGTCGATTTTTGCAGGACACCGATTTTATATGATATCAGGGGAAAATATCAAGAGGGCGCCATTTAACTGGACTACATTCTCCGATCAAATGTCTTGGAAATGTTTCATCCGGATGTGGCACAAGACCGAAAGTATGGTGACCCCAGTGAGGATCGAACATGTTTCGTCCATGTAATGATCTCATGCGAATTGAAAAATACGATGCAGTGCCGTCTTGTTGAATTTATATCTGACGCCTTTCTGATAAAGAAAGTTCACCTAAATGCATCGATCATCGAAGTTTAGCCGATGTTAAGCAACGTTGAATCTGGTCAGTATCCTAGATGGGTGACAGCTGTGGTATACCAGATGCTGAAATCTTGGATGTACCGGTGATGTAACGGAGAAAGTCTTGGAATGAGAAATCGGAGAGCCGAGTTCGAACTCCAGTCGAGTTCGTTACATGCACTTACGTGCAAATACCTTTTTTGCTCCTAGATGTGGTAGTAAATCAGAAAATCATTATTATCTCCCTCACCAAAAAAAAAAAAAAAAAATATCGATAAGCTGTAAAAGGACAAATCTATCAAACAATCGAAGTTAAGCAGTGTCAATTCTGGTTTGTCTTTGAGTGACCACATTGGAATACCAGATACTGTAAACAAAATCCTACATTCCATAATATAGGCTTTAAATAACTCACAAAAGTTATCAGAGGTTGACATAATAGACAGAGAACATCAATGGAAAATACGAAAACTTAAGGAATCGACACATATGCTAGGCCAGGGGTGGGCAAACTTACGTTGCACGCCAAGCAATTTCCAGTGTCACGCAGCCGCAAATCACATCACGAAATTCGAACCATTAACTACTACGACGCAAAGAAGATATTTAGCTGTTTCAGTTTTAATATATACTAAAGTATATATACTATATATCATTGTATTAAATATATTGTAGAACAGATATATTGACCTTGACTTGTATAAAAAATATGTATGCTGTTGGCACACTGAATGAATTTAAAACTCTAAGGTAGCTCATAGCAAAAGGTTGCCGACCCCTGTGCTAGGCTACAAAAATCTGAGCCGGCCAATCATAGAAATGAATACAATAGCAACCAGAAATATGGAGTATTAGATAAAAGCAATAATAACAAGAAAATTGCAATATAAGTTCTGATAAAAAAAAATGATCCTGAGACATTAAGTTTATACACTGATGTTGTGAAGGATAAATGTCCCAGTGTATAAAAGCGATGATTATATCCAGTGACTTGACCTAAAGTGTTGTTAATTCAATAAAAAAAATTGAACAGTGAAATTAAAGGAAGATAACTTTGACATCCGGAAGTAGGCATGGCACAGGGAATTAAAACAATCTACCCCGGTGGACGAAAAAAGCGTTTCGTTCAAAATTCTAAGTACCTGAAAAAGGCCAGACCATACAAAGGCCAAAACGTCGGGAAAAGGACAATAAAGATGAGGACAACAGTTTGAACAATGTAAATAATGTAACCCACAAAGGGTTGATAAGCCGTAAAAAATCAATCAATCGTCTAATGCAGGGATCAGAAACCTCTTGAGAGTGTGTGTGTCCGTGTTGCAAAGAAAGGACCTTCAACAACCAGTACCTGAATTTCGTAATGAATGCATGTTTTTTTGAAGTGGCTCCTACCTCGCTGATATTATTATAGAAAACAATTTCTTTTGGTTTTTTTTTTGGTTTTTGTTTTTTTTTTTTTTTGTCTACCTCGAACTATTTCTATGAAGCAAGCAATATTTTGCAGTGGCAAACAACATTTATTTCCATACTAGCAATATAACCCCTCTTCGGCCGGAATTTTTATAGATACAGATATTTTTTAGAGATCTAGATAATGTTATTGTAATATTTTAAACTATTTATTTTTATTAAAGTTTTTATTGAAAGATATATATATATATATATATCCAAGAACAGATAATAGATAGTAAAACGTTACTGAGTTATAATGGACAGGAAGTTGTGGAGAGTCATTGTCAACAACAATCTGTACTCAAAACCGGCACTGAAAAATTATCTATCAAACAAAAAAAAATTAATCGAAATCGGATGAAAACTGTAAAAACGCATAAAACAACATCTGATCACACACACATACATACACACACATACATTTTGAGAATTACATATATATAGATGCCATTGACAAGGACTTTGATCACCAATGTCCTTGTGCCTTACTAAACCAAAGCCAGCGTCGATGTTCATCTACGTATCGATTCAGTCATATCTCCTTTTTGTATGCTTTTTTTTTCCTTTCATTTCATTTTTGTTTTATCATCCGAGCACCAAATGTTCACCTGCCTTGATCACTGCCCCTTCCTCACCTTAAATATTCAGTCGTGTCTTCCTAGAGCCCGCCCCCACCCACCCAAACTCAAGTATTTCTCTGCAATGATCATCATAAATGTAGCCCTAAGTAAAAAATGTCCCATTTCTGAACATTCTGTTTTATTTTCCCAAACTTTATAAATGGTAATATTGGTGGGGGTTGAGTCGATGAGACTATTCACAGGATAGAGAGAGAGAGAGAGATGCCTGGTGAGTGTCAAAAGGGGGTCGATCAATAAATCGTGGTGAATTACGACTAAAACTCAGCAATTTCCCGCCAAATATCAATGCCCTTACTACTGCTCAACAACCCCCCACCCCTTACCGTTTAATGATGTCAACCAATTCAATAAAAAAGTCTATTTATTTTTAATGTGCTTATTATTACCTATATCATTACTTATTTATTTATTTTTCTTCTTGTTAATCTTCTTATTCTTTTTATTCTTTCTCTTCTTCTTCTTTCTCTTCTTCTTCTTCTTTCTCTTCTTCTTCTTCTTTCTCTTCTTCTTCTTCTTTCTCTTCTTCTTCTTCTTCTTCTTTCTCTTCTTCTTTCTCTTATTCTTCTTCTTTCTCTTCTTCTTCTTTCTCTTATTCTTTCTCTTATTCTTATTCTTATTCTTCTTCTTATTCTTCCTCTTATTCTTTCTCTTATTCTTTCTCTTCTTCTTATTCTTCTTATTCTTATTCTTTCTCTTCTTCTTATTCTTCTTTCTCTTCTTCTTATTCTTATTCTTTCTCTTCTTCTTATTCTTATTCTTTCTCTTCTTCTTATTCTTATTCTTTCTCTTATTATTATTATTCCTCTTCTTCTTATTCTTATTCTTTCTCTTATTATTATTATTATTATTCCTTTTCTTCTTCTTCTTCTTATTATTATTATTCCTCTTCTTCGTTATTTTTCTCTTCTTATTATTCCTCTTCTTCTTCTCCTTATTATTATTCTTTTACTTCTTATAATTATTATGATTATTATTCCTATTCTTATTCTCTTATTATTATTATTATTTTCTTTGATTTCTGGCGTTTACACATTTCTTTCCGGGTCCCGCCCAGGGACCTAAGGTTAGAAATGGCATCATGACACTTTTCACTGACCAAAAGAAAAATAAATAAATAAATAAAAATATTACATAGATAAAGCCCTTCGTAAAGTGTGGGCTGTACTTGTCAGAACAATTTTTTGTATCTCCTTGAGGCATGGACTTCCAGGAGTCCCTGCAATTAGTCTACTGCAATATTTTCCAACCAGTCCTAGGGCTCCAACTACAACAGGGATTGTTGATGTTCCCATATGCCGCATTTTCGAGACCTCTATTTCAAGGTCCTTGTATTTTGACAGCTATTTGAATATCTTCAAAGATACATTGCAGTCAGCAGGGACTGCCATATCAATAAGGAGGCACCGTTTTTGTTTGTGGTCTTTAATAACAATATCTGGGCGGTTGGCCTTGATTGTTCTGTCAGTGTGAATTGTGTAGTCCCATAGAATTGTAACAGGTCCTATATTATTGTTATTATTATTATTTCTCTTCTTTTATTATTATTATTATTATTATTCTTTCTCTTCTTCTTACTAAAAGAAAAATGTCTAGTATGAGGGCCGGTGCTAGGGTCTTTTTCCTCTGACCGAATCTATGATAAGGAGCCTCCTGACTCTACTACAATCTATTCATATAAAATTCATATAAAATACAAATTTTATTCTAACTTATAATAATAGATCATATGCAATATAGGTAAACAATTCAAGATTGAAAATAGATACAATGTATGTAAATACAAATTAGAGACATGTCATAATAGCTCATTCTATCTTAAATAAATCAACCATTATTTGCAGCAATCTTTAACATCAACTTGAGATTTTTTTTTCTTGTTAAAAAGTTGAATAATTTTAATACACTCAACTTTATGGATAAAAAAAAAACAGTAGATTTTATATAGCGTTTTTTCGAGACTTAGCATGAGCCACAGAAATTCACCAGAATTACGTCAAAATCCACGAAAACTTTTCCTTTTCATCCTTTAATAATCAATTGTACTTAGTTTAATTTGTAACGTATATAAATGTCGATAAAATAAGCAAATGCTGATAAGATAGCGAGGGTCGCAAAGCACTGCCCGGGATCCCCAATTTTGTCCCCGTTCCCGTTTGGGTGGTTCAAGGGTAGTACGCACCGGCCCTATCGAGTATAGAAATGGAAAATGAAAAATAAATTAACAAATGCAAAGCTAAATGAACGTTATCTACAAATGAAGGAAAAGGAATTTATTGTCTGAAATAAAAACAAAAAGTAACTATTATTGATTGAACATTATACAGTGAAAATTTAAAATCAAAATTCAGTTAATAATCATGTCAGGTTACAGACTTACTGATCCACCATAATAATAATAGATATCTGATTAGTCTTGGTCAGGGTCCACATAATAATTGATATTGATCCCTGGGAGTCAATGGGACTATCC
This sequence comes from Acanthosepion lycidas, assembly GCA_963932145.1. Lineage (NCBI taxonomy): Eukaryota > Metazoa > Mollusca > Cephalopoda > Sepiida > Sepiidae > Acanthosepion > Acanthosepion lycidas. Next base: position 38,481,276 of record OZ010611.1, read on the forward strand.
ATGAGGTCGGTAACTTATTGCTAAAACTCGCCAATTTCTAATCAAATATCAATGTCTTTGCTACCGCTCATCAAACACATCTTTCCCTATTAAAGACGTCAATCAATACAATAAAAGGTATATTCACCTATTTTCAATTTGCTTATTATTATTATTATTTATGAAGATTTTATTATTTTATTATTTACATTATTCGGACCGTTATCTTTATCTTCATTGCCATATTCCCAACCTTTTGGCCACTGTACACCCCGGCCTTCTTCAGGTGATTGGAATTTCGAACCGAAACCTTTATTTCGTCCACCGGGGTAATTTGAAATAGAGAAAGTGAAAAGTGGATAATAAACTATAAAGCTAAATATGAATCTTATAGAAAAACAATAATGAAAGAAGAGGAGCAAATTGGTCGATATCTTCCCCAGGGTCAATATGCCCGATAAGAGTCTAAAGGGGTGGGTAAATAAATCGTGGTAACTTACGACTAAAACACGCCAATTTCCAGTCAAGCCCATCAAACACATCTTTCCCTATTAAAGATGTGAACCAATAAAATAAAAAGGTATATTCATTTATTTTCAATGTACTTATTATTGCCTATATTATGTATGAAGGTTTTATTATTGTTATTTTAAAAAAAAACATGTCTAGTAAAGAAACAGAGAAAGTGAAAAGTGGATAATAAACTATAAAGCTAAATATGAATCTTATAGAAAAAAACAATAATGAAGAAAAAAGAGCAAAGGAACTTGAACATTAAAATAAAAAAAAAAAACATTAATATTTTTGTACATACCTGGGGATCAATGTGGGATTCAGAACTCCATAATGAGGTCAATGGTATAAAAGGTTTGGCGATTCCTTTATCTAGGATCAACTCTGGTTCTATTCATAGATAACCCAATGAGGGATTGGTTGATTATCAATAGCATGGGAGATTAACAGATTAATTATAACTCTACAAGTGTTCCCTCTGATATCGAATTTCAAAAATGTGCACATTGTCCAAACCAGGGATTGAACTCACAATTACTATATCACCAAACAAATCCACCAGCCAACACTTTAATCTACTAGGTTATTGTCCCATGGGACAATTCTTAGTGGTAAACTTGGAGCCTTAAACCTAACCTTCCTGTGAGGCAATGAGGACCTCCTTAGTTGGATGAGTATAGAAATAAATATAATATGGGAATATAATATATAATATAATATGAGGTCAATAGTCTTAAAGTTTTGGCAACTCCTTTTTCTAGGATCAACTCTGGTTCTATTCATAGATAATCCAATGAGGGATTGGTTGATTATCAATAGCATGGGAGATTAACAGATTAATTATAACTCTACAAGTGTTCCATCTGATATCGAATTTCAAAAATATACACATTGTTGGGCAATGGATTGAACTCACAATTACTATGTCAGCAAATTCACCAACCAACATTTTAATCAAATAGGATATTGTCCCATGTGATGATTCTGAGTAGAAGACTTAGAGCAGTGAGTGTATCAAAAAGAGGGGGGTTATTAAATGCCTGGTGATCAAAGGTGGGAGGTTGATAAATCAAAGTGACTTATGAGAAAAACTCATCAATTCCGTGCCAAATATCAATGTCTTCCCTACTGCCCATCATTCCCGGATTACCTATATTATTGAACATTTTTTTTTTCCTGTCGCAGTTTCTGTTATTCTTTGAACAAACACGTTCATTACTTTTAGTTTAAAACACCCCCGGAAAGTATTTTTAACACGGAGATGGGTGTTTCTATTAGGTGTTGACACATTTATCAACAACATGATATTTGATAAATTTTTCTAAGGAGATAATATTAGGTTGGTGCAAAAATAATGACGTAATAATGTCGTTTTTTGACGTTACGTCAAAAAATGACATTATTACGTCATTATTTTTGCACCAACCTAATAGATATAAAATTGCATCTCGAATACAACGTAAATGCATTTTTTTTAAATATATTTTTTAATTATTCAATAATATTTTAAATTTAAATTATTTAAAACATGCTAATATTTTATTGAATTTTAAGTAATTTGGCTTTATAGTCTTACTGATGAGGCAGTGTTAGAACATTTCCAATAAATTTTAAATTTACGACAGTTACTGCTCTTATTTTCTGATATTGTTGTGTATGGATGTCCGAATTTACAAAAAAATCGTCACGTTTATACACACAAAAATTTAAAAATTCTTTTTAAAATATTGGGGTCGATTAATTGTAGTATTTTTTTTAAATTTATTGTTAGTAAATGCAGTTTTTATTTAATAACGATATTACTTGACCGCTACAAATCAATACACAATTTTAAAAGAATTAAAGTTTTTATAAAATATTCTAATTACAATATTTTAAAATAAAACAATTCTTGTAAAAATTCATTATTAATTAAAGTTTTTTTTTTCATAAGTCAATAGTGTCCATAATATAATTTATACATAAAAGCAGTTAAAGCTTTTATAATTAAATAATTAATAATTAGTTTATTACAGTTTTTTTTTTTTTTTTTACGATTCAAATCAGATTTTCTCTGTGTGTTTGTTCTTTGATCCAAAAATTTGATTTAAATTCTAGGATTTGTTCTTCTAATATGAACATTAAGGGCTACAAAAAGAATTTTTCGAAATTGTATTAATTTAAATGAATTGGAAATAATAGATATAAAAAAGAAATTGTACTAATATTTTCTAAAAAAAAGAAACATTTAAAAATGTTTTCATTCATTTCTACATAAGTCGTGAAAATTTCATTAAAATCTGACAATTACATGACTTTTGCAAGAATTTCCAAATCAATGTTTTTCATCGCTAAAAGCACGTACGAATTATCCATACAAATATAGGGCTCACCAGTTGGCCCCTGAAAAAAAAATTAACCCAAATTTCAATGGTTCTAAAGGGGATTTAAAAAAAAGATTTTACGTCAAAAAATAAGTTGGTCTTTCCTCTTAATATTAAGACAAATATTTTGACAATAATTTTTTGTTCATTCAGTTTTGGGAATTCTTTTATTATGTATGCTCGGTCATCTTTTAGAGAATCTTTGTAGGAATCTGTCAGTTATTGAGTTTATTTTCCTATTTTCTTTTACATAAATACCATTCTACAGCGGAAAAATTATAAGAAAACATTAACAATTTAATTCCTCTGTTATGTTATATTGATTTTCAATTACTTAATTGTAAACGTTGTTTTGTGAGAGCGTAAGCATAAAAGGGTTTAAAATATGTTTGCAATCTAACAGGAATTGCTTGTGCAGCGTATAGAAATATATCTGCTAATGAATTAGACACACACACACACACATATATATATATATATATATATATATATATATATATATATATATATATATATATATAATTATTTATTTAAAAATATGATTCCAACGCTAAATAAATAATTATATTTATGCTCTACTTTTGTATCGAGCACTATTTTTTTAAAATAATGAGAAAAATACTTAAGAACTTTGGATTATTTACCTAACAAGTTCTTTCTTATTTTCTATATATTTTTACACGCACACACACACACACACCTCGAACCTTGACGAGCCAAGTATAAGGTTGGTGCAAAAATAATTTCGTTTTTTCACATAGTAACATATGTTAGAAAACGAAATTATTTTTGCACCAACCTAATACCTGCAAAACTTTAAATCGATGAGTGTTCCGAAGTTTTCCTTATCTTAAGCACGTTAAATTTTTGGTAATTTACGCATTTTTGCTGGGAGTAATAGACTTGTGTTTTATATATATATATATATATATATATATATATATATATAGAGAGAGAGAGAGAGAGTGAGTGAGTATGTGCGTGTGTTTTCCTGTGGCAAATAACCCGACCGCCCGCTTCCGACAGTTCAGGGTGGTTCTGGCGACACTCTGGCTCCGACTTCCCACTCGACACATCAGAAGATAGCTATTGTCGGTGTCATCAAAATTCATCAAAAAGGTGCCCTACCCTCGTTTGGCGTAAACGTCAAGGCTTTTTTTTTTATTTTAACTTTTTTTTTTTTTTTTGTACAACAGTTTTTCTTTTTTTTTTTTTTTTTTTAAAAAAAAGAAAAAGATTCCATGATATTATTTTGAACAAGGCCTGTCCCGGCAAATGGAGGACAAATCTGACCATATTATTCATCTTGTAGACCAAAGATGTATCAAAAAGCCCCACAATCATCACGGATTCTACAGGCTCCGCTTTACACAAATAGCAATATATATATATATATATATAAGAAAAGCATTCTGCTTTCTTAAAGGATCCCTTTCAACCAACATATCGTTAGAAGAATACTTTACACAATTCGATGGAGAAAAAAGGAACCACGGCTAAAATACAAATTTATTAATAAAAAGGCGGGGGAGATATATACGAGCCAAAAGGCTTATGTAAATGATTCCAAGTGATATAAAACGGGAAGATTTAATCACATAGCCCCTAAAAGACAGACGGCGAATAAAATGATCTTTCTTTCTGTATAGAGATGGTTGATGTAACTTAATGTAGACCGCTTCTGGACGAATCTTTCCCATATATATATATATATATATATATATATATATATATATATATAAACATTTCTAATTCTCTTAGGATTGCTTTACTGTATAGGTTGAATAAGTCCGGTGAGAAGAAACATCTTTGTCTTAGACCTTTTTCTATTTTTGTATATTTACTAAATTATTTTCTATCAGCATGCAGGCGGTTTGCTGCCAGTATAGATTCTAGATTAGTCTGATAAATTACGTTATTGAAATATTTTAATTATTTGAATCAGGTAACTTTTTTTTACTAGTCAAGCTTAGCAAATTCTCAACTTTGAACCTTATTTCATGCTTAAAATCTATCCCCGGTGAGAGTTACACATTTTGTTTTTTTTTGTTTTTTTTTATCTTATTTTATTTTTTATAAGTTGTATAAAGATTCTAGTCATTGCCGTTCTTATAAGCTTCGGGATTTTAAAAAAGTGATTTGCTTTGCAGCAATTAAATATGACTTTAAAATATCTCAAGGCAATGATAAAAACAATTTGCAAATTGAAAGTTATAGTCAATACTGTTGGAATCTTTGCACAAATCTCAAAAAACCTACCAAGAAAACTGGAAACCCAAAGAAGATTTGGAACTATCTAGACGACCGTATCAGAAAATCAATGAGAATACTGAGCAGAACGCAGCAGTACTACAGAGGGTCTGCTGTCACTTGATCTCTAGTAAAAACGTCCAGGCACTTCTCGTGTAACTGACACTTCCAGTTACGCCTCGTGTAAATAAATACAAATAATAAATACGAAAATATTTGGGTAACCATGGTTCTCCACAGCTTCGTTTTCTTTAATATATGTGAATTCCTTTGCAAGCAATGGAAGGGCTTCCCCGTTGCTTTCTTCTAGCAACTGGGTTCAGAATAGCCTTTCTTCTAGACTGATAATTGGTTCTGTATAACCAACTAGTGGTTGAAGGTCAGTGAAATACACATACAAAACAAAAAAAATCGTCTAGGCTGGTTGCCAGCCATCCATAGAAAGCCTAATCTCCTCTGGTATGTAACCCAAAACGACAAAAAAGGGTTAGCGTTTTGACCCTGAGATCCAGGTCTCATCATGGTCGATTTATCAGGAAGACGTTCCCACAATATCTTACAGATTGACCCAAACATTGTGAGTGAAACAGAACAGTTCAGACGCCATCAATATTTTCGGCTAGCCTGAAGTCACAAATCATCGTGGCCGAGGGTTTGTGCACACTGGCTTTTTCAAAAGCTGCTGATCATAATCCTACCAGATTAAGCGTTATCTACCAGAAACTGTTACTAAACTCTGCTAGTTACAGTATAAAACACAGATTGGCTTTATGGGTGTGTCTGAGTAAGCGTTTTTAACAGGGATTAGCTAGCCATTCTATAAGACCGACATACTCAGATACGGGTAGCCAGAAATTAATGGGAAGAATAGGTAAATTCTTGCCTTTCCTAAGGGTAGAAGTGTGAACACAATGGCGTAGGCTAGAATTTTATATCAGTCTGGCAATTCCGTTTTCCGCCTCTGTAACCATTACGATACCGGCAATAGCTACAAAAACAGACCGTGTTTAAAAAGATGGAGATTACGTGTCTTTTTTATGTTTGAAAATCCAGAAATATAATAATAAATATTTCAGTGCTTGGTAGGTGAAGCTCTTCATTTTATCTAACCTTGATGTTGAAGAATAAAGAAATAGTTGGAAATTAAGAATTTTTCTCAGTGCTGAGGTGATATCTGCATTGAATTGTAAAGGCTCCAAGATAAAGAAAGAAAAAAAGTTGTACTCTAAAAGAGAACCAATCTCAGGGAACGAGATCTCAGAATGGAAGGAAAAATAAAGAATGTAAAATTAAAACAAGATGAAAGTGTTCCAAAAATACACAAAGAATTGAATTATTCTGCGGTGGCAGAGTATTGGCCTGGGGTGTTTGAAGTTCAGGGTTTTTTTTTTAACTTTTATTTCTTTACTTTTAGCACATTGTTTTAAATATCAGGGAAACAGTGATTAGCTGTGAGAATTTGAAGGATTTTCTTATGTTTTTTTTAACGTTTCATTTCTTATTATTCAATTGAGCTTGACTTTATTCTCTTCTTTTTCGCCATGTTTATTGTCTTTTCTTTTCATTATACTTTTCTTTCTTTTTTCTCCTCCTTTCTTTCTTCTTTCTTTCCTCTTTTCTTTCTTTCCTCTCTTTTCTCTCTTTCTTTCCTCTCTTTTCTCTCTTTCTTTCTTTCCTCTCTTTTCTCTCTTTCTTTCTTTCCTCTCTTTTCTCTCTTTCTTTCTTTCCTCTCTTTTCTCTCTTTCTTTCTTTCCTCTCTTTTCTCTCTTTCTTTCTTTCCTCTCTTTTCTCTCTTTCTTTCTTTCCTCTCTTTTCTCTCTTTCTTCTCCTTTCTTTCTTTTTTCAATTACTGCTTCCTTTACTCACTTAAATTCCTATTATCGTTCACTCTTTTTTTCATTCTCTTTGTTTCTCGTCTTTCCTTCTTCTTTTCTTCATTTTTTACCTTTCTTTCGTCCGCTTTGTTTCTCATCCTTCCTTTCTTTTTTCTTTTATTTTTTACAATGAGGTTCACTCTGTACAAGGCCCAAGAACCACTCGAAGGATAGCGTTACAGAGTAGGAGGCACCAACCAATCAAGAAGATAAATGCCTCCAACTCTCATTTTCTTTCAATTTAGTGTTACTCTACTGTCGTCTTTCCCTTTTATTTTTATTTTTCCTTTCTTCTGTTCTTTCTTCTTCTGTTCTTTCCTTCATTTTTTCCTTTCTTCCTTTAGTTTTTCTCTTGTCCATTATTTTATTTTCTACTTCTTTTTTCTCTTTCATTCCCTTAGTGTTCGTCGTTTATTTCTTTATTAGTCTTCATTTCTTTTTCCTTTCCTTTGTTTTCTTTGTGGATTCATTCTTTCCTTTTTTCTTTCTGTTTTCTGTCTAATATATTTATCACTAATTCTCACTTTTTTCTTTTCTTGCGCATTTATTTTTCTTGATTATATCTTTTTTCTTTCTTTTTTCTTCTTGTTTCTTTTTTCTTTCTTGTTTCTTTTTTCTTTCTTGTTTTTTTTTTCTTTCTTGTTCTTTTTTTTCTTTTTTCTTTCTTTTTTTCTTTCTTGTTCTTTTTTCTTTCTTGTTCTTTTTTCTTTTTTCTTTCATTTTTCTTTCTTTCTTTTTTCTTTTTTCTTTTTTCTTGTTTTCTTTTTTCTTCTTTCTTTTCTCTTTGTCTTCTTTTTTTTCTTTCCTTTTTTTTCTTGTTTCTTTTTTTTCTTGTTTCTTGTTTCTTTTTTTCTTGTTTTTTTTGTTGTTTCTTTTTTTCTTGTTTCTTTTTTCTTTCTTGTTTCTTTTTTTTATTTCTTGTTTCTTTTTTCTTTTTTTTCATTTTTCATTTTCTTTCTTTTTTTCATTTTCTTTCTTTTTCTTTTTTCTTTTTTTCTTTTTTCTTTCATTTTCTTTCTTGTTTCTTCTTTCTTTCATTTTCCTTCTTGTTTCTTTTTTCTTTTCACCTATTTTCTTTTTTCTTTTCACCTATTTTCTTTTTTCTTTTCACCTATTTTCTTTTTTCTTTTCACCTATTTTCTTTTGAACTATTTTCGTTGCTTTACCTTTTCTTTCATCGTGTAACCTTTCTTCTTCGTTTTCTTTTTTTCATTTTTTTTTATTCAGTTTTTCTTATTTATTTTCTTTGGAATCTAACCTTTCATTGATTTTATCCATTATTCGCTGATTCTTTCTTTCTTTTTTTGTCTTTTTTTTCTTGATTTTCTATTCCATTCTCTTTTCAACTTTTCTACTTTAATTCCTTCCATATCACTGTTTTCGTTCTTCTTTCTTTCTCTCTCTCTCTCTCTATCATTTTTCTTTTTTCTTTGTTCTTTGTTTTACTTTTTTTTATTCCACTCCCTTTCCCACGTCTCTGCTTAAATTCCTTCCATATCACTGTTTTCGTTCTTTTTTTTCTTTATTTGTTTGTTTATTTATTTCATTCTTCTTCTTTCTGTCTGTCTTTTTTCTTAAGTTTTTCTTTTTCTTCCTTTTATTCTTTCCTTTTTTCTTTCTTTATTTTCTATTCCACTCTTTCCTTCTTTCTTGATTGAATTCCTCTCATATCGGGGTTTCGTTTTTTTTTTCTTTTTTCTATCGTTTTTCCTTTGTCGTTCTTTCTTTATCTGTTTCTTTCTTTTTCTCTTTCTTTCTTCATTGTTCCATTTTCTATACCGCTCCTTTTCTCGCGTTTCTGCTTGAATTACTTCCATATCTTTGTTTTCATTCGTTTTTTCTCTTTCTTTTTTTTTTTTTTTTCATCCTTTCATTTTTTATTCCAGTCTCTTTCCCACTTCTCTGCTACATTTCCTTCCATATCAATGTTTTTCTTCCTTTGTTTCGTTTCTCGCCATTTCCCTTCCTTATTCGCTATTTCTTCTACTGTTTTATTATTTCATCCTTTCTTCCTTCCTTCTTTCCTTCCTTTCCTTTGTTTATTCTCGTTTTATTCCGCTTTATTTCTGTCCTCTTTTTTTCTATTCTTTCTTTCTTTCGCCCTTTCTTTCCCTTAGTCACCAAAACTTTCATTTATTCTCTAACCTTTCCAGTGATCTCCAATCTGATTTTCTTTCAAATCATTCCCAGAAAAATAAACTGACATTTGATACAATCTTATTGTAACTCATTGTTTGTTAGACGAGAAACTTTAACGTAAACACTATGCCCCCGTTATCTTAACTTCGAAAATAGACTTTTCCAAATCCCACACATGCCAAGGGGCTCTTTCCATTTTAGTCACTCTAATATCCGCAATCCTGGCAATAAAGAAGCGACTGGCAGCCAAGTTTATCTTAAGACTTTCTGGATCGAAATGATAGACTCACAAGAATGAAAGGAACATTTTTAATTAGTGAATGAAAAAAAAATCTTAACTCGTGTATTTCGAGAAGTGATACTGACGAATAGCAAGGAAAAGAATTATTTAAAGAAAATAAATAAATCGGTTTTTAAATAGATTAATAGATAAAAATATGCGGGATAAAAATGTATGAAATAAATTAAAAAAAAAAAAGGTTTCAAAGTAATTGCGCCCCCTCAAACAACACCAAAAAAACAAAAAAAAAAGATAAAAAAGTATAGTAGTCCAAAAATGCGCACTATAATTCATGTTGGAAATATTATAACACTTTTAAATACACATAAATGAGTATAAAGAAAGGAAGAGTTCTTTTGTCGTATTAATCATTTCACCCCAAAGTAAGGCAATAAAGCCACTAAGACACAAGAGAATTACTGTTAAGGAAAGAGAACACTACAAGAAGTGGAATCAAGGAGACAGAAGATAACGATTGGCATTACATTTAAACTATTGAAGATCATGGTTGACTGGGAAGCGAGAAGTGAAATAGAAGAAACTGTTACCATAGAACTTACGGTTAAATTTATCCATTTCAACTGTATAAATGGGATCGCCCCTAAGTGGAGTGATGGCATATATTTTCTTTGAATATATATATATATATATATATATATATATATATATATATATATATATATATATTGGGAGAAATGTATGACAAATTCAAACATTATCTGTCTATATTTCTGAGATGAGGTATTGTGTACACTATTTACATTATTCAAACTATTGTCCTCATCTTTGCCGCCATATTTATTACAACGTTTCGGTCGTTGTATGCTCCGGCCTTCTTCAGGTGGTTGGAATGTCGAACTGAACCCTTTATTTCGGTCAATGGGGTGGACTGTTCTAGTTCCACGTGCCATGTTTAATGGATGAATAGTCGAATGTAGGCGTAAAAATAGGTAAAGAAAAATCACAAGATTCTAGCGGAAAAAATTGTCCAGCACGGCATAGTGAGTCTACCTTCCAAACATGAGACTCAGCAGTTGATTCAATATAATCGTTCTACTTCATATTAATGCAAAATGTACGTCTAAGAAGGTTCGGCTGGAGGTTAGAATCGGCCATGACGATGAAAGGCCAAATATATTGTTTAAGATGATTAGATAATATGTATTTAAACAAATGGAAGGTATTATTTTATTGATGTTTAGAGAATTTTAATTTTTAATGACCCATTTTATTGTCTGCTTCTTGTGGGTCGCTAAGAATATTAGATTTGTAAGCGGTCTGTTGATTCGTAGTCAGGTGTTTCGATTGGACGAACTTTCGTTTAGGGCAGCCATCTTGACAAAAAAAAAGGATAACCGTGAATTGTTAACGCTTGCAGAATGACACAAGTGTGCCAATTGAAAAGTACGTGTTACTTCATTGATGGTTCCTTTTTCTTTTCTTTTTTTATCGTCTGGCTTCTCCGATTCTTTCTTTATAACTTAATTTAGAGGTTTTATTTAGTATTTTAAGGTATATCATGTAATTTTTATTTATTTACGTGATATGATAAGATGGTGTCAATTGTAATCACTGACAGTTTATTTCCGAGAAATGATTTAATGGTGAATCGGGTTCTAGCATTGCGTTAAGGGTTATAAGCAGGGTCAGAAAATGGTGGAAAATTTAGCAAACAGAAAGAAAAGAAAGAATTCGAAAAAAAAAGGGGAAAAGAAATAATATTAGAAACAATAGGAGGAGGAGATAGAATGAGAAAGAAAGAAAGAAGGAACTTAATAAGAAAGAAATAGTATTAGAAAGAAAGGGAAATAGAATTAGAGAAAAAAAACTAGAAAGAAAAAAGTAAGAAATAGAATTAGAAACAAAGAGAAAAAAATTAGAAAAAAAGAAAGACATAGAATTAGAAGAAAGAAAATTAGAAAAAAAATAGAATTAGAAAGAAAAATAGAATTAGAAAGAAAATTGGAAAGAAAGAAAAAAACAGAATTAGACTAAAGAAAGAAAATTAGAAGGAAAAAAGAAAGAAAATTAGAAAGAAGCATGAAACAGAATTAGATGAAAGAAAGAAAATTAGAAATAAAAAAGAAACATAATTAGAAAGAAGAAAGAAAATTAGAAATAAAAAAGAAACATAATTAGAAAGAAGAAAGAAAATTAGATGAAAGAAAGAAAATTAGAAAGAAGAAAGAAAATTAGATGAAAGAAAATTAGAAATAAAAAAGAAACATAATTAGATGAAAGAAAGAAAATTAGAAAGAAGAAACATAATTAGATGAAAGAAAGAAAATTAGAAAGAAGAAACATAATTAGATGAAAGAAAGAAAATTAGAAAGAAGAAACATAATTAGATGAAAGAAAGAAAATTAGAAAGAAGAAACATAATTAGATGAAAGAAAGAAAATTAGAAAGAAGAAACATAATTAGATGAAAGAAAGAAAATTAGAAAGAAGAAACATAATTAGATGAAAGAAAGAAAATTAGAAATAAAAAAGAAACATAATTAGATGAAAGAAAATTAGAAAGAAGAAACATAATTAGATAAAAGAAAGAAAATTAGAAAGAAGGAAGAAACAGAATTAGACGAAAGAAAGAAAATTAAAAAGAAAAAAATTAGATAGAAAAAAAGAAAATTAGAAAGATAATTTAGCAGAAAAATGAAGGAAAAGTAACAAAAAGAAAAAAATATGAAAGAAATGGAATTTAGAAGAAAACGCAGTAAGAAAATGAATTTAGAAAAGTTAAGTAAGAAAAGCAATTTCGAAGAAGAATGAAAGAAGAAAAACAAAAATATTTAGAAGAAAGAAGTCGAATGAAGAAAAAGAATATTGAAATAAAGAAACAAAAAACGCATTTAGATAAGGAAAATGAAAAGGAGGTGAAAGAAAGAATGAAACTTTGGAAAAAGAAAAAAAGGCGGGAGAAATATAATAGTGAAAGAAAGAAGGGGAATTTAAAAAGAAAAAGGAAATGGAAGAAAGATCTGACCATTGAAAGAAATTACAAAGAAGGAAAACGTTCTACGGAAAGGAAAACCATAAAGAAAGAAGAATAACGCCAAAGAAAGATAAAGGAGTGCTCTGAAAGAAAGGAAATAATGAAGGCAACTATAAAAGAAAGAAAAAAAAGATGATGGGATATAGAAAGAAGAAAGAAAGAAAAAGATAACCTGAAAATAAGACGCCATTGAACGAAAGAAAATAAAAAGAATTTCCAAAAAGAAAAAGGCAGGAGAAAGAAAGAAATAGGAGATAAAAAGAAAAGAATAAAATCATGAAAAAGAAACGCCATTGAAAGACAATATAAGATGAACAATAAAGAGTCCTAAAAACATGAGAAAGAAAAATAAAAAAAAATATAGGCTATTAATAAATATTATTCGTACGGCTATCTTCATTTCCATATTCACAACGTTTCGGCCGTTGTACACTCCGGCCTTCTTCAAGTGATTGAAATTTTTCTTTTTTTTTTTTTTTTTTTTTTTTTTATCTCGTCATTCGAGAGATGATGTTACCGTTTATCGCCGCTTATGCCTTTCTATATGTCTAACGATTTTTTTTTTTAACGACATTTTATTCTTGAAAATTAACAAGTCCCACCTAGAGATAAACATCCCAGACTACGCGTTTGTAGACGGAAAATCGTTGAAACCAATCGAATATGACAGGTAGTCTGGCGCGAGCAGTTATGATTGAGTAGTGAGTTCGATCCTCAGAGTGTACTCCTTACTCTCGGCCTTGTTCCACTTTAACCAACGCTTAGTAAATCGACCGAGCGCTTCGATTGCTGCAATGCTGGGTGAACTCGAACGCGACTGAATAGTAAGTTCGATTCTCACAGCGTGCCTCATACTTTTAAGCCTTGTGTCACATCTAAGCTATATTGTTCATGATGACTGTCGTCTTCGAGTATAGAATCCAGATGTTAGCAGTGAATATCTTGAAGACAGTAGGAAAGCGTTGTTCAGGTTAGCAGTGGATATTTTGGTAAAAGGTAGCAGAGCATAGTTCGTCCTTCTGTTTCTCTTCGCCTGACAAGCTAGACTGGACAGTCGGGTAGAGTGAACAAAATGGCCGCCTTTATACACGACGGATTGAATATTCTACGTCTTCTGATTGGTGGACTATAAAGTGAGTCAAGTCATTTGGATTGGCTCACTAGTACATATTATACACAAAAAACTGCAACAAGGTACGCCTAGGAAATCTCCTGAACACTGAGAGTTAGAAAGCTTGTTTCGCTAGATCAATTGCGAGTAAGTAGTGAGTTCGATCCTCACCGTGTGTACCTTACTCTCGGCTTTGTTCCACTTTAACCAACACTTAGTAAATCGACAGGGCGCTTCGATTGGTGCAATGGTTAGCGAACTTCTCTCGCTAGATCAATTGCGACTGAATAGTAGGTTCGATTCTCATAGCGCGCCTCATACTTTCGGCCTTGTGCCACATCTAAGCTACGCCTCGAAATATCACCAAGTAAATGTGACTATAATTGCTTCAGATGAAACAATTACGTTTCTCGTCAAATGCTGGAGTAGTCAGTCCCGTACTTTTTTTTTTTTTTTTTTTTTTAGCTTGTAATTGATGTCTACCTGCTTGAATAATCGGAAGTCTTTAAGAAAAATGTGCCTTTCGGTAGGTATTGAACCTGCATCCCCCACCCCGTATATTGAGGAAATGTTTCTCTGCACTAGCTGTCATCCGTAAAAGCATGCCCTTACAGTAAATATATAGAAAGGTGCAGAAGAAAGTGATGCCAATGGATTTCTGTCTGAATTATGCTACGGGTGGGTGGGGGGATATAAATCTCATCTAGAATAACCCACAACATACAGAATGACACTAGCATTAAAGGATGGCAACTTTTATAACAAGAGAACTTTGGTAAAAAAAATAACAAGCTATAAATACTCTGTAATAGTAGTAATAGTACTGGTATTCACAACTATTATTAGCAGTAGTATTAGTATTATTATTATTAGTAGTAGTAGTAGTAGTAGTATTAGTAGTAGTAGTATTAGTAGTAGTAGTATTAGTAGTAGTAGTATTAGTAGTAGTAGTAGTATTATTAGTATTATTAGTACTAGTAGTATTAGTAGTATTATTATTAGTAGTAGTATTAGTAGTATTATTATTATTAGTAGTATTAGTAGTAGTAGTAGTAGTAGTAGTAGTAGTACTAGTAGTATTAGTATTATTAGTAGTAGTAGTATTTCTTCTTCTTCATTTGATTTCTGGTGTGTACACATTACTTTTCGAGTCCCGCCCAGAGACCTAAAGTCAGAAATGGCATCATGATATTTTCCACTAACCAATTAAAAAAAATAAAATAAAAAAAACACACATTTTACATAGCCCTTCGTAAATTGTGAGCTTTACTCGTGAGAATATTATTATTATTATTATTATTATTATTATTATTATTAGCAGTTAAGAGAAGAACGTGATTTTAAAAAATAAAGGAAAGGAAAAACACAGTGTTTCTCAGTGTTAAACAATATTTTAACGGAATGTCTTAAAGTTATATTTTTTCTTTTAAATGTTTCATCTATAAAAAATATTTTAAAAAATCTAGAAAAAAATGATAAGACCTTTGTACAAACGTTGTTCGTCATGTAATGAAAAAACGGCTGTACTGATAATGAACGCGTCAAAATGAATGAAACGCCGCCCGCGTGAAGGCATACAACTGAAACGTGCTTAATATGATGGTGATCTTGTTCATCATGAAAGTTTCCGTTAGTTGATTAGTTACTGAAAGGAATTAATCAAACAGCTTAGTATAAATCTTATGGAACTCTCCTGTCATTCATTCATTATTAATATTTCTTCTTCTTTTGATTTTTTTTTTCCCCCTTCTGAATCCAAACTAGAAACTTATGGCCACAAATCTAATCAAACTTTTCCATTGTATATTTTCGTAAAATAAATAAATAAAGTAACCTATAAGCACACACATTTTATATAAATAAAGCCCTTCGTTATAAGCTATGCTTATGAGAACATTTTTTTCTATTCCCATAAGGCAGCCAATCAACCAGTGATTCCTTCAATGAATCTATTGGATGCTTTTCCAATCAAACCCAGAGCCCCAACCATGTGTAACTATTGACGTCTACATGTGCCACAATTTTCAGGTTTCCACTGCAAGATCCTTGTATATTTTGATGATATTATCTGTATTTTGTCATTGTATACACATTTCCTTCCGAGTCCCAACCAGAGACTGAATATCTGAAATGTCTTTATGGCATTTTCCACTGGTTATTTTTGTAAAAAAAATAAAAAATATAAAATAAAACCCTAAGATCACACATTTTACATAGATTGTCTGTCCTAATATTAGCCGTTTCCTTATAAACATTCATTGACCGAGCAGCCAGTGCTACTAGTGACGCTTTTCTTCACTCCCTGACCATTGGGCTAGGATCAAAGTGTAGTATCTGTTCTCATCTCTAATAGTAATGTTAATATTAGCCGTTTCCTTATAGCAGTATAGTTTCCTTATAAGGAAACAATTGGCATTCTTTAACCGAGCAGCCAGTGTTACTAGAGTGACGCTTTTCTTCACTCCCTGACCATTGAGCTAGGATCAAAGTGTAGTATCTGTTCTCCTCATCTCTAATAGTAATAGTAATATTAGCCGTTCCCTGTATTTACATTATGCGGACTATTGTCCTCATCTTTGTCGCCATATTTATCACAACGTTTCGGCCGTTGTACGCTCCGGCCTTCTTCAGGTGGTTGGAATTTCGAACTGAACCCTTTATTTCGATCACTGGGGTAGACTGTTCTAGTTCCACGTGCCATGTTTGATGGATGTCAGTCATCAGTTATCTCCTGCTAATTTTGCCCTCTGAAAGTTCTCCACGGCCTTAACCGGGTATTGAACTCACACTCTTTGGGTTTGTCACTGGATCTAACCAACACCTTTATCCACTGGAAACTTATAAGGAAACATTCAGTATACATTAACTAAACATCATTACTCTTATAAGACGTTCTTTCTAATTCCTGTTGTTATGGTAGTATTAGAAATTTCTGAAACATTTGGCATTCATTGATCGAGTAATTGTCGTTACTGCTATTTGAGATTTATAAAAATATTTTGCTTTAAATAGGCATGCTGCCATACTCCTTACCTTGAGTTCATCTTTGGTGTTACAAATATTAGGTTGGTGCAAAAATAATGTCGGTTTTTGACGTATTTTTAACGTCAAAAACCGACATTATTTTTGCACCAACCTAATAGTTTCGGTCGCCAGCTCAACTGCGCCCCCATACATAGGTTCTTCCAACATTGCAACCTCTTGACCCAGGGCAACAGGATATCCTCAAGGCACTTGACTCTGTGTTGAGTCTGAGGCCGTCACCAACAAGTTGAGGATTTCTTTACTTATCAGAACGATAAGTGTAAATTTTTCGAGCTGCCGTACTTTCGTAATCACCGTTTAGACTCATCCAACTCTTTCCAAATCCTCTGCACTCTCCGCAGATTGACACCTAAACATTCTGAAATCTTTGCATTGGAGCCTCCGGTGCGAATGCCAAACAGTACAGCATGCCGTTTCAAAATTTCTGGTTGTGTGAATTGCGTCTTTTTCTCACAGACGTCGCCCAACTGACCCTACTGTACTGTGCAATCAACAAAATCGAAAACAAACAACGCGCATGCGTGAAATTAAAAATATAAAATGGCGACATTTTACCCACCGTCCCCTGTATATATATATATATATATATATATATATATATATATATATATATATATAATATGCGTATGTGTGTGTGTATTCTAGCCATTCGGCCACGTGCCATTTATATATATATATATATATATATATATATATATATACACACACACATTAAGAAATGGACAAAGTCCGACAATTTATTTATTAAAGACATTCGAACCTGCATCCTATACGGACGAATATTTCTATGAAAATTTCTCGGACATTCAGGCCGGTAAATGTTATTTAATACTGTTTATTATAAACAGAGCATTTACTTAAATACTTGTATCTATAAAAAGAATACCCGCTCGGCCCGGTGGCTAGGATCAAAGTGTAGTATCTGTGCTTTGTGAGCTGCCGGGTCGGGTGTCTGTCGAACTCTCTGCTTGCAGAGAGGAACCCTGACGGAGCTCCGCCGAAGGGTAGAGTTTCGTTGGGGGAGGTTGACGGAACTGGCCCCCCCTCGGGGGGTTTGATGGTTATTTATTTTTGGCTGGGCCTACGGGCTCGGAGATACCCACATTAAAAAGGCCTTGTGCCACATTCAATCCTTGTGGGTGGATTGATAAATACCATCTATAAAAAGAATACCCGCCCGGCCCGGTGGCTAGGATCAAAGTGTAGTATCTGTGCTTTGTGAGCTGCCGGGTCGGGTGTCTGTCGAACTCTCTGTTTGCAGAGAGGAACCCTGACGTAGCTCCGCCGAAGGGTAGTGTTGCGTTGGGGGAGGTTGACGGAACTGGCCCCCCTCGGGGGGTTTGATGGTTATTTATTTTTGGCTGGGCCTACGGGCTCGGAGATACCCACATTAAAAAGGCCTTGTGCCACATTCAGTCCTCGTGGGTGGATTGATAAATACCATCTATAAAAAGAATACCCGCTCGGCCCGGTGGCTAGGATCAAAGTGTAGTATCTGTGCTTTGTGAGCTGCCGGGTCGGGTGTCTGTCGAACTCTCTGCTTGCAGGGAGGAACTCTGACGTAGCTCCGCCGAAGGGTAGAGTTTCGTTGGGGGAGGTTGACGGAACTGGCCCCCCTCGGGGGGTTTGATGGTTATTTATTTTGGCTGGGCCTACGGCTCGGAGATACCCACATTAAAAAGGCCTTGTGCCACATTCAATTCTCGTGGGTGGATTGATAAATACCATCTATAAAAAGAATACCCGCCCGGCCCGGTGGCTAGGATCAAAGTGTAGTATCTGTGCTTTGTGAGCTGCCGGGTCGGGTGTCTGTCGAACTCTCTGCTTGCAGGGAGGAACCCTGACGTAGCTCCGCCGAAGGGTAGTGTTGCGTTGGGGGAGGTTGACGGAACTGGCCCCCCCCTTGGGGGGTTTGATGGTTATTTATTTTTGGCTGGGCCTACGGGCTCGGAGATACCCACATTAAAAAGGCCTTGTGCCACATTCAGTCCTCGTGGGTGGATTGATAAATACCATCTATGAAAAGAACGTTAAACATAAAAATGTCTTTAATAAATAAATTGTCGGACTTTGTCCATTTCTTAATGTGTGTGTGTGTGTATGTATATATATATATATATATATATATACATATATATATATATATATATATATATATATATATATGCATTGCCTAACTGCAAAATTTCACGTCCGATTGGAAGAATAAGATCAAAATTTTACATAGTCACAAATATTTCTTAATCAAGTACATACCTTCTATTGTTCTTTTAACAACTGTCTCCCATCGTTCTACAATTTTGTTTCGGCTATTTTCGTCGAAGCATCGTGTTTTGGGGGAGGGGTTATTTTTTTTAATTTTTTTTTTTTTTTGTTTTTGTTGAAAGAAGGTTCTCATGTAGTTTACGACGGATTATACAGAGTCGTTTTTTTATTATTTAAATTGTTCTTTAGAGACCCACCCCCCGGACAAGTTGAAATCTGAATGAGCTAAATCCTGAGAATACACTGCGTAGTGGAGCCTTTCCTATTTCAACTCTTTAAGCTTCAACAAGATACGTTTTTCCAATACGCTGTTTGGTGTTGTCGTAGTGGAAAATGTCGTCGTCTCGATTTGACAAATTAAGCTGTTTTTTTTTTTTTGTTTTTTTTTTTTACCCATCTCTCTTCAAATGGCGAAAAGCTATCAATTTTCAAACTCTTAGCAATCTCTTCCGTCGAAATCTTGGGTTTATTCTCCACGATGGCAAGCAGGCCGTCTTTATCAATAATAATAATGGTCACAAAAAATTATTGTATATCATTAACACCAAATAGAATCATGACGAGAAATAATATTAAAAATTGAACTTTGCGCACACGATTGTGTCCTTCTTAACAAGAAATAAAATGAAGTAGGAATTTGGGGGAGTATCTGTTATATTACTGAGGAAACCTTGTTTTGTTAGCTGCTTGCCACGATTATTCTTTTAATGATTGATTTGTTTTGTGGATCAGAATTACCTTTTTACTTGTCCTACTTGTCGGTAGTGAAAAGAAAGAAAAAAATGAACGAAAGATTTGTTACGTGACCTCCTCGATTTTGCTCCCGACATTTTTTTTGTTTTAGTGACAGATATTTTTGGCCACTCTCTCCTTCTTTCTCTCTGGCTCTGCCCATTTTCTCCTCTTTCACTCTCTCTTTTTCATTGCCTCTTAATAATTTTTCCACCATCCTAACACTCTTTGTTTTCACTCTGTCCTCCTTTCTTTCTCTCTCTCTCTCTCTATCTTTCTTCCTCTCTCTCCCTATCTCTCTGTTTCCATCACTCACTTTTAAATCTCTTTTTCTCAAACTGTCTCTCTCTTTCTCTCCATCTCAGTCTTTATATTTTCTCCGTTTCTCTTTTCTCTATATATCTCTCCCCTTCTTCATCTCTTGTATCGCTCTCTCTCTCTCTCTCTCTCTTTATATATATATATATATATATATATATATATATATATATATATATATATAACAGTCTGTTCATATCTATCTATATCTATATATCTATATATATCACAGTCTCTTCAGATCTATCTATTTATCTCTACGTGTCCCTATCTATATTATTTTTTATGTATCTATAATCAGTTCATCTATCTGAACACTTTGACGTGCTGTGTTGGTCAGAAAACTTGACTCGCTATATCAATTACGACTGAGTGTACTTTTGGCCTTGGGCCACAACTAAGCTACGTTTCCTAAGTTACTTTCATAGTCTCTTCAAATCTCCGTATTTATCTCAATGCGTTCTGTCAATCTATCTTTAGTTCCTATCTATCTATCTATCTATCTATCTATCTATCTCAGCCTTTTCACTATCTATCTATCCATCCATCCATCTATCTCAGCCTTTTCACTATCTATCTATCTCAGCCTTTTCACTATCTATCTATCTCAGCCTTTTCACTATCTATCTATCTCAGCCTTTTCACTATCTATCTATCTCAGCCTTTTCACTGTCTATCTATCTCAGCCTTTTCACTGTCTATCTATCTCAGCCTTTTCACTGTCTATCTATCTCAGCCTTTTCACTATCTATCTATCTCAGCCTTTTCACTATCTATCTATCTCAGCCTTTTCACTATCTATCTATCTCAGCCTTTTCACTATCTATCTATCTCAGCCTTTTCACTATCTATCTATCTCAGCCTTTTCACTATCTATCTATCTCAGCCTTTTCACTATCTATCTATCTCAGCCTTTTCACTATCTATCTATCTCAGCCTTTTCACTATCTATCTATCTCAGCCTTTTCACTATCTATCTATCTCAGCCTTTTCACTATCTATCTATCTAATCATTAGACAGTGCCCTTAATATGGAAACATAGTTGTGACATTGTAGGTGGGTGGTGACTAAGGAAAACAGAGACGGCGAGGGATTGCCGTTGATGACCACCGGTAGCTGTGGGGTTGGTGGGTTGGGAATTGTGTCAGTCAAAGCCAACTCCGAAAACTGCTGACTAATATGTCATGGCCATTTTTGCTGATGCAGCATGCCTGAAAGACTTTAACGTGTAGCTAATCCGATTCCCGCTTCAAAACTACGGACTGCGTCCACCACTGCCATCTTTTCCACTCCCTCCACCGATTCAGCCTCGCCTGCTTAGAACGCCACACCACTCCTCCACATCATAACCACCCCAAAGACATTTTTATCATTGTCATTATCGGCTCATCTTTTTTCTTTGGTTTTAGCTTTTTTTTTACTCGTATTTTTAGATCTCTTTTTGTTTGTTTTTGTGTTTACTTTATATACATAATCCTTTATTTATTTCTTCTTTTCTCTTATCTTTCATATTCTCTTTTCTTTCTTCTATATTTAAAGGTTATCACATTTTTACCTTTTTTTTATTTTTATTTTTTTTTTTTTATTTCTGCTCCTTTTTTTACTTCATCACTTCATTCTTTCTTTTTCTTTCTTCTGTTAGGTTGGTGCAAAAATAATGTCGTTTTCTCACATAGTAACATATGTGAGAAAACGACATTACTTTTGCACCAACCTAATAAATTCTTTTCCCCCCGCAAAAACATTTTCTTTCTTTCTGTTTTTCTTTATTTCTTCGAACTTCTTTCCCGCCAAAGGTTTTCTTTCTTTATATGTTTATTTAATTCTTAATTTCTTTCTTTCTTTTACATTTTTATAAATCCTTTTTCTGCAAAGTATTCTTTCTTTCTTTTTGTCTTTCTTCGAACTTCTTTTGCCCAAACCATTTTCTTTATTTATTTAATACTTTCTTTCTCCTTTATTTTTAGAAATTCTTTTTCACAAACCATTTTCTTTCTTTTCTTCTTTCTTACTTTCTCCTTCATTTTTATAAATTCTTTTCCCCACAAACCATTTTCTTTTTCTTTTTTCCGTTCCTTCTTTCGTTCTTTCTTTCGTTCTTTAGTTCGTTCGTTCGTTCTTTCGTTCGTTCTTTCTTTCGTTCGTTCTTTCTTTCGTTCGTTCTTTCTTTCGTTCGTTCTTTCTTTCGTTCGTTCTTTCTTTCGTTCGTTCTTTCTTTCGTTCGTTCTTTCTTTCGTTCTTTCTTTCGTTCGTTCTTTCTTTCGTTTGATTTTCTTTCTTTTTTTCGTTCTTTCTTTTTTTTCGTTCTTTCGTTCGTTCTTTCTCCTTCATTTTTATAAATGCTTTTCCTCCAAACCGTTTTCTTTCTGTCTTCCTTTTTTTTTATAACTTCTTTTTCTTCACTATATTTTTCTTACCTTCTTTTTTTTTTCTTTCTTCGTTCATATTCTTTTCTTTCTTTTCTTCTCGTGTCTTTCTTTTTTCTCTTTCAGTACTAATTCCATCGCTTACTTTGTTCTGCTCCATTTATCTTTTCTTTTCAAATAAGATGAAATATATCGAGAGCCTTTCTCCCGCCAATTTTGTAATCTGCGAAACACACACACACACACACACACACACACACATATATATATATATATATATATATACATATACATATATTGTATGACAAAATGGAGACATTCTTATGTGACGCGTTTCGTCCTTTTAAAAGGTCTTCTTCATAGTACATAATGCTCTCACTGATGGAATCATATGTATTTAGAGAGAGACCGAAAAGCAAACAAATGTCAGTTTAAATTAAACATCAAGAGAAGCGCTGGAAAGACAAAAACGAAACAAGTCACATTTTTTTTCATTTTGTCATTCAATTACCCTCCATTTGTCTGATATATAGGGTCTGTACATCGTATTACCCACCCCCATATATATTCCGAAATTAATGAGCTTGCGAATATAAAAAAAACCGGGCCAGCAACGTTTACGATAAAGAAAGAATATATATAAAAACTACCTCAACTGGGTTGTGTGTGTGCGTATAATATATATATATATATATATATATATATATATATATATATAAACGAAGACTTCTCGCTAATGTTCACCTTTTGAGAAAGTGTTGGGCAAAAGGGTGCCCTCAAGACAAAATAATGGCATCCATTCTATATATAGGATTGGTAAATAAATTCCAATAACCAAAAATACTATTCTTAAAAGAGTGCTCAATACAGAGTCAAGCCAATTTTATTTATTCAAAATTTATGACATAAACATATAACATCACTACAAAAATAGCCATTTTGTTTCAACACTTCTGGTGTCTTATATATATATATATATATATATATATATATATATATATTACAATGAATCATGCATAGAAAAAGTGGATTAGTAAAGTTAATGATATAAAATGGCGAAATCCTTTCGCAAACAACATTTTAAAGTTGCATTAACCTACAAATCACTCAATGTTATGATCCTTGTTTTTAAAATTATAAACTGTATAAGGTCTTTTTTTTTTTAATCTGCTAGTACTTTCAACTGTACATTCAGTCATCCTCAGGCATGGAAATTATTTTGTTTTTAGCAAAATCCGGGTAGCATCAGAGACAAAAAAATTAGATGCTAATCGAAATAAGTTTTTTTATTTATTTTTTATCTGTTATTGTTAACTGATACAAACTTTTGGAGCATGCAGTGGCAACGCTAAGGTTGATATATTTTTTTTTTAATTTAAAAGAGTGCGTTTTTTACTAATATAGTAATTTGAGAATTTTTTTTTATTGTAGGAGTTTAGCAGTCTATGTGGCATGAAGTAAATAGTTCAATAAATATCGTAATGTCTCAGTTGTTATCCCGAAAATTTGCACGTCGGATCAGTTCTTTTAAATCAAATATAACGTGCAGTTCATTTTATATTACAATGAATCATTCATATAAAAAGTATAAAAGTACATACATGCATATATATATATATATATATATATATATATATATAATAGGATAAACCAAATAAGAAATGTTCGTAAATTTATTAACGTTTCCTATTTGGTCCTTATCTTATTCTGACTTATTCTAATGTATATTTGAACCTTGTATATATATATATATATATATATATATATA
The DNA here is from genome assembly GCA_963932145.1 of Acanthosepion lycidas. Taxonomy (NCBI): domain Eukaryota; kingdom Metazoa; phylum Mollusca; class Cephalopoda; order Sepiida; family Sepiidae; genus Acanthosepion; species Acanthosepion lycidas. Next base: position 38,505,274 of record OZ010611.1, read on the forward strand.
TATATATATAGGAAATTGCATGACAAAGTGGGAAAAATGTTTACTTGTGACGAGTTTCGACCTTCAGGACTTCATCAGACTATACATGCGCATGACAGAAGGATCCTGGATTTTTTTTTTTTATCTAGCCGAATTCATTTAGAGTATTTTTCTTTCCATCATTTTTTTAAGTAAGAATTCTACACTGTAATATTGGAAAATCTGCCAGGAATGGCGAAATGTTATAAAAACCAAGGCGAAAATTTACTTTGGATGACCTTGCAATTAAGGCACTCTCTACGTCGTAATGTATTAACTTTACCTTTGATCAGTATAGCATTTTTTATATCAAAGTTGTGGTCAGTCACCTTACGGTGGGCAACCAATGCATTTGATATATTAATTTGCAAAATATCCCTTTTGTGTTCATATAGCCTTTTATTTATATTCCTTGATGTTTCTCCTGTGTATTTTTTGTGACAATTATAGTATGCTAAATGTTTTCACAAAAGAAGTACGTCAGCTCGATTTCCAGCGACGTTGCTTTCCCGGTGCTCGGGATAAATGTTACTATCATTCAATAGCCACCACAAAACTGCCCCTTTAAAAGATAACCGTGAAAAGGAATTATCAACAAACCCCTTGAAAATGGTCGAAGGTGGTTGGAATAGTAGACACTGCGGAAAATATATAAACTCCCTTATTCCCACCGAACGGGGAAAATTAAGAATACCAGAAACACTCAATAAAAAAATTAATCAAATTTTCCTTGCCCCTCATATTCAACGAAACATATTTGCAAGAAAGGTTGCTGTCAATATATATATATATATATATATATATATATATCACATGGTGTAACTAAAACAGTGCTCACTGCAAAATAACAGCTATTAATGATATATTTGTAAATATTCATAATATAGATAATATAATATGCATATAATATACATATATAAAAATATACATAATATAAATATACATAATACCCAAAGGCCGACAGTACGACTCGGAGTTTCATACACCATGCAAAAGTCAGGTACTGAGAGCTGATTACACACTGGTTTATATTAACTACAACACATATCAATCCGGCATTTAATCTCCTTCGAAGTAGTTGCCCTTCTGGAGTCACACGTTTTATCCAGCGACATTTTCCCCTTCAAAAATCAAATGCCACTTGAAAGGAATAAGATTTCAAACGTCACGGAAACTTAAGAGAATACGACAAGGCAGCCGTTCGCTATCTCGAAAAAGGTGTTCCAGGAACGACGCTCGATAAAACGTGTGACTTCAGAAAGGAACTACTTCGAAGGTGATTAAATGACGAATGGATATGTTTTGTAGTTTTTTTTTTGTTTTTGTTTTTAGATATTTCAGTCTGTTCATTATCTCTCTCTCTCTCTCTCTATATATATATATATATATATATATATATATATATATATATAGCGAACACACTGAGATAGGTAGATAAATAGATAGTGAATAGAATGAGATAAATACATAGCTATATAGATAATGAACAACCTGAAATAGATAGCACCAGTCCTGGTACCTCTTATAATCAGACCTCATATATTTATCAAAGCGAAAATATATTGAAAGTGCACTAACTTCTGAATGGTCAACAGTATTAGAAAGTAGTGTAATTCAAAATAATAACAAGAATAAAAGCGAAAAAATAATATATGTCTCTCTCTCTCTTTCTCATATATATATATATACATATATATATATATATATATATATATATATATATATATATAAAGAGAGAGAGGAAAGCTCAACATTACTATGAAAGTATTTGTAGAAAGAATGACGGAAGCTACTTCGTGTTGATGAGAAAGTGGCTGCAGTCGAGATGCCAGGTCAAGACCGATTACTCTGCAGACTCGTCTTTGAATTTAGTCAAGAATCTCAAAATATATAGTAGGAGAATCAAACCAGATATTAAAATTCTAATCATCACTTTTTAAAACAATAAACATGGCCGTGGAGTGAATGTAGTTAAAGTAATAGCAGCGTCACTATATATATATATATATATATAATATGGGTGTGTGTGTCAATTTGGCATTAAAAATATATTTAGTTACCCTGACGCACATTTCCCACTGCGTCGACGTACTTTAAGGTAGGACTTTTGGACATAACTACAGAATGATTCTGTTCAAAATGAGTAGCGTAAATGACTATACAATGTAAGGATCATGTGAATTGTTGAATGTGCCTGTGTTTTTGCATAGGTATAAAAAGAACGAGACTCGATAGATAGATAGAAAAATATATAAAAATAACAAGATGGATAAATAAGAAGATAGATAAGAATACAGAGATAGATAGATGAGGAACAGAGATAGATAGATGAGGAACAGAGATAGATGAGGAACAGAGATAGATAGATGAGGAACAGAGATAGATGGATGAGGAACAGAGATAGATGGATGAGGAACAGAGATAGATAGATGAGGAACAGAGATAGATAGATGAGGAACAGAGATAGATAGATGAGGAACAGAGATAGATAGATGAGGAACAGAGATAGATGGATGAGGAACAGAGATAGATGGATGAGGAACAGAGATAGATAGATGAGGAACAGAGATAGATAGATGAGGAACAGAGATAGATAGATGAGGAACAGAGATAGATGGATGAGGAACAGAGATAGATAGATGAGGAACAGAGATAGATAGATGAGGAACAGAGATAGATAGATGAGGAACAGAGATAGATAGATGAGGAACAGAGATAGATAGATGAGGAACAGAGATAGATAGATGAGGAACAGAGATAGATAGATGAGGAACAGAGATAGATGGATGAGGAACAGAGATAGATGGATGAGGAACAGAGATAGATAGATGAGGAACAGAGATAGATAGATGAGGAACAGAGATAGATAGATGAGGAACAGAGATAGATAGATGAGGAACAGAGATAGATAGATGAGGAACAGAGATAGATAGATGAGGAACAGAGATAGATGGATGAGGAACAGAGATAGATAGATGAGGAACAGAGATAGATGGATGAGGAACAGAGATAGATAGATGAGGAACAGAGATAGATGGATGAGGAACAGAGATAGATAGATGAGGAACAGAGATAGATAGATGAGGAACAGAGATAGATAGATGAGGAACAGAGATAGATAGATGAGGAACAGAGATAGATAGATGAGGAACAGAGATAGATAGATGAGGAACAGAGATAGATAGATGAGGAACAGAGATAGATAGATGAGGAACAGAGATAGATAGATGAGGAACAGAGATAGATGGATGAGGAACAGAGATAGATAGATGAGGAACAGAGATAGATGGATGAGGAACAGAGATAGATAGATGAGGAACAGAGATAGATAGATGAGGAACAGAGATAGATAGATGAGGAACAGAGATAGATAGATGAGGAACAGAGATAGATAGATGAGGAACAGAGATAGATAGATGAGGAACAGAGATAGATAGATGAGGAACAGAGATAGATGGATGAGGAACAGAGATAGATAGATGAGGAACAGAGATAGATAGATGAGGAACAGAGATAGATGGATGAGGAACAGAGATAGATAGATACATAGATGGATGAGGAACAGAGATAGATAGATACATAGATGGATGAGGAACAGCGATAGATAGATACATAGATGGATGAGGAACAGCGATAGATAGATACATAGATGGATGAGGAACAGCGATAGATAGATACATACATAGATAGATACATAGATAGATAGATAGATACATACATAGATAGATAGATACATACATAGATAGATAGATACATACATACATAGATACATACATGCATACGTAGATAGATACATACATGCATACGTAGATAGATACATACATACATACGTAGATAGATACATACATACGTAGATAGATAGATAGATAGATACGTAGATAGATAGATAGATAGATACGTAGATAGATAGATAGATAGATAGATACGTAGATAGATAGATACGTAGATAGATAGACGAGGAACAAAGATAGATACATACATAGATGAGGAAGAGACTTAGACAGATGAGGGACAGATATATAAATAGATATAGAGGAAGAGACCTGAGATAGATAGATGAGGAATAGATAGAGATCGATAGACAGATAAAGAAAACAGACTGAGATAGATCATGAACAGAGAGAGAGAGAGATAGGTAATGAACAGACTGATATATAAGATAGGTATGCAGCGGGGTCTAAAAATTATTTTTTTATGTTAAACATTTCTTTAAATTATCTGATTTTCTGAGAACCCAGAATAATTTCTATCTCTCCCTCTCTTTGTCTCACACACATTCGATTCTCCCCTCTCCTTTCTTTTCACTCATTCTTTAGTATTTCTCCTCGTATCATTCTTAATCTTCACTTCCCCTCCTCACCACTTCCTTTTTTAGACATATGAAGATTTAATATCTGTGTTGGCACAGATTTACCTTGGTCCTTAATCAGGTGCAGGGATAATCCCACTGAGACCTCATCTAATATACATTTCCCGCGTTATCCGCTTTCTTTACCTTTTTTCTTTTCTCCTCTCCTACTCCGTCTCCTCGCTCGATTCTTTTGCTTCTCCTCCTCTTTTGCCGTTTCTAGAAGGCATTCGCCATAAAGGCGAGAAAAGATGCCAGAAAGTAGGACAAGAAAAGTCGTTCAGAGAAAGAATTCAACCAAACTGATGAAGCTGGCAAAACGGCAAATGAAGACGACATGGATTTTCGAAGACAATGCAGACAAAGAAATCGTTTGCTTTCAATCGCAAGTTGTCGTGATGTCTGGGATAAATGAGATCCATGCGACTTTGTCTAATTCACGACAGTGCACGAGAATCTGACTAATTCTCGACAATACACGAGAATCTGTCTAATTCATAACAGTACACTGCTAAATCAAGGACACATTCCAAAAGCTAGGCAGAGTATTACAAGATAGGAGGATTTCTTTGGTAACAAAGAAAAGAGTACTGAACTGCTACGTGATATGTGTCCAACTTGAAGGCAGCGAATGTTGGACGATCTCCTCAAAGAAGTGACTCGAGGCAACGGAGGTATGGTTCTACAGAAGGATGCTGAGGATATCATGGACCGAGCGTGTGAGCAACAATGAGGTCTTTGAGAGAATGCAAACAAGGAGGAACCTTTTACTTAAAATAAGGAAGAGGTAGATGAAATTTCTGGGACACGTAAATGAGAAAGAAGGGCTTGGAGAATTTGATACTCACAGGTCGAATAGAGGGAAAGAGAGACCAGGGAAAGCAACGCCTGACATACCAGGCGGGCTTAAGCAACTGGATGACAGAACGTGGTCTGAGGAGGTGACAGAGAGCTACAAGGGAAAGGGGAAGTGGAGAGCCATGATCGCCTACGTCCTAAAGGGACACGGCAGATAAAAAGAAAAGATTGGAATAAACCTGTACTTATACTGGAAGCCAACTGCGGATCGAAAATGAATTCAGTAAACAGAGAAAATGAAATAGCAGCATAAAAGGACTTATCTTCTTACAAGTCTTAGTTTGCAGTGAAGCAAGCCTGAGAGAATTACAAGTCATACCAGGATTCGTTATTGGTGTCAACAATCTTAACAAAATTAGATATGCGGTTAACATAGTGATGATAGGAGACACAGAAAGGAAACTAGAGGAACTCCGACAGAATGTAGGATAGGAAAGCTTGAAGAAAGGACTAAACATCAATAGTAAGAAGACAGAATGTATAGCTCCCAGCAAAAGAAACGGCTCAACATACGAATTGAAAATTTGAAATACTAAAATTAAACAATTATAGAAAGTTGAATATTCAGGAAGCGTTTTTAACAAAGGACAGAGAAGGCGACACCGATATCCGAAGATAGCGAAAATTGACTTCGAAAGGTTAAGCAAAGTGTAATAAAGCAAGAAAATGTATTTAGAGACAAAGAAAAGAGTATGAAACTGTTAGGTAATATCGGTAATGTTCTACAATCTCCTGGCAGATAAAAAAGAAATAACAGGAATGTGCTTCCACAGAACGTGAAGGAACAACTCAATACCGCCGACTCAACACCGGGACTACTCAGAACCGAGACAAATCAGCACCAGAAAAACAACTTTTTTGTAACCAAATAAAAGTAATTTATTAACGATTAAAACTTTAATTAGTGAATTTTTTTAATTATTTCTAATAAAATAAATTGTAAAGAAGGTAACCAGATCTCTATGGGAATTTTGCTCAGTGGTCATTGTGATTTTATGAAGATTTCAGGTGGGAAATTCTTGCAGCTGTGCTAATGTTGTTGACTCTGCTGAAAACTACTTTCACAGTACAACCAGTAAACTTTATTGATAACCAACAATGGGTTTAATGAAAATTGAAGAATTTAAAAGTTCATAATGAGTAAAGAATTATTAACCTTTAGTTGTAGTTGGATTGATGATCTTACAGCAGGTAAAATATTCTAGCAGTAATTTGTAATAATTTGAGATACC
>OZ010611.1:38514229-38566729 GCA_963932145.1 Acanthosepion lycidas
CTGAGCGATGACTTCAGTGTTCACTTATATAGTTATATATATATATAACTAAATTTATGTACCACAGAATTTACCTATGCCCGTTACGCCCTGCCAGTACTTCATAAATAATAGACTATTGTCTTTTGACCGCGTGAAAACACGGAAATGACATATCAGAGACGATTCTTTCCATGAGCAATACAAATTCACGGATTTGAACAAAAAAAAAAAAGACCCCAGAACGACTTTCTCATTGTTTAATAGTTTTGCTTAGTTTAATTTGTAACATATGTAAATATAGATAGAAAAATGCAAAGGTTGATGAGATAGCGACGGACAGAAAGCACTATCTGGAGCCACCGAGCAGTAACTCCCCGCCCTGGTTGTGGGGTTCGGTTGTAGTATCCACTCGTCCTGCGTATGTTTAGTATATAGGATCATAAATTCGTCGCTACCGTTGGTAACTCGAAACGGAAATTACTTATGACTCAGCGTAATATTAGGTTGGTGCAAAAATAATGACGTAATAATGTCGTTTTTTGACGTATTTTTTAACGTCAAAAAACGACATTATTACGTCATTATTTTTGCACCAACCTAATAGTTATGGGAGAGCGGTTTTCATGGTGCTAGTACAATTTGTTTTTGGTGAAATTGTCAGAAACTTCTGAAGGTATTATTTTATAGGCTGTGTTGCTTCAAGAGGTGGACGATCACGGCCCTCCACAGCATTCTCTCAAACCTCTTTCCTCATGGTGTATCCTAGAAAAAAAATGTTGGTAAGATAGCGATGGTCACAAAACACTGCTCGGTGCCCCAACCAGGCTTGGGTCCTCTCTCTCGATCACGGGGTGGGGTTCAGGGTTCGGGGTTAGTACCTACCGGCTTTGAATACAGACACTCTATTTGGGCAGTTGGCCAGATGACATTGGATGGCGCAGAATTCCTATTTGCAACGGCATCCTTTTTATTTATTTATTTATTCTTTTCTAAAATATTCTATTCACTAAAAGTATTCGATCCTTGTCCAATCCGTCGGATGTCAATAGTACTCATCAAGACAGTGGCTGCCTGGCTGCGTCGACAGTGTATTGGTGTAAAAACTGGCAATGTGGTCGTGGGAAGCGGGCATAGAACGAGAGATTGGATTGTGGTTTGGCAACAGAAGGCGCCAGCGGCGGGACGGAAAGAGGAGAATTGGGGGCGGGGGGGTGAGGGAGGGAAACATATGCGTATTATTAGTAGAAATAGTAACGAAATAATAAATAAAAAAACATATGAAGAAAGAATGAAAGAAAATGAAGAATGAAAGAAAGAAAATGAAGAATGAAAGAAAGAGAATGAAAAATGAAAGAAAGAAAATGAAGAATGAATGAAAGAGAATGAAAAATGAAAGAAAGAAAATGAAGAATGAATGAAAGAGAATGAAAAATGAAAGAAAGAAAATGAAGAATGAAAGAAAGAGAATGAAGAATGAATGAAAGAGAATGAAAAATGAAAGAAAATGAATGAATGAAAGAGAATGAAAAATGAAAGAAAATGAATGAATGAAAGAGAATGAAAAATGAAAGAAAATGAATGAATGAAAGAAAATGAATGAATGAAAGAGAATGAAAGAAAATGCAGAATGAATGAAAGAGAATGAAGAATGAATGAAAGAAAATGAAGAATGAATAAGAAAAGAGCGGAAAGAGACAAAAATGCTGATGAGATGAAAAAGATGAAAAATGAAAATGATTAGTAAGCAATGAAAGAGAAAGAATGAAAGAGGGAATGTATAAATTAGGGTGATAAAAAGAAAGAAGGACTAAATGTACCCGAAGAATGAAGAAAGAATGAAAGAATAAAGAAATGAAAGTAAGTATAATAAAAGAAGAAACGAAAGAAGGAAAAAATAAGTTTATTTTATTTATTTATTTATTTTTTAAAACTTTATTTTTTCGATTCCATTTGATGAGCTAAAAATAACGGATAAATTATAAAAGTATAATATAATGGAAGAAAGAAAAAAGAAAGGATAAGGTTTGAAAAAGAAATAAAGAAAAGGGACTAACAATGAAGGAAAAGAAAGAAAAGGGGCTGAAAAGAAAAAAAGAAAGAAAAAGGAGTGATAAAAAATAAGAAGGAAACAAAGAAGGAAAATGGTAACTAGAAATGGAAGAAAAACAGAAAAAAAGAACTCTTTTAAAATAAATAAGAAAAAGACAAAAAAGAAAGAAAATACACAGATCAAGAAAAGAGAAAGAAAAGAAAAATATTGAAAGAAAGAAGAAAAGATGGCTTAAATAAGTGAAAAGAAGAGAGAACATTGTGGAAAGAAAGAATGAAAAGGGACTAACAATGAAGAAAGAAAGAAAACAGGCTAGCAATGAAGAAAACGAAAGAAAAAGGATTGAAAAAAATGAGAAAGAAAGAAAAAGGAGTGACAAAGAAACAAGGAGAAAAAGATGGAAAATTGTGACTAGAAAAGGAAAAAAAAAACAGAAAAAACTTTTTTAAAATAAATAAGAAAGAAAAAGACAACATCGAAAAATAAATACACAGTTCAAGAAAAGAGAAAGAAAAGAAAAATATTGAAAGAAAGAAAAAAAGATGGATTAAATAAGGGAAAAGAATAGAGAACATTATGTGGAAAGAAAGAAAGAAAAGGTTACTAACAATAAAGAAAGAAAAGGGACTAACAATGAAGAAAGAAAGAAAGAAAAGGTTACTAACAATAAAGAAAGAAAAGAGACTAACAAAAAAGAAAGAAAAGGGACTAACAATAAAGAAAGAAAGAAAAGGGACTAACAAGAAAGAAAGAAAAAGTTACTAACAATGAAGAAAGGAAAGAAGGAAGGAAGGGCAATTTGGAAAAATATAATAATACAAATTATAAAAAAAAAGAAAGCATTTCTGTAAAGTGAATAAGATAGGAGAAATTCCCGATGAAATCGATGGCGGACAAGAAGAAAGTAAAAGAAAGAATTGAAGAAGAATTTGAGTTGGCAACGAACGAATGACGATTGAATGGACGAAGCGAGGGTAAAATAATGATTGAGTCACTGAACAACGAGAAAGAAAACGGATATTTGGGAACGTTGTATATATTAAAAAGAAAGAAAGAAAGAAAAACTTTGATTAAAAGAAAGTAGATATAGAAGGAAAGATGAAAAAAAAAATTCATTAGGGATACACGGACCCTCAATTGATATGAGCCGAAATAGACAAAACAGAGAGAAAAGGAAAAATAAATTTCAAAGAGAAAGTAAACAAAACTATGTCGGATATCCGGACAGATGGAATAAGAGGATAGAGTTTGATGGTGCAAGAATATTCCATTTCAACAATAGATAGGATCTTTGTACTCAACTGGACATATTGGTCCCTAAGAGATGATGGAAAAAAAAAAAGGGAAAAAGGATGATACCTCTTGAGTATGGACTTTTGGAGTTTCTCCAAGTCAAAACCCACGGCTTCTCTTTTCTTCTCAGCGGTGCCAAATTCCCGATTACTCCAGAGCCCAAAGAATAGGCCACAAGTTCCTGCTTATTTTTCATTCCATTATTCTGCTCTCCGGCCTTACTCTCCTTTTAGGCTTGCTTGTTACCCATGTTCCTCGTTTGTATTATAAAGTTGTTATGAAAATAATGTTGTATTTTTGGAACGGAATATAAATAGGATGTGCCGAGGTGTAGTAGATAGCGGTTTGGAATGAGAAATCAGCGATCAGAGTTCGAATGCCTGTCGAGTTATTAGGTTGGTGCAAAAATAATGACGTAATAATGTCGTTTTTTGACGTATTTTTTAACGTCAAAAAATGACATTATTACGTCATTATTTTTGCACCACCCTAATAATTATATTCACTTACATACTTTGCTTTGGGAAAGGTACGAATCTATTTGTTCTTGTCCCCCGCTATGGATTAAATAGCAGATTAGAGTTCTCTCTCTTAGTAGTAGTTGAAAATCAATTTAAAATGGTACGTGCGATATCTTAACTAAGATCTCCGTTAGGTTTCGGCCAAAGTTCTTCATCAAAAACAACTCATTTAACAAGAGTTACGTAAGGACCATGTAATGGTTTTTGCAGTTAGTGCATAAAAATCAGTTCACGTGTTGCAAAACTTAAGTTTATTTGTCAAAAGCGTAACCTGGATTGTTAACAATAACAAAATAGCCCTCTGTGAAACGTGCAGGTGTTAAAAGAATCTGAGAATTCGGACGAAAAGATTTCTGACTATCCTGATTGGATCTCTTTCTTATTTATCAAGCTTATATAAACCAGTGATAACACAATACGGGATAATGAAAAGAGAGTATTGTAGATTTATATGTTTTTGCAATTGATTTGTTTTTTAAATATAGCTTGACGATGACAGACATACTGTCGAAATGCTTCAACTTCGTACCTTTTAGCGTTGCCATTCTTCTACCCGCCTCTTTGCAACGATTGTTCTGCTAGCCTTCTACGGCTATTCTTCTTCTTCTTCTTGGTTTTATTCCTCCTCCTCCTCCTCCACTTGCCATTCTCTCATCCTTCTTCTTTTGTCATACTTACCCTTTTCTTCTTTTTCTTGTCTTTCTGTCATGTTTCAGCCGCCTTCCTTTTGATTTTCTCACATCTTCTTCTCGGCCATTCTTCTTTGAATTTCTTCTTCTTCTTCTCTTTCTCCTCCTCGCCTTTCTGTCATGGTTCTTGCCCATTTCTTCTTCTCCTTCTCTCCTTTCTCTCACGCTTCTCTCCCATTCTTCTTCTCCTTCCTGTCATGCTTCTCTCCCATTCTTCTTCTTCTCTCCTTCCTGTCATGCTTCTCTCCCATTCTTCTTCTTCTCTCCTTCCTGTCATGCTTCTCTCCCATTCTTCTTCTTCTCTCCTTCCTGTCATGCTTCTCTCCCATTCTTCTTCTTCTCTCCTTCCTGTCATGCTTCTCTCCCATTCTTCTTCTTCTCTCCTTCCTGTCATGCTTCTCTCCCATTCTTCTTCTTCTCTCCTTCCTGTCATGCTTCTCTCCCATTCTTCTTCTTCTCTCCTTCCTGTCATGCTTCTCTCCCATTCTTCTTCTTCTCTCCTTCCTGTCATGCTTCTCTCCCATTCTTCTTCTTCTCTCCTTCCTGTCATGCTTCTCTCCCATTCTTCTTCTTCTCTCCTTCCTGTCATGCTTCTCTCCCATTCTTCTTCTTCTCTCCTTCCTGTCATGCTTCTCTCCCATTCTTCTTCTTCTCTCCTTCCTGTCATGCTTCTCTCCCATTCTTCACGCCTTCCTGTCATGCTTCTCTCCCATTCTTTTTCTTCTCTCCTTTCTGTCATGCTTCTCTCCCATTCTTCTCTCCTTTCTGTCATACTTCTCTCCCACTCTTCTCTCCTTTCTGTCATGCTTCTCTCCCTTCTGTCATGCTTCTCTCCCATTCTTCTCTCCTTTCTGTCATGCTTCTCTCCCACTCTTCTCTCCTTTCTGTCATGCTTCTCTCCCTTCTGTCATGCTTCTCTCCCATTCTTCTCTCCTTTCTGTCATGCTTCTCTCCCATTCTTCTCTCCTTTCTGTCATGCTTCTCTCCCACTCTTCTCTCCTTTCTGTCATGCTTCTCTCCGTTCTGTCATGCTTCTCTCCCTTCTGTCATGCTTCTCTCCCATTCTTCTCTCCTTTCTGTCATGCTTCTCTCCCATTCTTCTCTCCTTTCTGTCATGCTTCTCTCCCATTCTTCTCTCCTTTCTGTCATGCTTCTCTCCCTTCTGTCATGCTTCTCTCCCATTCTTCTCTCCTTTCTGTCATGCTTCTCTCCCATTCTTCTCTCCTTTCTGTCATGCTTCTCTCCCATTCTTCTCTCCTTTCTGTCATGCTTCTCTCCCATTCTTCTCTCCTTTCTGTCATGCTTCTCTCCCATTCTTTTTCTTCTCTCCTTTCTGCCATGCTTCTCTCCCATTCTTCTTCTTCTCTCCTTCCTGTCATGCTTCTCTCCCATTCTTCACGCCTTCCTGTCATGCTTCTCTCCCATTCTTTTTCTTCTCTCCTTTCTGTCATGCTTCTCTCCCATTCTTCTCTCCTTTCTGTCATACTTCTCTCCCACTCTTCTCTCCTTTCTGTCATGCTTCTCTCCCTTCTGTCATGCTTCTCTCCCATTCTTCTCTCCTTTCTGTCATGCTTCTCTCCCATTCTTCTCTCCTTTCTGTCATGCTTCTCTCCCACTCTTCTCTCCTTTCTGTCATGCTTCTCTCCCTTCTGTCATGCTTCTCTCCCATTCTTCTCTCCTTTCTGTCATGCTTCTCTCCCATTCTTCTCTCCTTTCTGTCATGCTTCTCTCCCACTCTTCTCTCCTTTCTGTCATGCTTCTCTCCCTTCTGTCATGCTTCTCTCCCTTCTGTCATGCTTCTCTCCCATTCTTCTCTCCTTTCTGTCATGCTTCTCTCCCATTCTTCTCTCCTTTCTGTCATGCTTCTCTCCCATTCTTCTCTCCTTTCTGTCATGCTTCTCTCCCTTCTGTCATGCTTCTCTCCCATTCTTCTCTCCTTTCTGTCATGCTTCTCTCCCATTCTTCTCTCCTTTCTGTCATGCTTCTCTCCCATTCTTCTCTCCTTTCTGTCATGCTTCTCTCCCATTCTTCTCTCCTTTCTGTCATGCTTCTCTCCCATTCTTTTTCTTCTCTCCTTTCTGCCATGCTTCTCTCCCATTCTTCTTCTTCTCTCCTTCCTGTCATGCTTCTCTCCCATTCTTCTTCTTCTCTCCTTCCTGTCATGCTTCTCTCCCATTCTTCTTCTTCTCTCCTTCCTGTCATGCTTCTCTCCCATTCTTCTTCTTCTCTCCTTCCTGTCATGCTTCTCTCCCATTCTTCTTCTTCTCTCCTTCCTGTCATGCTTCTCTCCCATTCTTCTTCTTCTCTCCTTCCTGTCATGCTTCTCTCCCATTCTTCTTCTTCTCTCCTTCCTGTCATGCTTCTCTCCCATTCTTTTTCTTCTCTCCTTTCTGCCATGCTTCTCTGCCATTCTTCACGCCTTCCTGTCATGCTTCTCTCCCATTCTTTTTCTTCTCTCCTTTCTGTCATGCTTCTCTCCCATTCTTCTCTCCTTTCTGTCATGCTTCTCTCCCACTCTTCTCTCCTTTCTGTCATGCTTCTCTCCCTTCTGTCATGCTTCTCTCCCATTCTTCTCTCCTTTCTGTCATGCTTCTCTCCTTTCTGTCATGCTTCTCTCCCATTCTTCTCTCCTTTCTGTCATGCTTCTCTCCCATTCTTCTCTCCTTTCTGTCATGCTTCTCTCCCACTCTTCTCTCCTTTCTGTCATGCTTCTCTCCCACTCTTCTCTCCTTTCTGTCATGCTTCTCTCCCTTCTGTCATGCTTCTCTCCCATTCTTCTCTCCTTTCTGTCATGCTTCTCTCCCTTCTGTCATGCTTCTCTCCTATTCTTCTCTCCCTTCTGTCATGCTTCTCTCCCATTCTTCTCTCCTTTCTGTCATGCTTCTCTCCCATTCTTCTCTCCTTTCTGTCATGCTTCTCTCCCACTCTTCTCTCCTTTCTGTCATGCTTCTCTCCCTTCTGTCATGCTTCTCTCCCTTCTGTCATGCTTCTCTCCCATTCTTCTCTCCTTTCTGTCATGCTTCTCTCCCATTCTTCTCTCCTTTCTGTCATGCTTCTCTCCCATTCTTCTCTCCTTTCTGTCATGCTTCTCTCCCTTCTGTCATGCTTCTCTCCCATTCTTCTCTCCTTTCTGTCATGCTTCTCTCCCATTCTTCTCTCCTTTCTGTCATGCTTCTCTCCCATTCTTCTCTCCTTTCTGTCATGCTTCTCTCCCTTCTGTCATGCTTCTCTCCCATTCTTCTCTCCTTTCTTTCATGCTTCTCTCCCATTCTTCTCTCCTTTCTGTCATGCTTCTCTCCCATTCTTCTCTCCTTTCTGTCATGCTTCTCTCCCATTCTTCTTTCCTTTCAGTCATGCTTCTTCCCTTTTCCTCTCCTTCTCCTTTCTTCTTCTCTCCTTTCTGATATAATTTTTCTCCTTTCTTTTTCCCTTTTGTATCACACTTCCTCTTGTCGTCTTTTCCTTCTGCCATTCCTCGTCTTATTTTTCTTTTACTGTATATCGATTCTTTCTTTTTGACGTTTTTCTTCTCACCTTTCTCTCATACATATTCCTCTCCCCCTTTTTCTTCTTCTTCTGTCTGTCTCTCTTTTTCACTCTCTCGTTTCGTCTGATCGATATCAATCAGCCGTCCCTTGAGGCTTTAGATGCTTGGCACCTTACCCAAAACCAAAAGACATTCTCTTGCTCTCCTTTTTGTAGTTAGGGCGTCACTGCTAAGAAGGTGGAAAAGAAACGCGTGGGTGTAACTTCAGTACGATGCCGCTGACCGGAGGGTATGTCAAGAGAGTGAAAGAAACAGAGGTGAGAGAAAAAACGAGAGAGCCAAACGTAGACCATATCGAGAATAAGGGTGGGTCGCTCGCCTGTTGCTTGTTTTTAAGCCAAATCAATCGGCTTGTGATGATTAAACACAAAGCAAAGCAATGTGTCTGGAGTTGCATAGTGATCAGTGCGCCATGTCAGAACTCGGTAACCCATACCCCGTTTGCGCTGACCGATGAAAAATAACCTACTCGGTTTTTCAATAGAGAAACCTACGCTTCTGACATCCGGATTTATATCACAAATATCTGACTTTTATTTAGTCTCTCTTACCACTTTTGTCCGTCACAATCATTCAAAACTCGCACCAAGACATGTAGAAACAATGCTATTTATAAATAGCTGGTTGCTAATCCCTGCTGCAGACGTCTGCTCAGGCACATGTTCTTTCAACACCCTCAATGACAATCTGTGGTTTATACTGTTAACTATTTAACGAGAGATCGCATTTTTTTTTTAACGCGGAGATAACTTTGTACTAGCACAGTCACGGGTGCGGAAATACCAGGTGCTGTAAGTTAAGCAACATCGAGACTGGCCAATGCCTAGATGGGTAACCGCTTAGGAATACCAGCTGCTGTATGTTTGGATGTGCGGGCGGTGTAATGGCTCGGAATTGATAATGGAAAGCAGAGTTCCAATTCCAGTTGGGTTCGTTATATTCACTTACGCGCAAATACCCTTAGGGAAAGGTATGAATCCTTCCTCTCCTCCCCCAGCTATGGGTTGGTTAATTAGTAAGACTTGTATCACCAATAAAAACATTATTATTTTTTAAAAAATTCTTACCATCTAAAATAATTTTCTGTCTTTAAATAACCCGCAAATAGTTGATAAAGTATGAAAAATAAATCAATCAATCAAATACTGATTAGCTACACGGGCATGTCTTTTAGATTTATTTACATTCTCTGGAATATAAATGTGTAGACACTAGCATGGCCACAAAGTGAGGGATCCAGTTATATATCGATTGTTATATAGAATTGGTCCCCCACTTTATATCCATATTATAATGTCTTGTTTGTTGATAAGCCGTAGAAAACGAACCAATCAATCAATGAAATACTGATTAGCTGCACATGCATGTCTTTTAGATTTATTTACATTCTCTGGAATAGAAATGTATAGAAACTACCATGACCATAAAGTGAGGGATCAGTTTATATTTTCATTGCTATATAGAGTTAATCCCCAAATTTTTGTACACGTTATAATTTCTAGTTTGTTTATCAAATTCTGATTAGTTATGAATCCACCTTTTTTCTCCCCAACTATGGGTTAATAAGTATTACTTGTATCACTAATACCATTATTATCTGAAAAAAAAAGAATTCTTCCAATTTTAAAATTAATTTCTGCCGTAAAAAAACGCGTCAATCAATCTATCAAATACTGATTAGCTATACAGGTATGTCTTTGAGATTTATCTACATTTTTTGGAATAGAAATGTTTAGAATCTACCGTGGCCACAATGTGAGGGATATGTTAATATATTGATTCTTGTATAGAGTCGATCCCCCCCACTTTATTTGTACGTTATAATTTCTTGCTTTTTTTTTTCTTTTTTTTTTAACATTCTGATTGTTCTCAACATTCTCCTCTCTCCCAGCTGTGAGTCCGTAAGAGTAATCTAAATATATTTTCTGGCTTAAAATAACGTGCAAATGGTTAGTAAGCCGTCCAAAACGAATCAAACAGCATTCCGTACTACTTGGCATTCGCGCCGATATCTCCAATACGAACATTTCAGAATGTTTGGGTATCAAAATTAGGAGAGTGCAGAGGATTCGGGAAGAGATAGGTAATATATCCGGACAACATGATGCTGTTTGAAGGGATCACTTGTGATGGAAGCGGTATGGTACCATTCATATTTCCACAGGGACTTAGACTCAGCACGGAGTCTTACATCAAGTCCCTTGAGGAGGGTGGTCTCTGGAATACCCTATGCCTGGTAACAAGACTCTGTACCATGACACACTAGCAGGGGAACCCAGTCATGGCTGTCAGAAACTTTCTACAACTATATCACTCCTTTCATCTGGTCATCTTAACAGACTGCAAACCCCTTCATTATGATGTGTGGGGCGCAACTGAGCGAGAGACCAACACAACTCCTTTTAATAGCAATCATGAACTGAAGACAAGGATTATGGCAGCATTCACCAGCTTCAACATGGAAACCATCCAGAAGAGTTGCAGGAGATTCCGAAGACGTCAGGCGGCCGTCGTTGAAGCCATTGGCGATTTTATTGAAGAGATTTACTCTTTGGTGTTTCATGATATTTTTGTGTAATTTTAGTAGATATATCTTTTAAAATGAGATACCAGTGTCATTTTCATTTTCGCACATTGTATCTATCTATCTATCTATTTATATTTATATATATATATAATGTATTTATATTTATATATATATATATATTGTATTTATATATATATATATATATATAATGTATTTCTATTTATATATATATATATATATAATGTATTTATATATATATATACAATGTATTTATATATATATATATAATATATTTATATATATATATATATATATATATATAATATATTTATATATATATATATAATATATTTATATATATATATATAATATATTTATATATATATATATAATATATTTATATATATATATATATATAATATATTTATATATATATATATATATAATATATTTATATATATATAATATATTTATATATATATATATATAATATATTTATATATATATATATATATATATAATATATATTTATATATATATATATAATATATTTATATATATATATATATAATATATTTATATATATATATATATATAATATATTTATTTATATATATATATATATATAATATATATATAATGTATTTATATATATATATAATGTATTTATATATATATATTTATATTTATATATATATATATATATATATGTCTTTATATTTATATATATATATAATGTATTTATATTTATATATATATAACTTAGTATTTCCAACTGATACCTAATCGGTCGGGTTTTGGTCCCGGCCTGAAGCGATTGGACATTTAGCCACACTGATGAACTGTGAAACCGCGAAATAGTCTGTCTGGATGATGACTATATATATATATATATATATATATATATATATATATATTGGATGTGTGAGCCTGTAGGTTGCGAATATTAATGTAGGGAAATACGGAATGTGCTTCGAGTAGCGGTTTCTCTGTTAATGCATTTACTGGTTTCTTAATTCAATCAAGACAAGACGAGAAGTTCCTACACGCGCATAATTTTCACCAAAGACTGGCCATTTCAAATTATTTTCTTATTCTGTTCATTCGTTAAACATCTGGGAACCACACAAATCCATTCGACTTGAGGGAACGGAGCCCGCACATTTCGAACGGACAAGAAATAAAGGGTTTTTTGTTATTTTTATTTACATCTTATTTACACTGGCGGTAAAGCGGATTTCCGAGCAGAAACGGCGATGCTTTGTATTTATATTGGACCCCCACGATACGAAGGAATAATATATATATATATATATATATATATATAGTGTGTGTGTTTGGTGGGTGTTTGGTTCTATTCGTTTTCGCACATGTCTTGATGCGGCTACCATAGAGATTTTTACAGTAGACGAATGTAAAGTCTGCAAAAACTGGTAATGTGAATGAAATTGACAGATAAAACGTAATTTATGCGATAGATAAGGTCAGAATGAGATATGTATGAATAAAATGAGAGATAGATATCAACATAGATCGTAATTAACTTATTTAAATATTTGAACAGATATAGAGAGTTTTGCTTGAATAGTTGATCTCAGCAGAAATAGATATATTTGTACTGATATACAATTTTTTTTTTTAGCGAATTGAACAAGTATAAAGAGAAATAGATATGAAAACCCTCAGAAAGCTTTTAAGATATGAACAAAACTGAGAAAGAAAGAAAAGAGGAAATGGAATTCAGAGAGAAAGAATGAAAAGTAATTGAGAAAGGAAAGAATGAAGAAGAATTCAAAAAGAAAGAAAGAATGAAAAGGAATTGAAAAAGGAAAGAATGAAGAAGAATTCAAAAAGAAAGAAAGAATGAAAAGGAATTGAAAAAGGAAAGAATGAAGAAGAATTCAAAAAGAAAGAAAGAATGAAAAGGAATTGAAAAAGGAAAGAATGAAGAAGAATTCAAAAAGAAAGAAAGAATGAAAAGGAATTGAGAAAGGAAAGAATGAAGAAGAATTCAAAAAGAAAGAAAGAATGAAAAGGAATTGAGAAAGGAAAGAATGAAGAAGAATTCAAAAAGAAAGAATGAAAAGGAATTGAGAAAGGAAAGAATGAAGAAGAATTCAAAAAGAAAGAATGAAAAGGAATTGAGAAAGGAAAGAATGAAGAAGAATTCAAAAAGAAAGAAAGAAAAGAAAGAAAGAATGAAAAGGAATTGAGAAAGGAAAGAATGAAGAAGAATTCAAAAAGAAAGAAAGAAAAGAAAGAAAGAATGAAAAGGAATTGAGAAAGGAAAGAATGAAGAAGAATTCAAAAAGAAAGAAAGAAAGAATGAAAAGGAATTGAAAAAGGAAAGAATGAAGAAGAATTCAAAAAGAATGAAAGAAAGAACGAAAAGGAATTGAGAAAGGAAAGAATGAAGAAGAATTCAAAAAGAAAGAAAGAACGAAAAGAAATTGAAAAGGAAAGAATGAAGAAGAATTCAAAAAGAAAGAAACAAAGAACGAAAAGAAATTGAAAAGGAAAGAATGAAGAAGAATTCAAAAAGAAAGAAACAAAGAACGAAAAGAAATTGAAAAGGAAAGAATGAAGAAGAATTCAGAAAGAAAGAACGAAAAGGAACTGAGAAAGGAAAGAATGAAGAAGAATTCAAAAAGAAAGAAAGAACGAAAGAACGAAAAGGAACTGAGAAAGAAAAGAATGAATAAGAATTCAAAAAGAAAGAAAGAATGAAAAAGAATTGAGAAAGGAAAGAATGAAGAAGAATTCAAAAAGAAAGAAAGAATGAAAAGGAATTGAGAAAGGAAAGAATGAAGTAGAATTTAAAAAGAAAGAAAGAATGAAAAGGAATTGAGAAAGGAAAGAATGAAGTAGAATTTAAAAAGTAAGAAAGAATGAAAAGGAATTGAGAAAGGAAAGAATGAAGAAGAATTCAAAAAGAAAGAAAGAATGAAAAGGAATTGAGAAAGGAAAGAATGAAGAAGAATTCAAAATGAAAAGGAATTGAGAAAGGAAAGAATGAAGAAGAATTCAAAATGAAAAGGAATTGAGAAAGGAAAGAATGAAGAAGAATTCAAAAAGAAAGAAAGAATGAAAAGGAATTGAGAAAGGAAAGAATGAAGTAGAATTTAAAAAGAAAGAAAGAAGGAAAAGGAATTGAGAAAGGAAAGAATGAAGTAGAATTTAAAAAGTAAGAAAGAAGGAAAAGGAATTGAGAAAGGAAAGAATGAAGTAGAATTTAAAAAGTAAGAAAGAATGAAAAGGAATTGAGAAAGGAAAGAATGAAGAAGAATTCAAAAAGAAAGAAAGAAAAAAGAATGAAAAGGAATTGAAAAAGAAAGCATGAAAAGGAATTGAGAAAGGAAAAGAAGAATGAAAAAGAATTCAGAAAGAAAGAAAGACTGAAAAGGAATTTACAAAGCAAAAAGAAAGAAAGAAAGAATGAAAAGTAACCGTTTTACGAGAAATATTTTATAAATATCAACCAATACTAACATTGACTGTTCGGCCAATGAATGTCGAATGTTTCCTGTATGGAAACGGCCAATTTCACTGTTATATTTTAATTCTTTGTTTTGTCTTAGTGGCTTTATAACCTTACCTGGGACGAAATTATTATTTTTTTAAATTCTCTCATTTGCCAGGCCTTTGTAAATAGTCAATTAAATAGTTTAAGTAAAGTGAAAGACATTTCTTATAATCAGGGCTATTGTTATCAAAATCAGTTGGTTCCAGGCATTTTCTTTAAAATAAATAAAAAATAGTCCACTTATTGTCAAAGTTTTGGGCCATTTTTATAATGTAAATATGTTTATAACAATGAATGTAAACTGAACTGTTCCAATTTTTATATATTGCCTTCAATGTTGTCAACTGGATATTGTTAGTTAAAAGACCCTCTTCAAAAGTGATCACAATAAACAGCTTCCTCTTCATAACTAGCTCTGAACCCCAGTGAGTCTAGAGAAGAAAATATTATTATCAAACTGTTAACTTTCCATTCTACCAAAAACAAAAGGTTTGGAAGGAAACATCAGGACAAGAAAGAGTGATAGTGGGACTTGAGAAGTTGAATTTCCTGAAAAACTGTTTTAAGAAAAACTATTTCATAATTTTCAACCGGCAATAACATTAAGTGTTCAGCCAATGAATACCGAATGTTTTCTGTGAGTCATCAGATCTTATAGATAGGCACGAGAGAATTACAAAAGCAAATTTTACCAAATAGCCCCCCCACCAAAAAAAAACTCACTTTCAGACTTCCAGTACCAACGGCAACAACTCAAACGAAGAACATGTGTAACTAGATGGAAAAATAACCAAGATGTTGAATTTCCACACAACCTGAAACAAAAGGTTAGGAAGGAAACTGTGATCAATACAAGAAAGAGCAAAAATTGCGGAAAAACCGTTTTAAGAGAAATATTTTATGGATTTCAACCGACAGTTTCTCACAATTTTAATCAGTCTTCCTAACCTTTGCTGGTACAGATGGGGTTCTGATGACTATAAGTAATAACTTCAGGGGAGACGTTTCTCTCTTTCTGTTATATTAAAAGCTTAGAGTTGCGCCCTGGCATCAGTTGCATGCTAAAAGGCAAATACAAATGGAGCTTTAAAAATTCTCTTTGCCTTAGAAATTTCAATTGTCTTTTTCTGATTCAAAGTATAAGTATTTATTTCCATTTAAAAGAAAAATCCTTGTTATTCACATGATATTCTCAGCATCCTTCTGTAGAACAAACTTTCTGTTGACTCATAGCTCTTCTTTATCCATGAGGAGATTGTCTTGCATTCACTGTCATATGGGAGGGACTATAGATAAAATAATTATTTTAAAAGAAATCCCATCTCTCTTATGCTCTCTTTGGTTTTCACAAATTAAAACAAAAGAAAGTTTAGTCTTTCTTTCATTTTATCCAGAGATCACAAGGCATTTTCCTCACAGTTTCGCCCCTCTTTCCTCATTATATGCCTTAGAAATTTCAATTGTCTTTTTCTGATTCTAAATATAAGAGTCTTATTTTTAGTTTCCATTTTCTTTAAAACTTCCTTGCTATTCACATATTCAGTTCATAGTATTCTCATCATCCTTCTGTAGAATCACATTTCTGTTGCTTCAAGTCTCTTCTTCATCTTTGAGGAGATTGTCATACATTCACTATCATATAAGAGAAACTACAGACGAAATGTATTTATTAAAAGAAACCCTATCGGCATGATTCTTCCAGGTGGCACTTAAATTTGGTAATAAAGAATAAATAATGCAGATTGTATTTAAAGAGAAACTGTCATCTGTATTTGAAAGAGCAATAACAGTTAGTGGACATTTAAGAAAAAACATTTAGAAATTCCAATCGATATTAACACCAAATGTTCAGACAATGAATGTCGAATGTTTCCAGTATAGAAACGGCTGACTTCACTGATATGTTTTAATTCTGTGTTTTGGACTTTCTGTTTGTTTAATAATTTAATTGGGAAACATTTCTCGGAAAAGATTCAAAAACCTAATTCATTGTGAAGCAAAGTTTTGGAAATCTTTTAAACCAAATATACATCCTTAGGATATTCTCGGTGACTTTTTTTAATCATTTCCTCTCAAGAAAGGCGCTAATGCCACTAGGATGCAGGGGATTACAGGAATTGAAAGAAAACAAGAAGACTGAGAATAGGGAGGATTGAAGAAAAGACAAACAATGAACAGGATTCAAGAACATAGAAGATGGCAATTGACGTTGCATTTAATTGTTTGAAGATTGTAGTTAACAGGGAAGCAAGAAATCAGAAGGGAGTTCAACAGGTGGAAAGTGCGAGAAAATAAACTGTTAGGGTAGTGGTGGGGGGTTCCATCAAGTTATTTCAATTGTAAAATGGTGGGACTTCGGTAGGATGCTTAAATTCATGTAGATGGAGCATCAAATCATAAACAAAGAGAAAGGGACCTTCCAAAAACTAAGCAAAGTATTAAGAAACAGAAAAATTTCGTTAGAAAAAAAAGAAAAGAGGACTGAACTGCTATGTTATAACCATGATCGCCAACGTCCTAAATAGACACGGTACGTAAAAGAAGGAGGAAGAGCATGAGTTAATGCTGGCGAAACAAAGTTTAGGAGAGATAAAAAAAAAATATATTAAGAGCTACAAAGGACAGGAAAATTTGGAGAGCCGTGAACACCAACGTCCTGAAGGGACACGGTACCTAAGAGCAGAAGGAGGAGGAAGAAGAAGAGAAGCTTGGGTAAATGGGGGCGAAACAAAGTTTAGGAGAGATAAAAAAAAATATTTATCAAGAGCTACAAAGGACAGGAAATTGTGGAGAGCCATGATCACCAACATCCTAAAGGGACACAATACCTGGAAGCAGGAAGAGAAGTTTGAGTAAATCGAGGCGGAAAAGGATTAGCAGAGATAAAAAAAAAAATAAAGAAGTTATTTATTAAGAGTGACAAACGACAGGAAATTGTGGAGAGCCTTAATCACCAACTTCTAGAATAGACACGGCACAAAGGAGTGAAGTGCGTATGTATGTACCTGTATTTGTGAGGGCTTATGCGTTTGGGTATGTGTATCTTCGTACATTTCTTATTTGCTAATAGTATTTTTTTTTATTTATTCTGTTTTCGGGTTAGAAATCCTATTTCCCATGCACGTGTGTCTCCTGCCCGTAAAGAAACGGAAGCCTTGTGAAATGCTTTCTCAGCTTCATCGCTTCATGAAATCAAGAGCGGGAAGTCGGATTAATTTGTTTCGATATACGAACTCACGTGCAAAATACGTAAATCCCGTTGACACACACACACATTCATATATATAAATAAATAAATATATATATATATATATATAGCATATCTTCATTGAAACATGTTTCATTGAATTTCATAGACATATTGTGTCTATTTTTATCCTGATCTTTTTCAGTTCTCTAATAAGTTTTTTGATGTTAAGATGAAATTCATCAAGGAAGTAGCTTTTATTAACCTAAGTACTTTCGATCTTTTCAAAGATCATTAATATATATATATATATATATATATATATGAGATAAGAATAAATGTAATATAATTCCACTGTCTGTAGCATTTAATTTTTGAAAAGGTTTCAATACAGAGGCGTGCTTACTATAATTTATTACATGAGATTAAAAGAAAAACATGTTAAAAATCGCTACACAAATATATATCTCCCCCCTCTCTCTCTCATATATATATATATATATATATATGTACACAAGTTTCATTAAAACATTGTGGCCGTGTTCATAGTTGATGTTATTGAGTGTTGTTTTTTTTTTTATTATTATTATTGATAACGCTTTCATTGTTTTTAGACTTTTTTTACATGTGGATAAAGCTATAATATTTGTATTATCAACAAGTACAGGCGGACAGTTTGGTAGGTCTCCATGTGTATTTAAATGAGGCCAAATTGAGCTTTGTTCAGAGAGATGTGGCGTGAGTCTTATTGTTTAGGAATTGGATATAAAAACGTTTGAACATTTTATACATAATTTACACCCAGAAAAGAAGAAAATTATAAGAACTCATGAAAAATCGAATAAAAAAAAAACTTAACCACAGTACCTAAATGAAACTTGTATAAAAGAGGGATTGTCGAATATGCAATTATCTACATATATATATATATATATATATATATATATATATACACACACAAGACATTTTTATGCTTATACGTTCTTTTTATAGATACAAATATTTAAGTAAATGCTCTGTTTATAATAAACAGTATTAAATAACATTTACCGGCCTGAATGTCCGAGAAATCCCCATAGAAAATATTCGTCCTCCGACAGGATTCGAACCTGTATACTATACGGAACCGTCATATAGAGTTTAAAAGCAGTAAATTCGACCTTGCTAACCGATCGATCCTCTGTGGCGAAATCGGTGAAAGCACGTCAGGCTAAATGACGGTTCTGTATAGTATACAGGTTCGAATCCTGTCGGAGGACGAATAATTTCTATGAGGATTTCTCGTATATTCAGGCCGGTAAATGTTGTTTTAATACTGTTTATTATAAACAGAGCATTTACTTAAATATTTGTATCTATAAAAAGAATGTTAAACATAAAAATGTCTTAAAAATAATTGTCGGACTTTGTCTATTTCATAATATATATATATATATATATATATATATATATATATATATATACTAGCAAAATGCTCGGCAATGCACGAGCTAAAAACGATGTTGAATTCCTTGTGAACAATCATGTTAGAAATGAAATATTTCTCTAGCACTCTTGGAATCAAGGTCTGTCTTATGCCCTTAGTTACATGTCATTTACACAAGTAAATAACGAAGTATCCTATTTCTATTAAACGCAGATCTATCATCTCAACACCATTGAAAACACATTGTCTTTTTTGTTTGTTTACACGGAGTTGTTTGTTTTTTTTTTTTTTGTTTTTTCTTTTCGTTTCTCTTTTTTGAAATAAGAACATAAAAAGATTTTTGATGCTTCAAAATCTTGAACCCTATCCATGAAATCGTCCCCCCCTACGCAAATCAGGGTTCACCAGTATGCAGTTCGGCAAGTGTAAATATTAGGTTGATGCAAAAATAATGACGTAATAAAGTCGTTTTTTGACATAAAAAATACGTCAAAAAACGACATTATTACGTCATTATTTTTGCACCAAGCTAATATTTGCCGCTGGGATCATTCAGAACGTCATGGCAAAGTCTTGGAAACTGATGTCTTCAGTATTCGAAAGGAGACATCTGTTGTCATGAGAAGAATTTTAGTTGTAATTCTATGGGGAAAGAAGAATATGAGATGTACATTTCTGTATATCAGACCTATGAATAACTAAGCGGATGAAAAATTTGGGTAATATTTTCCATTTTGTCACTCACGCACTATGAAAGGAACTTACTTAAAATAAATAGACGAAACTTGTCTATATTATTTAATGAAACATTAATGAAGCATCAATGAAAAATTGCTGCATAAATACACACAATTTATATATATATATATATATATATATATATATATATATATATATATATATATATATATATATATCCTGAAAAATTATTTCGGTTGAGTTCTCTAGGAGAACGTGTGAGTTTGTAAACAGTGACTACTATTACTGTTACTAATCCAATACTCTTCGATAAAAACGAATCGTGTTTATCTTAAAATAAATACGCTTAAATTCACCTTCATCCCTGCCGTGCGCCAACGGCTTAGGGGTAGATTCCCTGACTGACGCCATTTCATCCAGGTTTCGATCCTAGCTAGAGGTTGATGAGCTGTAATTACAGCAAAACTTTTTGTCTGTTGAGGAATAAATATATATATATATATATAGAGAGAGAGAGAGAGAGAGAGAAACTGTTTCACTGTATCACAACTCGACAGTGTGGATATATATATATATATATATATATATATATATATATATATATATATAAGCAAATATATGGATATAGATCCGACAGTATGAAGAAAAATATACGGATAAAACAAACAAAAATCCTTATATGCAATTATTAACATTAAAACAGCATAATTGCATATAAGGATTTTTGTTTGTTTTTTCCGTATATTTTTCTTCATACTGTCGGATCTATATCCATATATTTGCTTACATATATATATATATATATATATATATATATATATATATATATATATACACCAATTTTTAATTGGTAGGGATAATTCCAAGGAGGGCATTAATCCAATGAGAACTCAATGTAAATTACAGAGCAATGATAAATTAAGAAATAAAACTTAGAAATCCACACCGTTTATTTTTTATTTCATGAACATTTATTTATTTTTGCTATTGGCTTATCATTTATTTCTTCTTTCTTTCCTTCACTTTTGACTGTCTTTAAACTACAATCTTCAATGAATCTCTCACGTGTTTATGTTTATACATTCTTTTTATAAAAATGTCTTAAAAATAATTGTCGGACTTTGTCCATTTCATAATGTGTGACGTCACTTGTTTACATTTGGATACCACATGAGCAGATATGAATGTACTTGAGAGAATCTTGGAAGATTGTAGTTTAAAGACAGTAAAATCGACCTTGCTAACCGAACGCTCCTCTGTGGCCAGATCGGTTAAAGGCACGTCAGGCTACATGACGGTTCCGTATAGGATACAGGTTCGAATCCTGTCGGAGGACGAATATTTTCTGTGAATATTTCTCGGACATTCAGGCTGGTAAATGTTGTTTAATACTGTTTATTATAAACAGAGCATTTACTTAAATATTTGTATCTATAAAAAGAATGTATGAACATAAAAATGTCTTAAAAATAATTGTCGGAACCGACAAAGACTGCTTAATTTTTTATTATGCTAGAAATTTTTTGCAACACACTAACGCGTGTGGAAATTCTCAGAATATTTTGTATTGTTGAATTTATTGCTAACATTTTTGTCGAGAATTACAAACTCTACGTTTCGTTCAATTTCGCACAACAATCGATGAAATATAAAATTTAAAGAAATGATATACAAAAAAAAAATACTGCATTTTTATTAAATAAATATTTGTTATTTTAATCGTTAAATTGTTTTTAAAATAGTGGGAATATTTCGTATGTTAAATGATAAAACTTTCAATTTTTCAAAAAGAAAAAAAAATAAAGAAAATTAATTGTATGTACCCTAGTAAAAACAATTGTACTTTGTACCCACCCCCTTATCTGTTTACACTTTCCCACCAAAAAAAGCTACGTTTCTATCGGTCAATGTATGCCTATTTAAAAGGGTCTGACGAACGGATAGACTGACGGAATTCGCAGAATGTTATATATAGATTGTTTTCCAATTTTCCGGTAAGGGGTTGAGTATTGTGTTCGAAGTTGTGGCCAAAGTCCATATTTTGTTATTTTTATTGAACTACTTTCGACTTTCGCAGTTATTATCAAGAACTGATGTGGTGTCTGTTTGGTAGTAGGCTTCCTTTATCCGAAAATTGGAAAAATACAATAAAAATGCAAACAAAGAAAACCTAACTACAACAAAGTCAACAAATTATTCCTTGATAATGATTGCAAAAGTACTTCTGCTTCCATCTGTCTACATTCATACTGACGCTTGCGTTCCCCAAAGTCATATCCTGGGCCCTACACTGTTTCATCAATAATATCCCTGTTGTTATCAGTTTCCAAGTAGGCATCTATGCAGACGACACTACTATTTACTCCTGTCTCAATAGCGGGCCCGGTAGCGCTGACAAAGTGAAGCTGGCCGCTGCTCTCGAAAAGGACCTTCAATCATTGGTTAACTGGGGTAGGAAATGGCTTGTAAATTTTAATGCCTCCAAAACGAAACTTCTCTCATTTAACCACCATAGAGATATGTCATTGAAGCAGGATGGTTGATATTTGTCTCTGTGAGAGCGTCTCACTTCGCCTTACGTTTTCAACTGACTTGAAGTGGAACAACTACATTGAATAAATAGCTGCATCTACTGCAAGGAAAGTTGGCTCTCAGTTAATTTCCCTCTCTAAGTTCTCCACTGCCGGGTAGTGAACTCACAATCTTTGGGTCCTGTCACTGGATCTAACCAATGTCTTTAGCCACTGTGCCATGTGTCCTTGAGAATTAACAGGAGATAACTGACAACTGATATCCATTAAATACGGTATGTGGAACTAGAACAGTCTACTCCAGTGAGCGAAATAAAGGGTTTAGTCTGACATTCCAACCACCTGAAGAAGGCCGGAGCGTGCAACGGTTGAAACGTAATAAATATGGCGACAAAGACGAGGGCAATAGTTCTCACTCTCACCACTCTCTCTTTTTTTTCTTTTCGCTTGCTTTTTATTCTCTTTATCGCTGGCTTAAAGTCATATCGCGTTGAAACATAGGTTATCGTACTATGATTGCCGAAGTTAATCAAGGAAGGTCGAGCTCGGTCGGATGCGGTGAGCTTTGATGTGCGGGCGGTGTAATGGTGTAACGGCTCGGAAATGGAAATCGGAGAGCTGAGTTCCAATTGCATTCGGGTTCACTTACGTGCAAATACTATTGTGAAATGTGTAAATTCGCCTCTTCTCCCCCAGTTATGGGTTAAATAGTATTGCATTAGTAATTCCCTATCTTCCCCCAAAATCTTACAATCTAAAAAAAAAAGTTTTCTGGCTTTAAATAACCTGCAAAAGGTTGATAATCCGTAAAACATAAATCAATCTCTGTATCTCTCACCTTTCAATCTGTCCCTATTCCAGCTATTCTTAAATTGATATTTGCAAATCTGATCTGTATATTATTATTAATAATATTTGACAAAATCTTCTTGAAAATAGTCCTATCCGAATAACAATGAATATGGATATGGGCTTTTTTCGACACTTGCTGCCACATCTTTTTTCCACCATATTTTTGCTTCAACCTCATTCTTTTGCTTACCCTAACACCGCCTCTGACATAGACTAGTGTTTTCTTTTTTATTTCCCGCCTTACGCATTGCGCCATATTTGATTTAAGGATCATGCAAAAAAAAAAAAAAATCAGAGAGACATCCGCACAACATATCAATTAGTTGTGTGCACGTATCTATATAACACACAGAAACACATGCGGATATAAACGCTGACCATTGTATCTATGTCTATATATTCTATCTCTCCACTTTGTTTTTTTTTCTTTCTTTTTCAATTCCTCTCCCCCTTAACCCACCCCTCAGTTACATCCCTATCTTTTTCCGTTTCTTATTTTTCCCTTATCTCATTTTCCTGTCATTTTATGCATTTTCTGTTTCTCTCTCTCTCTTCCTTCCTCTCTCTCTCTAACTCCCTCTCTCTCTAACTCCCTCTCTCTCTAACTCCCTCTCTCTCTAACTCCCTCTCTCTCTAACTCCCTCTCCCTCTCACTCCCTCTCTCTCTAACTCCCTCTCACTCCCTCTCTCTCTAACTCCCTCTCACTCCCTCTCTCTCTAACTCCCTCTCACTCCCTCTCTCTCTAACTCCCTCTCACTCCTTCTCTCTCTAACCCTATCTCTCTAACTCCCTCTCACTCCCTCTCTCTAACCCTATCTCTCTAACTCCCTCTCACTCCCTCTCTCTAACCCTATCTCTCACTGAAAAGTATTAATATACATTAGATTATTCGAACTACTTATCTCATCTTTAATTGCTATAGATGTTCTAATAGGAAGGAAGTTTCAGCCAAGTACAATCTAGCCATCTTCAGGAGCATATTTGAGATGTGGTATTAATAATATACAATGACTTATTCGAATTACTTATCTTTTATTGTTATAAATGTTCTTACGGGGAGAAAGTTTCGGCCAAGTTCATTCCAGATATTTTCAGTTATCCATTATTTTGTGATTAAGAATTACTATATATTGACTTGTTCGAATTACTTATTGTCTTATTTTTAATTGTTATAAATATTATTATAAACAATACGTTTCGGCCAAGAATTCTCGCGCCATCTTCAGGTGCCTATTGTTTGGCTCACATGGGATATAAAATTAAAGTATATTGCCAATTTAAAAATGAAATTCACCAGATGCTGTACGAACCCATCATGATAACCAAATGCCGAAACCATCTAAAACTGAATGTAAAAGGCTCCGAGAATACAGCACTGCTGTCCACCGTATTGTTGCCTTTGATTACAAAAAATATTTAAAAAGATTTCGATCGATACACTTTTCATTATTATGATTTCATTACCAGTTGTATTCTATTTTAGAATATTCTTCTTTTTATCGCCACAGTTCGGATCGATAAACTCTTCGACTAATACTGCATTTTTACTCCAAAGACTTTTTCTTGCACTTCCAGCCTGTGGAACTCCTTTCCATTTCCTTGCTTCCCTGATAAATACAATTTTCAAAAAATTGAAATCTAACGTCAATCGCCATCTTTCTATCTTCTTAAATACCCTTTCCTCGCCCCCCCCCCCTCTATACGCAGTCTTTTCTCTCTCATTCCCCTCTCTGTAACCCCCTGCATAGTAGTGGCATTCCCGCCTTGCTTCGGGTGAAATAATTTAAAAATGTGGGAAATTGGGAGAAATGTACATTCCGACGTGATATGGATCCAGTCGTAACACTCCTTCCAATATTTTGTGAATATAAGCGAAGCCATTTCCGCTACGAAAGCACATTGTGGGGCATAAATCTTTATAGTATGAAAGAAAAAAAATAGGATGAAAAATGAAAGAAAGAAAAGAAAATAATGACGAAAGAAGGAAACAGAGATAAAGAAAGAAAGAAAAAAATAAAGAAAATGAAGACGAAAAAAGAAAACACAGAGATACAGAAAGAAAATGTAGACGAAAGAAGGAAAAAGAGAAACAACGAAGGAAAGAAAGAAAATGAATACGATAGAAAGAGAGAAAGAAATAAAGAAAATGATGACGAAAGAGAAAGAAAAAATGTATTTGTTAGGGAGAACAAAGGAAATGATTGCAAAATAAAGAAAATATTAGAAAGAAACGAAGAATGAAACAGTGAAGTAAAAAAGGTATGAAATAAATGAAAGATTAAATGACTAAAGGAAAGAAGTAAAAAAGAATAAAAAATATATTAGAAGTTGAGCAAAAAGAAAGAGAAAAGGAGAAAGAAAAGAATGAAAAAGTAAATAGGGTGGAGATTAAATAAAGAAATGAAAACGAAAGAAGGAAAAGAAAAAATGAAAATGTTTCAAGGAACAAATTACGAAATATGAGTACAAAATAAAAAAAAAATATATAAGGAAGGAAGAAGAAAGAAAGAGTAAGGAAGAATAATTTGGGCAGATAGAAAGATAGAATACAAGAAAGTAAGAGAAGAAAGAAAAAAGAAAGATGAGAAAAAATGAAAGAGTAAGGAAGAGCTTTGGAAGGAAGAAAGG
This sequence comes from Acanthosepion lycidas, assembly GCA_963932145.1. NCBI lineage: Eukaryota > Metazoa > Mollusca > Cephalopoda > Sepiida > Sepiidae > Acanthosepion > Acanthosepion lycidas. The sequence goes on from OZ010611.1 coordinate 38,539,686, forward strand.
AAACGAAATAAAATAAAAAAATAGAGTAAGGATGAGGGAGAGAGAGTAAGGAAGAAAGAAGAATTTGGGAAGAAAGAGAGGAAGAAAAAATTTGGGAAGAAAGAGAATGAAAAAGAGAGAAGAAGAAAGAATGAAAAAGAGAGTGAGAGGAAGGAAGAAAGAATGAAAAAGAGAGTGAGAGGAAGGAAGAAAGAATGAAAAAGAGAGTGAGAGGAAGGAAGGAAGAATGAAAAAGAGAGTGAGAGGAAGGAAGGAAGAATGAAAAAGAGAGTGAGAGGAAGAAAGGAAGAATGAAAAAGAGTGAGAGGAAGGAAGGAAGAAAGAATAAAAAAGTGAGTGAGAGGAAGGAAGAATTTGGGAAGAAATAAATAAAGGAAGAGAGGAAGGAAGTCGAATTCGGAAAGAAAGAAAAAATAAAAGAAAGAGAGAAAAGCAGGAGGGATAAGTTAGGAAAAATAAAGAAAGTCTAATGAAATAAGGAAAAAGAAAGAAGTCGGAAAAAAAGAAAGAAAAAGACAACAAAAGCCAGTAAAAACTTGTCTTTCTAACAGTCCCGATTTCATGTATCCATCTATTAAAACCATTTTATGTGTGTGTGTGTGTGTGTGTGTGTTATCTCATAATATCAGTTTGAAATTAAGCTACAGTCAAATTTTTCATTTCTTCTCTCGAATAGTCAGTATAAAGTCCGTCCTGTGCTTTTCTGGACTGGGCACGAATTGTCAAAGTCCCACATTCGTGGAATTCCTAATTTAGTAAAGAACATTCTACGCTCATGCCTGTCGTTCGGCAGGATGTATAAATAACTGCATTTGCAGGCACGCACTCTCCACGTGCATGCATTCGTGTGCATGCATGGAAATATATTCGCCCCAGCACCCGGCAATATACTTCTGGGTCTTATTATTGTTCGTTTTTTGTTTTTTTACTTATTGTTTTTCGTTTTTTTAATTGTTTTTTTTTTTTTTTCATTTAGATAAGAGAATCAATTTTTTTTTTTATTTATTTATATTATTAGTGAATGATTCTATTTTGACGGAGAATTAACGGTAAACTGTCTCTCCTACTAGGTTACATAATTTACGAATGTTATGCAGAAAGAAGGCAATTACAATGACAAGAATGCACAAAGAAATAAATAAATGGATGGAAAAGAAAGACAGAAAGGGATGGAAGAGGAAGAAAGAAAGAAAAGGATGGAAAAGAAGGGAATAAATGAAGAAGGAAGGAATGGATTGCAAAAAAATAAATAAGAAAGGAAGGAAGAAAGAAAGAAAAGGATAAAAAAGAAAGAAATTGATAAGAAAGAAAATTGAATGGGAAAGAAAAAGAAATAGATGAGAAAGAAAAAGAAAGAAAAAAGGAGGGAAGAAATGGATGAGAAAGAAAGAAAAAAGGAAGAAAGAAAGAAAAAAGGAGGGAAGAAATGGATGAGAAAGAAAGAAAAAAGGAGGGAAGAAATGGATGAGAAAGAAAGAAAAAAGGAAGGAAGAAATGGATGAGAAAGAAAGAAAAAAGGAAGGAAGAAATGGATGAGAAAGAAAGAAAAAAGGAAGGAAGAAATGGATGAGAAAGAAAGAAAAAAGGAGGGAAGAAATGGATGAGAAAGAAAGAAAAAAGGAAGAAAGAAAGAAAAAAGGAGGGAAGAAATGGATGAGAAAGAAAGAAAAAAGGAGGGAAGAAATGGATGAGAAAGAAAGAAAAAAGGAAGAAAGAAAGAAAAAAGGAGGGAAGAAATGGATGAGAAAGAAAGAAAAAAGGAGGGAAGAAATGGATGAGAAAGAAATAAAAAAGGAGGGAAGAATTGGATGGGAAAGAAAGAAAAAGAAAGAAAGAGATGGAAAAGAAGGAAATAAATAAATGTATTGCAAATAAGAAAGAAAGAAATGGCTGAAAAAGAAAGAAAAAAGAAATACATGCGAAAGAAAAACAGAAAAAGAAAAATAAAGAAAATCGAATAATAAAGAAAAATATGAATGAATGAATGAAAAAAAGAAAGTTGATAAAGTGAAAGAAAGGGGGAAAGATAATGAAAACAAAGAAGGAAAGAGAAAAAGAATGAGAGAAAGAAACAAAGAAAGGGAGTAAGGTAATTGAAAGAAAGAAAGTAATCGAAAATAGAAGCAGAACAACAACAACAAAAAAAGCGTCAAATAAAGGAAGAAGAAGAAGAAAAAGAAAAAAAAACCTTGCATGTCAAAAGATGCTGAGTGTCGCGTCTGGAAAAAGGATGGTGTGCCGTGCCAAGTAACAAAGAGCGTATCACGTGACTACAAAGCCCCCTGGAAAGATCTCTATGGCGCATTACTTCACAAGAATTATGTAACAGACTCCCCCTCTTCCCTTGTCGACTCGGCCCGATGCGCTGATGATAAACAATTAAGAATGACTGCCGCCGTAACCCCATGAGATGCGTGTTTGCTGTAGGTTTTGCTGAGCTGTTGAAAACGAGAGAAAAGGAGTTCAAAGACGAAAGGAAGCAGAACGGATAGAAAATCGAAAGATGCTGACTCTGCCTTGTATCAATACAAGAAGAACGGTTGCTTTCTTTACTGAGAAAAATTCGAACGACATATTTTGTGGGTAATTCTTTAAAGTACTCGTTTGCGCAAGATTATCTCTTAATCTTCAGCCTGTTCTTATCCGTCTGTCTGATCCCAGTATTTGCCTTGCCCTATCTGTTCTACTTCCTCCATCTTCATCGATCTATTATCACTCAAGAAACACTCCGTAAAATCTGGCCTTGTGTCTTCCATTGTTCAGTCTAAAAAAAAAAAATTTTTTTCACTTACAAAATATTCACCCAATACAATGAGGCTTACAGCCATGTCACGTTGAAACACCGGTTTCCGTACGATCAAGTTAAGTAACGTCAAACCTGGTCAATACCTCGTGGGTGACCGCATGGGAATACCAGGTGCTGTGAGCTTTGATGTATTGGTGGTTTAATCGGAGAACCGAGTTCCTATTCCAGTTGGGTTCGTTATATTCACTTACGCGTAAATACCCTTGGGAAAGGTAGGAATCCATCTCCTCTCCCCGAGCTATGGGTTAATTAGTAACACTTGTATCACTAAACCATTATTATCTAAAAAAAAAAAAAAATATTAAAATATTTTCTGGCTTTAAATAACTTGCAAAGGATTGATAAGCTGTAGAAAATGAAGGAATGAATTATTCAAATTCTGATTAGCTACACAGGCACGTCTTTTAGACTTATTTACATTCTCTGAAATATAAATGTATAGAACCGACAGCCGCCACAAAGTGAGGGGTCACTTTACCTATTGATTGTATTATAGAATTGATCCCCCACTTTATATGCATATTATAATTTCTAATTAGATATTAATCCTCCTCTACCCTCCAGCTTTAAGTTAATTAGTAAGACTTGCATCACTAAACCATTATTATCTCCAAAAACAAAAAAAAAATTTTTACAATCTAAAAATAATTCCTGGCTTTAAATAACCTGCAAAGGGTTGATAAACCGTAGAAAATGAATCCATCAATAAAATGCTGATAAGCTACACAGTCTCTTAGATTTATTTACATTCTCTGAAATATATATGTATAGAAACTACAGCGGCCACAAAGTGAGGGGTCACTTTACATATTGATTGTAATATAGAATGGATCCCCCACTTTATATCCGCATTATAATTTCTGTTGGATATGAATCCACCTCTTCTCCCCCAGCACTAGGTTAATTAGCTCGACTTGTATCACTGAATTACTATCATCTCCAAAAACAAAAAAAAAAATTCTTACAATCTAAAAATATTTTTTTGGTTTAAATAACCTGCAAATGGTTGATAAGCCGTAGAAGACGAATCAATGAATCAAACAATCCCAAGAGCCACTCAAGGTAGAGAGTTAATGTGTATGATATGAACGTAAGTATGTACAGAGTATGAGCTTATGTAGAATAGATAACGATTGATGCTAGACATACAAAAGTTAAAATTGTAATGCTCGGTGAAGTATTTCCCCGGGAGTCTATTCTGTCCTACAGAGTAATGGTTCTCCGAAATAAGTTGTTTGAGTAGAACCTCCTACTTACTAATTGAATACGAAGGGATGATTTGACCTTTGTGCATGACGGTTTCTAGCTGTGAAGGTCTGAACTGGTGTAACTAAAGAATTGACCTCGTCTGAACATTTATCATGTAATTAGCGTAAGAGTAGCGATAGACTTGCATCGTTTTATTTTTGGGAGAAGTGCTGGAAATTTGAAAATTATTCACGACACGCAAGGCTGCATGATTGCTTCCGGGTGAATAGTGAGTAACACCCGCCTAGATATGGCAACAATATTGCAGTCGTGATGCTGCGTGTGTGGGACAAACGAGGCCTTCTGACACACGTGCATTTCTTAACGGAAAACGGAGATAGACGACGTGCATTTATATCGCTGGTATCAAAAATCAAATATTAGGTTGTCACACATGAAGTGGCACACTTTATAGGAACTGAATAAATTGAATTAATTTATTTATTTAAAATAGGCACTATGTTGATGAATAACTGTTCTCCAACGCATCTCTAAATTCTTGACCCCATCTTTAAAAAAAAATTCTTATCTTTTGATGTGATAAACACTTCCAATGCTTCGACTACCTCTTCCTTATTGGTGAATGTTTTAATGCGTGTGAAAAGCTCAATATACTTAAATAAGTGATAATCAGAAGGGGAGATATCGTGTGAATATGGAGGATGAGGCAAAATTTTATAATTCAGGCTGTGTAGCTTTTGAGCACTTGATTGAGAAGCGTGCGACCGTACGTTGTCGTGCGGAAAAACTAGGCCATCCTTATTCACAAGTCTAGGATGTTTCTTTTTTCAATTTTACACACATACACCAAATTTCGCCACAATAAAAGGTTGCTGTTACTGTTCTCTTTTGAGGCAAGAATAATAATGAATTACCCCTTTGAAAGACCACCATAAAGTAACCATTAACCTTTGAGTATGCAGCGAGGGTTTTGGATATTGTTTTGGTGATTCCCTTGCATCTAACCACGGGCGCGCTCGCTTACTGTTGTCGACGAGTATTTATTTCTCATCGCATGTAATGATTCGATGCAAAAATAGTTCTCTTTCCTAGTCTATACATTGTTTCATTGTAATCATTTTCATCGGGTTTATAAGTTACAATATATTGAAAGAAAAAATTATTCTGGAACGAAAAAGAGTCAGGAATAATTCAAGATTTTTTTTTATATACTAAGGAGGTTACTTCGTTAGACGGCCGGATCAACAACCAACCAAAAAAGGCGTCATTTCATGTGTGACAACCTAATAATTAAAATATGCGTCATTTCATGTGTGACAACCTAAAAATTTTTAAAAATTATTTTCATACGTAACCTCATAGGTTGTGTTCGATTTTCCTTAAGAGTTTAAAAACCATTGCCTCATGCCAAACTTGGTAATGTTCGTCAAATGTCACTTTCCTGATCGCAATATTGGTTTATCTATCGATTAATGGGTTTTCTCTTTCTACGGCCTTTTCATCACAGTTGTATATTATTGAATGTTCGATCTATCACTTGCTTCCTTATGTTTGTTGTGTGATCGACATTGTGCAGTTCTCAAAACTCATTGCACGCAGGAAGTTGAATACATGCTATCAGCATTGTGATTTTACCTGTCGGGCTGTTATATATATATATATATATATATATATATATATATATATATTGCAATGGTATGTCCCACACTACCTATCGGCTATGTGGACTGACTATATCAGTAGCTATATATAGTGAGCACAGGATATACCTGGGGGCTTGCTTCGGGAATTACTAGCCTGTCACCCGATTCCCTGTCGTTCAGTAGTGTATTCTCTTTTACAATAAACCTCTCTTTCTTTCAACTACTTGCGTGTTGCTGTTCCTTCACTCGAGCACTACGTCTGTCTGTTTGTAACCTCTTTAAGGATACAACAATATATAATTATTTATTTGGATAGCAATCCTTCTTTTATACATGTTTCATTAAAGACGACTGACAAAATACTGCGATTAATATTTTTATTTAATTATTTTGTGTTTGTACAGGTGTTGTTTTTTGTTTTTTTTCTGCGCAGGAAATGCGTAAAAATCGTCCAAATGTTCTGCATATCCAAGCATTTTCGAGTATTTCTTTACCACTTTGAAGAAAGGTTTTTATTTTTAAGTGAATCTATGTATTTTTTTATGTATGTATCTAGATTTAAATATGTAAATAATATATTATGTATAAATATTGACAAATAAATTAGAAATATTCCAGATGATAATGCTAATATTAGCCGCTTCTCTACAAGGAAACATTCGGTATTCATTGACCGAGCAGCCAGTTCGTCTTTTAGTTGAAATCTATAAAATCTTTCTCTGTCTATATTTCTGAGATGAGGTATTATGTATATTTACATTATTCGGACTATTGAGCACTGGTAAAAAAATGATTGCTGAAGACATTAGGTTTATAATACCCAGAAATTCATACACATACAAGGACACATGGCACAGTGGATAAAGGCGTTAGTTAGATCCAGTGACAGGACCCAAAGTGTGTGAGTTCAATACCCGGTTAAGGCAGAGAGGGGAACCGACATCCATTAAAAATGGCACGTTGAACACTCTACCTCAGTGAACGAAGGGTCTAGTTCGACATTCCAACCACCTGACGAAACGGCCGAAACGTTGTAATAAATATGGCGACATGTGGCCAATAGTCCGAATAACGTAAATAATGAAAATCTTTCTCATAAAACAATTTTAAGGAAAATAAGTTTCTCAAATCCAATAGCTGTTGTTGATGTAGGTTTCCTTCCTAACCTTTTGTTTGAAGTACTGTGGGATGTCAATATATTGATTATATCATTATTTTCTCTTTGAATTACATGTGATATCCAATAGTAGTGGTAATTTGTGCTGTTTCTTTATGAGGAAATATCCAGCATTCATTGGCAGAGAAGTTAGTGCTGCTTTCAGTTGAAGTTATAAAATCTTTCTATCAAAGCAATTTTGCGGGAAAAAATAGGTTTCTCAAGTCCAGTAGCTGTTATCGCTCTTTCGTGTACTGAAGGAGGCTTCCTTCCTAACTTTTTGTTTGAAGTAGTGTGGAATGTCAACATTTTGATTATGTCCTTATTCTCTCTTCGTGATACATGTTCTATCCATTTTAATTGTTGCCGCTGTTGAAAGTCTTCGAGTGATGTGGTTTCTGTTCTCTGATACAGATCTTTGTTTATGTAACGCCTGCTTACAAGGTTCAAGGAAGGAGGGTCCTCGCAGAGCCTTACACACTTCACTCGCCCGAAGCCATTTTTAATAACTGCTGTACTGGAAAAAAATAAACCGAGTGTATTAAAGCAGCAAAGACAAACTTGTTCATAGTAAATGAAATCATAGAGTGCACATCCAAAACAACAAACACAAAAATGGCCGCACTTCAGTCATTTCAACCCAAAAAGCTAGCTTTGTAAAATAGGGGCTGCAATCAAAAATATTTAAGCGTCTTCACAGAGGACGCTAAGTGCGACACTGAGATCCGTAGGGGGGTTAGGATGGCCAAAGACACATTCCAAAACCTAGGCAGAGCACTGCGAGACAGGGGGGGATTTCTTTGGTAAAGAATACTGAACTATTACGTGATATCTGTCCTTCTTTAAGGCAGCGAATGTTGGACGATTTCCTCAAAGATGAAGAAGAGACTCGTGGCGACGGGGATGTGGTTCTACAGAAGGATGCTGAGGATAACATGGACCAAGCGTGTGAGCAACGATGAGGTCTTAGGTGGCAAACAAGGAGGAGGCTTATACTTAACATCAGAAAGAGACAACTGAAGTCTCTGTGACACATAATGAGGAAGGAGGGCCTGGAGAATCTGATACTCACGGGTCGAATAAAAGGAAAGAGAGACAAGGGAAAACAACGCGTGACATACATGGCGAAATTAAGCAAGAACGTGGTCTGGAGAAAGAAACAGAGGGAAGGTACTTGTTGAGAGCTGCAAGGGATAGAGGGAGGTGGAGAGCTATGATCGCCTATGTCATGAAAGAACATGGCACATAAAAAAAAGAATAAAAATATAAGTTTGCTGAGTAAATTCATTTTAAATTGATCACACTATGGAAGCCAAAATAAAATATGTTTGTACCATATGATTTCGTAACCAAAAAAAAAAAATAAATTAAAAAAGTATATATGTTTTGGCAATCTAAAATTAATTTAAATAATTAATATTATTTACATTATTCGGACTATTGTCCTCATATTTGTCGCCATATCTATTACAACGTTCCAGTCTTCTTCAGGTGATTGGAATGTCGAACTGAACCCTTTCTTTCGCTCACTGGGGTAGACTGTTTTACTTCCACGTGTTTAATGGACGTCAGCTATCAATCATCTCCAGTTAATTTCCTTCTCCAAGTTCTCCACTGCCTTAACCGGGTATTGAACTCATACTCTTTGGGTCCTGTCACTGGATCTAACCAACGCCTTTATCCAATGTGTAATGTGTCCTTGAGGAAATAAAGGTCCAGTTCGACATTCCAACCACCTGAAGAAGGTCGGAACATTGTATTAGGTTGTTGCAAAAATAATGACGTAATAATGTCGTTTTTTGACGTATATTTAACGTCAAAAAACGACATTATTACGTCATTATTTTTGCAGCAACCTAATAGTAAATATAGCGACAATGATGAGGACAACAGTCCGAATAATGTAAATAGTGTACATAATACCTCATCTCAGAAATATAGACAGATATTAAATAATTAACTATTAACATTAATAAAAATTTAATTAAGAAATATATAATTCTTAATTTGCATTGCCTAATATATGGTTATACGAAAAAAAATGAAGGAAATATTAGGTTGGTGCAAAAATAATGACGTAATAATGTCGTTTTTTGGCGTTACGTCAAAAAACGATATTATTTTTGCACCAACCTAATAATTCTGGTCGCAGCACATACTCTACAACTTTTGCAGGTGAAAATGACTGAATAATGTTGTCTGTGATTAACAACTGTTGTACTGGGTGTGAATTCTACGATTTTATTTATTATGAACAAGTTTGTCTACTCCAGACGACTCTGTTTAAATTTCCCCAACAGCTTTATTAATTGAACAATGTGAACTTTAACATTTAATTTTTTTTTTTTTTAATACATTTTAAGAAATCATACGAACTTATTTCATTTGGCTTCTGTAATGAGGTCAAATTACAATGAATTGACGCAACAAACTCTGCTAAAATATCGGGTAATTGTCAATTGATTCAAACTTTATAAAAAGGTAAATAATAAGGATTTCTTTGTAGTTGGTTCACATATTTTTATAATTTAATAAATGCTGATGGTTAGAACGTTGGCATTCGGACCATGAGACCCGGGTTCGAATCTCACCATGGTCGATTTGTCAGACAGAAGACTTCCTGATGTTATCGGACTGGAGTCGATCCTAGCTTGCGGTACCTTTGGAAAGTCTCCAAAGACCATACTATTGTCTGACCCAAGCCTTGTGAAATTGGGTAGACGGAACAAGCCACATTCTGGTTTGAGGGCTTGAGTGTGCTGGCCTTGTTCAAATTGTTGATCACGCTAGCAATATAAACCACAAGTGGGCTCTGTGGGTGTTGAAGAAACATAAATTCTTCTGTAACAGAGACTGGCTAGTAGACTGGTATCAGTGGTTAGTTATATATATACAGAAATGTTCATGAATTTATTGAGAAAATATTGTTTGCATATTTATTTCTGTATAAACTGGTAAATTATAAATATCGCAATGAATTAATTATATTAGTTTTTTGAATGTTGTAAACAGAATTCTGTTGCCATATCTGGTCTGGGTGCTCCTACTGTACATCTCGGGATTCTTGACAAAATCCAGAGAAAGGCCTTTCTTACCGACGTGACGTGGTTTCCCTCTGTTTGTCCTACAAATATTTTCATGGCAACTGTTCGCGTGAGCTTTTATCCGTGGTTCAATATTTCGTGCTGAGAAGCCATCTTTCACATTTATAAATTTACCAATTTGTCCGTGTATTGAATACTGTTGCTATATCTGGTCTGGTTGCTCCTACTGTACATCTCCAGATTCTTGACAAAATCCAGAGAAGGGCCTGCAATACAGTCGATCCTGATCTCGTCTCCGGTCACGTTATCATCGACGTGACGTGGCTTCCCTCTGTCTGTTCTGCAAATACACCCCTGGTGAAAATCTTAAGACCAGATACAAAAGGGTTAAAAAAAAAAAAAATACTGTTACTTTAATCAAAATATATTCGTGAAACATTTACATTTAATTAGAAAATTTAGTTTATCAATAAAAAAGTGAACATTTTAAGCTTTTAATAGATTAATTTAAACAAACATTGAAAAAAGGATTTCTTTGGTTGAAACACCCTTCCAATTTCATGCTTCCCTGATAACTACAATCTTCAAAATTTTAAAGGCAACATCAACCGCCATCTTCTGTCTTCTTGAATCATGTTCCTTTATTGTGCTTTCTTCAATGTTCCTCATTTTCAATCTATTAATTCACTTTCCCTCCCAGTAACCCCTGCGGTATAGCGGCACTGTCGATTCGCTTGGGGTGAAATTATTAAAATATATATTAATTAGTACATATACTAGTACCTACCAGTTGTTGAACGACTTCGTTTCGCTGAATTACAGCTCGCCTGGCACAAGGTCTATGTTGCCTAAAGTAAACAAACGCTGCTACGTAGCCCCAAAATAAAATTGAACAACAAGAAGAGTGGTAAATGCGATGCATATAAGTTACATTTTTTTTTAAAGTAGAAAAAGGTAGAAAGATTGTGAGAAAAGAAAAAAAATAGGATTACAAATTTAAAAATAAAGACGCTGTTTTAACTAATATATATAAGTGTTCTTTTAAATACACAATCTAATGAATAAATAGTGTTCCATATTTTTGTTGTAAATTCTTAAGAACAAAATAAAATGTCTAAATTTACTTTCATATGTTTAGGTTTTGGTCCAATTCTAATCATCGTTTTTTGTTTTTTTTTAAGACAATAAACATTGCCGAGGAGTGAAGACAGCTAAAAAAAAATGGCGTCTTTGGAAAAACCATTCTTTTAACACTCCATCTTATTGCGGGCCCGAAGGTCCATGTTTGCCCCCAAAACACCTCATCTCGAAAAATCCCGGGTACACACCGTGCTGGAGGGTGGGCGGGGTTATACATGATGTTAAACCGTGCTAGGGGTGATTATACATGAGGTGCGTTATATATGATGTTTAATAGCTACGTTCTATCCTGACTCTATTGAAATAGCTATCTAGGTATCAACTGGATTTTGCATCGGTGAATTTTTGGTAGGGAATGTGAGCGTCTCTCTTGCAAAGTAAATTCGTGTGATCTATGTTTTCGGTGCATTTCACTGAATGCCCGAACTGTCTCCATCTATGGATTTTTCCCGAAGATCGGCAATTCGACGTCTCCGGACATTGGAGACCACTTCACGATTGTTCGGCTAATTGTCTAAAACAGGGCAGATAAAGAAAAAGCAAAATGCTACTCCTCCCAGCAGGATTCAAAACTTTCTGCAAATTCTTTATTTTTTCTCTTTTTGTCTATGGTTCTTTTTCCTCCGAAGACAGTTCCGCCAATATCAAAATAGTAAGTGAATAAAATATTGCAGTGTTAGTTGTAGCTTCTAAGTATGAAATGGTACAAAAATGTAACGTCTTTCTGTCTTCTATCTACCTCTCTCTCTTTTTCTGTTTATATATATATATATATATATATATAAAGAAATATAGTTTTAAGGTGTACTATATTTATGGGATAAAGTGCCCAACATCAGAGATAAAGCGTATGTAAATATAAAAGTCAACATTGAAATCAACACCCAGAGGCGACAATTGCAGTTATATATAGAGAATGCGCAAACGTTTATATATATATATATATATATATATATATATATATATATAGATTATAGTTGTTCCACTGAGAGAAAAGTGTATATTTTAAAGAGAAGGCGCAAATGTTTTTGGTTATAATGTGGATGTATTAAATATATAATATATATAATATGTGTGTTAAAGATAAATAGAAGCCGCAAACGTGTTTGTTTATAATGTGGATATATATATATATATATCGATAGATAGATATACCGTACATTCTCGCGTATCATGCGATATTTGAATCTAATTTAAAAGAGGTCGCATTGTACACGAGATATAAAATTAGCCTATGTACTGCTGGCGCTAGCTAAGCTGTTGATCAAACTACCAATGATGCGACCGCTTTAAAAGTCGCTTATTCCTATGGCCTCCTTCTGGAAGTATCTTCTCATGAAAATTGACTTTCCCAATCACCATAGCTCGGGACTCAAGGTTAGACATTGGCAATCTGTTGACAGCAATACAGAACCAAACAGTGTGGAAAGGGATGGTCAATGGAGTTCCGACCAACCATAAGGAGATCGAAGGATGATGATGATGATGATAAGTACATTACTCTTTTCTTTGTTTCTAACGAAATTTTCCTGTTGCTTACCTTTTAGAAGGCATCTCTCGCTATTCCAATTCTGCTTCGGATTTCGATGTCACATATTCCGTCTTCTTTTGATCGTCTTAGCAAGTGACAAAGCGTAACATCTGAGCATAGAAATACTATGCAGGGCCAGCATAACAGATGTGAATGCTTTTCGTATCTTAAGAAATCCTGCTTATCGTTTGGGTTCAGTTATTCTAGCCAAACACAGACGGGAAGAATAATTCTCTAATTCAAACTGGGGTGGGCGAGCCAGTCAGCCTTGAAAATCAGTATTCAAACTGCTGGCTTTTAAAAGCGTCATCGCAGGAATAACATGCAACAGTCTTCGTCAGCATTTTTTTTTTCTCTCTCATTCTTTTTCCTCTGCTTTTTCTTTTCATTCTTCATTCATTTCTATCTTTTTTTTAGTTTTCACTCTTTCTTTTTTTTTCTTATTATTCTGTTTCTCTCTCTCTCTCTCTCTCTAAAACTGTGTTCTTCCTTTTTCTTTCTATCTTTTTATTCGCCATTCTTTTTATGTCTTTTTATTTTTCATTTTATCACTTTGTCTCTTTTATTCTTCATTTTTTTCTCTACCTTTAATTTTTCACCCTTTTTGTTTTTTTCCTTTTATTTCTCTCTTATTCTTAATCTTTTTAATCTCTCTCTATTTTTTCTTTCTATCTCTATCTCATGATTCATTCTTCATCTCTTAAGATACGTCTATCATCAACACCACTAAGACCAAACCTAATGATTTTTATTACCATTTAGGCAGGAATTCACTTTTGCCAACAGTCCAAAAAATGAGATCAAGTCCCACTACACAGAAAACGAACAATGAAACATTAAATGAACATAAGGAAATTTTATTCCTTCAAAACTTTATTCGTTTAATTTGGCTGAAGAAGGTCATGAGACGGGAAACCCGTGTAGCAAAAATATAATAATATAATAATATAAAATATACACTAAAACAAATCTACATTATAACCCAAAATGTTTGCAGTTTGTCTCTTATTTTGAAATAAACATTTTTCTCTCGTTGGAACAATTATAGCCTTTTATATATATATATATATATATATATACACACACATACACATATATATATATATACATATATATATATACACACACACACATATATATATATATATATATCTTCCTTAGCATTCATTTTTCATAATTCATTTTTTTAATCTCTCTCTCTCTCTCTCTCTTACTCATAATTCATTTTTCATTCTTTATTTTTTAATCTTTCTCTCTCTCTCCACTCATTTTTCATTCTTTATCTCTTGAGCTCTCTCTCTCATCATTCATTTTTCATTCCTTATCTCTTAAGCTCTCTCTCTCATCATTCATTTTTCATTCCTTATCTCTTAAGCTCTCTCTCTCTCTCTCTCTCATCATTCAGTTTTCATTTATCATCTCTTAGGCTCTCTCTTTCTCTCATCATTCAGTTTTCGTTCATCATCTCTTAAGCTCTCTCTCTCATCGTTCATTCTTCATCTCTTCAATTCTCTCTATCATCATACATTTTTCATTCTTCTTTCACTCATCTCACAATTTTCGTTTCATTCTTTCCAAATATCAATATCCATCCTAATTGCTATTTTTTCCTTTCATTTTATATCGGCTTTTCATTTCGTCCGACCCGGCCATTTTTGCCTCATTGTTGTTCATCTCTCATTTTAGCTCATAGATAAGTAGATAGCACTGAATTCGATTTTTAGCAAGAATGAAAAATGTCTACCCTTCAAAATAAATTTAAAAAAAAAAAAAAAAAAAAAAGAAAAAGTATTTTAAGTAAATAGAGAACGCTTAAAAAAATGGTTTCACAAAAAAAAAAAAAAAAATTACTGAGTATTCAATGTAAGGATCAAGCGCCCACAAAGCCCCGAATGACTAAGACACCAATCACTGATTGTAACTCCATTCCACTCGCTAAACGCTGGATAACAAATAGCAATTAAGAATTCTTCGATTTCTTTCAAAACTTTGGTTTGCTATTTATGCCTGAAATAGTCTTTAATGCATTCCATTATATATATATATATATATATATTAGGTTGGTGCAAAAATAATTTCGTTTTCTAAGATATGTTACTATGTGAGAAAACGAAATTATTTTTGCACCAACCTTATATATATATATATATATATATATATATATATATAATAAAAAGGCTTAAACACTAATATTCCATGGTCATAATTTATTCCATTGGAATCGTAAATACGATCCAATTCATCAGACCTACAAATTCAAAAAGAAAGCAGAAAAAAACCTACTCCGGAAATAAAAATAGAATTTAGAGAGAGTGTAATTATGAGAGTGTGGGACGAATGTTAGTTCACTAGAGAGGGGTTTAACAGAGAGGGTTATTTAAAAACTAGGTGTGAGTGGAAGGGGGGAAAATGATTGTTGTCGGATGTCTCGCAGAGCCGAGTTCAAATTCCAGTCGAATCTTTTACATTCACTTATGTGTTAATACCCTTGGGAAAGGTGTGAATCCTCTTCTTCTCCCTCCAACTATGGGTAAAATAGCAGGGCAGACTGGGTTCTATAGCCTTGGATGGCAACTGGCCTAGGAGAAGGACAACTCTGTATTCAAAACCTGCGGAGGGTCGTTTGGGGACCTTGTGGCACTTAGTGCACCAGGTCTCTGTATTCGGCCCTTCAAAAAGTGTCGATGGTCCTGCACGAAACCTTCACCACTATAATCAAATCTCATGTGCCGGTGTCGGCCTGTCGGTTTCCTGGGAACTGATCTGCTTGACCCTCATACGTCGAACTCGACGGGAGAGTCGACTATATATATATATATATATATATATATATATATATATATGATTCTTATCTTCGCCAGGTGACTCAGAGTAATCACTAGTGGTACCAAGTCTCATCGAACTTCTTTATTCACTTTTTCTATATTAGTCTTTATTTTTCCTGAGGCATAGCGGAATAATGAATTGCGATTCCGACAAAGGGATCAGAGAACCAAGTTCGAATTCCAGTCGAATTCATTACATTCACTTACGTGCTGATACCTTTGTAAAAGTTATCAATCCATCTCTTTTGGCCTGAAGAGTCAGGGTGGAGTAATGAATTGCGGCTCGGGTTGAGGAATCGGAGAGGTAAGTTCGAATTCTAGTCGAGTTCATTACATTCACTTACGTGCTAATACCTTTGAACAAAGTATGAATCCATTCCCTGCTTATAGGTAAAATATCAGGACAGACTGGGTCTTATAAGCCTTGGTTGGCAACCAGTCTCGGAGAAGGAAACTCTGAATTCAAAGCACCTGTTGCCTTGTAGGTTTCGCCTCTTTATGCAAGGAAAAGAAGTTAACTTCGAAAACAAATCCACCTTTCAGAGACGGGGTAACCTGAACATCTAAAAGGAACCGGAAAGCCATTGCCCTTTTCTGTCTCCACCATGAACCAAAATTTTGAGATGACATGAAGTGATGACCATAGCGGCGGCGCAAAATGCGCTGAATAAAATGAATGAATAAATTTTCCTTCTTTTCTCTCTCCGCATTCTCCTTTCTTTCTCTCTTTTTCATATTTTTCTCTTTTAGTTTTTTTCTTTTCCTTCCTTTCTCTTTCTCTCGTATTTTTTATTCGTTCCTTCATTTGTTTCAGTTCATCTTTCCTTAATTCTATTTTTTCTTATTCTTTTTTCTTTTCCCATTTCTTCCTTTTTTTTCGTTCTTCCTTTCTTTTCTTTTTCCCACTTTTTTTTCTCTCTTTTCTTTTCCCATTTCTTCCTTTCTCTCTTCCTATTTCTTTCTTTACACCCTTTGTTCTTTCTTTTCCCATTTCTTTCTTTCTTTCGTTCTTCTCTTTTCTTTTCCATTTCTTTCTTTCTTTCGTTCTTCTCTTTTCTTTTCCATTTCTTTCTTTCTTTCGTTCTTCTCTTTTCTTTTCCATTTCTTTCTTTCTTTCGTTCTTCTCTTTTCTTTTCCATTTCTTTCTTTCTTTCGTTCTTCTCTTTTCTTTTCCATTTCTTTCTTTCTTTCGTTCTTCTCTTTTCTTTTCCATTTCTTTCTTTCTTTCTTTCGTTCTTCTCTTTTCTTTTCCATTTCTTTCTTTCTTTCGTTCTTCTCTTTTCTTTTCCATTTCTTTCTTTCGTTCTTTCTTTTTTCTTTCGTTCTTTCTTTTTTCTTTCGTTCTTTCTTTTTTCTTTCGTTCTTTCTTTTTTCTTTTTCCATTTCTTTCTTCCCTATTGTTGATACATATTGATTTTAGCATAGAAAATAACAAAGTCAAGAGCATAGTAAGATTATATAGCGCCAATATACCAAGTGCGAAAACTCTCGCAGCCGTCAGAAATCCCGGTTTTCAATTGGGCTCAAGTATTCTAGCCCACTAAAAATGACTAAGATAGTTATCTTGATATAACGGGGGAGGGCCTGCTAGCCTTGAAAATCAGCATTAAAAAAGTCTGTATTTTACAATGTGTGTGTGTAAACCTATAATTAGTACTGGAATACTATTTCTTCTTCCTCCTCCTCCCCCCTTCTTCTTTTTCTATGTATCATAAGATGATGGCTCTCTACAACTTCCTTTTTTAGTTCCAAGTTTGTCTTTTCCCCATTCCTCCCAGTACCAATTTTATTATCCATTTACATTAGCTCGTCAGGTCGCTTATTCGCTATTTCTCCCTGAATTCAAAACACCCTGTGAATTTCAAATTCTCCAAGCCTTCTTTCCTCATTTAACAGTCTTATTCTGATTCTAGCTATTCTATTCTGTTTCAATTTTCCATAATTATTTCTCGTTGCTCACATTCTCCGTCGATTGCAGGGTGGGCCAAACTTACTTAATATAAGAGCCATGTACGATAAAGTGCAGATGTTTCAGAGCCACGAGACATGAACAAAATTTACACATACATTTTTGTTACATACACATTAACATTAAACTTACGTTTTAATCTAATAGGGTCTCAATTCATGCCTAGTAAATAATTATAAATAATGATTTTTTTTCTTATTTTTTCTTTTATATTAACTGTGATGAAAAATAAAGATCTCAGTCATCATATTTCCACAAGCCGCATATTTAAGGTCAAAGAGTCGCTTGTGGCTCACGAAACTCGATCTGGTCTATGACTACTTGTACTTCTGCATAATAAACACCTGAAGTTATATGTATATCTTCCGATGTGATATCTATAATGAAAGAAAAATGTTTTCAAAATGTTTTTGTGTGGTGGATATGACAGTCACTTAATTCTAGCCTCCTGAGAAATTGTCTTCCATTGACAAGCTTATATCCTTGTGAAAATTGATTGGAATATAATTTATCGTCATACCCAGGACGGCAAAATGATTTAAACCTGCTCTCTTTCTAGATGAATAACTCAAAATATGCATGAAGATTAAACTTACGATTTAATTCAATGGGGTCTCAATTCATACTCAGTAAATAATTATAAAGCTTGACTTTTGCTTATTCACCTTTTATGTGAACTGTAACGAAAATAAAAGGAGCTCAGTCAACATATTTCCATTAGCCGCTTATTAAAGGTCAATTTAGAGGTGGTTCCATGCTAATCAAAGCCCCCTCTGACGACTGATACCGTTGCTTAATATACAATGGTCAATGGCAGTTGATAAACGACCCAGTCAACTACAGTCACATGGATTAACCAATGCTAGTCAACTGAATACAGCAAGTGATAGTAGGATTGGTTTGGTTTATTTTGTTTAACGGCATATCACCCTCAATGGGTTATTTAATGCCGACAACATTTTTAGGATAGATTCGTATGAATAGAATATGTATTCTTTGGTATAGATTGGTTTGGTTTATTTTGTTTAACGGCATATCACCCTCAATGGGTTATTTAATGCCGACAACATTTTTAGGATAGATTCGTATGAATAGAATATGTATTCTTTGGTATAGATTGGTTTGGTTTATTTTGTTTAACGGCATATCAACCTCAATGGGTTATTTAATGCCGACAACATTTTTAGGATAGATTCGTATGAATAGAATATGTATTCTTTGGTTTAGATTGGTTTGGTTTATTTTGTTTAACGGCATATCAACCTCAATGGGTTATTTAATGCCGACAACATTTTTAGGATAGATTCATATGAATAGAATATGTATTCTTTGGTTTAGTTTGGTTTATTTTATTTTATTTTTATTTACTTTTTTTATTTTTTTTACGGCGTATCAGCCACAAAGGGTTATTTAATGCTGACAAAAATATTTATTTCGGTAATATTTTGTTTTGTCAAAAATCTGTTTCTGGTAATATATTTCCTTCAAAATTGTATTGCTGGTAATAATTTTTTTCAAAAAAGTATTGCTGGTAATAGTTAACTATTTACCCATAGCTGGGACCCTAACAGGTGCTACCACCCCGGGTCAGGGTGGAACTGGGAACACAAGCAATAAAGAGGTGGTTCCACACTCCTCAAAACCTCCTGACCAGAGGCCTTGCTGTTTGGCTTAGTTTAACGTCTTGGTAGTAGGAGTGACAGGTAAAACCAGATAGAAGAACGTTGTTCATGGTGTTGGAGTTCGCACAATTTAATCATAAAAGTACAAATACCTGTAAAATCCTATGGCTTCCCTATTTAAATTTATCATTTTTATTTTACAACAAAGTCATAAAAAGATCCCCACTTTCTGCCACAGTAGATTATATATCAGGGATGACCCAACTTCCTTGATCTAAGACTCACATAAGATGACGTTCAGATGTTTGAGTGCCACAAGACATGAACAAAATTTACACCTTTTTGTTACATACAAATTAACATTAAACTTGTGTTTTAATCCAATGGGGTCTCAATTCATACTCATGTTTGTTTGGGTTTTATGGCATATCAACCACTGTGGGTTATTTAATGCCAAATGCAGTTTATATGAATTTTAAATGCCTATTTTGTATGGAACATTTTTAGCAAGCCAGAGCTTATTTGCTTGTAAACTGCAAAATAATCCTAGGTATTTTTGTTTAAGTCAAGAATTTCCATTTGATAAAGGACATTTTATTTGCAAAATGGTAAAAGGTAGGATATGTTGTTTACACATCAGTCTGCATCTTTGATAAGAGACCAATTCTTTTTAGAAAATCCAATATATTTTTTGGTTCAGTTTTTGCAAATAATTTCTTCATGTTCTTCATTGATTGATTGTTTTGTTTAACGGCATCTCAAACTTAGTTGTCACTTTATGCCGAAAAGGATTTTGAGTGACTTTAAAAGTCAAAAACGTATAGATAGCAACATTATGGTTTCAAAAACTTAAAGCTGGCAACATTATGGTTTCAAAAACGTATAGCTGGCAACATTATTTTTCCGAAAACATTGCTGTTGGATGTAGTTTATCGCCGTACCCAGGACGCGGATGTAGTTTATCGCCATACCAAGGACGCGGATGTAGTTTATCGTCATACCCAGGACGTAATTCATACTCAGTAAATATTTATAAAGCTTGACATTTTTCTAATTTACCTTTTATATTATCTATGATGAAAAAAGAAACTCATCCTATATATTTCCACGGGCCGCATATTAAAGGTCAAAGAGCCACATATGTCTCACGAGCCGCAGTTTGGCCAACCCTGGTCTATTGTATACTCATCTTCCTACTCGAGGAACGCATCTCTGTTGCCCCAGGTCTTCTCTACCAATGCGATCAAGCTGTCCAGAATTCGCTTGTATATAAGGGAATTCATAGCAGTTCAGCACGCTCTTCTTTGTTTCTGACAAAATTTCCTGTTTCTTAATACTTTGCTTCACTTTTGAAAGGCATCTTTCCCTGGTACCACTTTCCGATTTACGTGTCGCAATTTCAAAAATCTATAATTAACGTCTGATTTTACAGCGAATTTTTCACCCTGTGTTTTCAGACCTATTCCAAGTGTTTCAATTATTATGGGTACTACTGTGAATTCAGTAATTCCCAGTTCTTGGGCATATAGTGCGTGAGCGGATGTAGTGAATATAAATAATTTACAGCTTGATCATTTATTTATCTATGTTATCTTGACTGTTAATTTATTTATGTTTTGCTAAAAAATTGGAAGGGGGGAGAAAAGAAAAATATTATCGTCATGAATCTATCTAGGTAGACCAAAAGGGTATGTTTTGCCTACCCCGCCGCAAATGGAAAATTTCAATCAGTCTCGCAAGGGAAGTTGCATGACGTCAGGATTCCACGCCATCTGTGTAGCGTGATTGAACAGAGATGAGGTCATTTGATGACGCCTGGTCCAATGAACGTGATACACGTAGACTAAAATAAGTCACCTGATTATTGGGAGGAGAGTAACAGTGAGAGGCTGTCAGTCGTAAGCAGACTGTCATGAGGAGACATGCGTCCAAGGAGAGGAGTTGTAGATTTTTCCAAGAAGTCGAAAGTTTTAGATTAGGTATAAAGAAGAAAGTTACCATTTTATTCAAAGTTACTTTCTCTCTACATAAAGTATTTTCCATCTTTCTTCTTCTTCTTCTTTTAAAATCATTTAAACCCAAACAAGGAGACAATGCCACTAAGACGCAAGAGGTTACTGGAAGTGGAAGAGATTGAGAAGACATCAGTGAGAATGGAAAATAAAAGAACAGTGTTCAGGAAAACAGAAGATGGCGAATCATTGACTACATTTCATTTTTTGGAGATTGTTGTTGGCAGGTAAGCAAGTAGCCGGAAGAGAGTTCCATAGGCGAGGATTAAAGTTTCACAAGCGGAAGCTCTTTATGAGTTCGATTTTCAACGGGTGTTCTATAATAACAGCGTTGTGACAAACTGTATTAATATAGGTATTTTGGGATTTTATTGTGTAATAGATATGTTCTGTTAAAATAAGTACATTGAGTTCTTTTAGTGGATCAATTTTAATATTAATATCATTAGGATCCACTCAGATTAAATACCAACGGATTTATTACATATATATATATATATATATATATATATATATATAACAGATAAATAGATAAACTGTATCTTTATTCTGTATAATTTTTTTATTCTATACACACACGCATATTATATATATTTATACGCATGTTCTTTTATATATATATATATATATATATATATATATATACCCATGTTCTTTTATATATATATATATACATAAATACTTATATATACACGTTCTTTTATATATATATATATATATATGCGCATATTCTTATATATATACGCATGTTCTTTTATATATATATATATATATATATATATATATATATATATATATATATATATATACATACATAGATACTTATATATACGCATGTTTTATATATGCGCATATTCTTATATATATATATACGCATGTTCTTTTATATATATATATATACATAGATACTTATATATACGCACGTTCTTTTATATATATATATATACATAGATACTTATATATACGCACGTTCTTTTATATATATACATACTTATACGCATATTCTTATATATATATATATATATATATATATATATACACAAATTCAAATATATATATATATATATATATATTTAATTACGTTTATTTATATATATATATATATATATATTTCTTTCATATAGATAGATATACATATATATTTATGTATATATGTGCACACTGAGGTCAACACACAGCGGGCGACAGTCTGTTTCATGCTTAAACGCAATCGTCAATGTTTTTACACATTTTCTTTTTGGATGGCCTCACGATTGCGTTTAAGCATGAAATATAATTTCGCCACTGGGTATTTGACCTCACTGCCCACTTTTATCTTTGTCTACGCTCTATCCTTTTACCTCGATATTGAGCACTTTAACCTATAAATATAGCATAGCTTAAAACTATATCTTTATCCTGTATAATTATTTTTTTATTCTACACACACACACATATATATATATATATATATATATAGCCACAAATCTTTCTCGATATATTTATGTGTGTGTGTGTGTGGTAGAGGGCGCCTTCACAACTGCGTATAAATAGTTGTTTGAAACGAATCGATATATGAAACAACAGTGTCGTGAAATGCTTTTGCATGTCGACGATTTTTGTACTGATTTTCCTTGATGACATTTTGGAAGCTGTGATGCGTGGGGCAACATTTGAATGGCAAAGACATGCAAAGAACGGAATCTCGGGAAGGAATGCTGAAGACGAGGAGAATGAATGAATGAATGATAAGCACATTAAGAAAGAAAGAAAGAAACAAACAAACAAACAATTGAGAAAGTAAAGAGAAAAAAAATGAATTTAGATGGGTAAACAGTTATTAAAGAAAAAAAGAAAGAAAGAATTGGTTGAGTAAGTAAAAAAGAAAGAAATTAATGGGCAAACAATGAATAAAAAAAGAAAGAAAAAGAAAAAAGGAAATTGAGTAAGTTAACAAAGAAATTCATCGGTAAGCAATGAAGAAAGAGAAAGAAATAATGAAAGAAAGAATTGGACGAGTAAGTAAATACGAAAGAAATGGCTGGGTAAGCAATGCTTAAAAAAACAAGAAAGAAAGAAAAAAAAGAAGGAAATGGAAGCGTAAACAATGGAGAAAGAATTGAATAATAAAGTCAAAAAGAAAGAAATGGATGGTTATGCGATGAAGGAAGAAAAAAAATGGATGAATAAGTAAAAAAGAAAGAAATTGCGTAGTAAGAAATAGAAAGAAAGAAAGGAAAATTGATAAGCAAGTAGAGAAAAAAAAAGAAAGAAAACAGATGGCAAGGAATGAATAAAGAATAAAATAACTAAAAAGAAAGAAAGTATTAAATAAGTAAAAAAAAAAAAAAAAAGAAACGAGTGAATAATTAAAAAGAAAGAAAGAAATCAAGAAATGGATTAGTAAGAAAGAAAGAGAAAAGAAAATTATGCCTAATAATAAATAAATAAATAAAGAGCGAATTGTGTAAGGAATAAAGAAAGAAATAAAGAAAGAAAGAAAAGCAACGAGTCAATGGAAAGAAACTACAGTCGATAAAAAAAAACAAAAAAAAAAACAACAATGAATGAAGAAAAAAAGAAACAATGCAAAATGGATTTCGCTAAACCAAAAAATAGGAAAGAAAAGTGAAAAATCAAAACAAGCAAAAACAAAACTAGCAGGAGGAGTAGGAGATGCAGCAAGGGGAGGAGATGGAAGTAGGAGGAGAATCGAATGAGACCGGAAGCGAAATAAAGCCGACCTGCGCACATTGTCGAATGTCCTCGATGCACTCGGGCGGTGTCGAAGAGCTTACCAGACAGTCCTTGTTAACCCATTCTGCCCATCACGATGAACAAAATTCAAAACGAACGACAGAAAAAGAAAGAAATTCCCGCTGACTGAGACAAAAGCACCTGCTAAATCGAGTAAAAGAATGGCAACGTCGCGATTTTGCTTAACGTCTCAGACGATTTCGGGAAAACTATCATTCCTATCTTGTCTTTCTCAGGTTGCCGTTTCTTGGGGAATTTTCGTTTTTGCTTTTGTTTTTTGTTCGCTAATTTTGAATCTTTGAAGATTTTTTTTACCGATCCAATTCATTTGCGCGTGTGTGTGTTTATTTTTCCTTCTTTGCTATTTTTAATTGAATTGAAATCTTTAAAATTTGTTCTCATTTCGCTTTGCTAGTATCTTCATGGGTCTATCTACCTCTCCGTTTTCTCCTTTTCATTTTTCCTTTTACGTCTCTTTTCATTTTTCCTTTTACCTTTCTTTTATTCTTCTCGTTCATCATCTGCCTTCTTGTGCCTAATTCTTTCTTTCTTTCTTTTCCCCTTCTGCCTTCTTGAGTCTAATACTTTTTTCTTTCTTTCTTCTCGTTCCTCTTCTTCCCTTTTACCATCTTGTGCCTAATTCTTTCTTTCTTTCTCTTCCCCTTCATCCTTCTTGTACCCAATTCTTTTTTTTTCTCGTTCCTCTTCTTCCCTTCTGCCTTCTTGTGCCTAATTCTTTCTTTCTTTTTTCTTTCTTTCTTTTTTCTTTCTTTCTTTTTTCTTTCTTTCTTTTTTCTTTCTTTCTTTTTTCTTTCTTTCTTTTTTCTTTCTTTCTTTTTTCTTTCTTTCTTTCTTTCTTTCTTTCTTTCTTTCCATTTCGTTTACCACCTCTAATTCCTTCTGTCTTTTTCCTTTCTTCCTTCTTCTGCTTTTCTTTTTTTTCCCTTTTCTTTCTTTCTTTCTTTCCCCTTCTGCATTCTTGAGTCTAATACTTTCTTTCTTTCTTTCTTTCTTCTCGTTCCTCTTCTTCCCTTTAACCTTCTTGTGCCTAATTCTTTCTTTCTTTTCCCCTTGTGCCTTCTTGAGTCTAATTCTTTTTTTTTTCTCGTTCCTCTTCTTCCCTTCTGCCTTCTTGTGCCTAATTCTTTCTTTCTTTCTTTTTTCTTTCTTTCTTTCTTTTTTCTTTCTTTCTTTCTTTTTTCTTTCTTTCTTTCTTTTTTCTTTCTTTCTTTCTTTTTTCTTTCTTTCTTTCTTTTTTCTTTCTTTCTTTCTTTCTTTCCATTTCGTTTACCACCTCTAATTCCTTCTGTCTTTTTCCTTTCTTCCTTCTTCTGCTTTTCTTTTTTTTTTCCCCTTTTCTTTCTTTCTTTCTTTCCCCTTCTGCATTCTTGAGTCTAATACTTTCTTTCTTTCTTTCTTTCTTCTCGTTCCTCTTCTTCCCTTTAACCTTCTTGTGCCTAATTCTTTCTTTCTTTTCCCCTTGTGCCTTCTTGAGTCTAATTCTTTTTTTTTTCTCGTTCCTCTTCTTCCCTTCTGCCTTCTTGTGCCTAATTCTTTCTTTCTTTCTTTTTTCTTTCTTTCTTTCTTTTTTCTTTCTTTCTTTCTTTTTTCTTTCTTTCTTTCTTTTTTCTTTCTTTCTTTCTTTTTTCTTTCTTTCTTTCTTTTTTCTTTCTTTCTTTCTTTCTTTTTTCTTTCTTTCTTTCTTTCCATTTCGTTTACCACCTCTAATTCCTTCTGTCTTTTTCCTTTCTTCCTTCTTCTGCTTTTCTTTTTTTTTTCCCCCTTTTCTTTCTTTCTTTCTTTCCCCTTCTGCATTCTTGAGTCTAATACTTTCTTTCTTTCTTTCTTTCTTCTCGTTCCTCTTCTTCCCTTTAACCTTCTTGTGCCTAATTCTTTCTTTCTTTTCCCCTTCTGCCTTCTTGAGTCTAATTCTTTTTTTTTCTCGTTCCTCTTCTTCCCTTCTGCCTTCTTGTGCCTAATTCTTTCTTTCTTTCTTTTTTCTTTCTTTCTTTCTTTTTTCTTTCTTTCTTTCTTTTTTCTTTCTTTCTTTCTTTTTTCTTTCTTTCTTTCTTTTTTCTTTCTTTCTTTTTTCTTTCTTTCTTTCTTTTTTCTTTCTTTCTTTCTTTTTTCTTTCTTTCTTTCTTTCCATTTCGTTTACCACCTCTAATTCCTTCTGTCTTTTTCATTTCTTTCTTACATCTTCTGCTTTTCCTTTTCTCTTCTTTTTCGTTTTTCTTTTCATCTTTCGTTTCATTTTTAACTCTTTCTTTTCTTTTTCATACAGCTTCCCTATTATTTTCTTCTTCCCCCCCCTTTTATTTTCTTCTGTTGCTTTTCTCGCTTTTCTTCTTTCGTTAATTTCACTTCTTTCGTCTTCTTTCCTTCATTCATTCATTCTTTCTTTCTTTCTTTCTTCATTACTTACCCATCCATTTCTTTCTTTTTTACTTACTCATCTAATTCATTCTTTCTTTCTTTTCCCTCTTTTTATTCTGCCTCTTTCTTTTTTTTTTCTTTTCCCTCTTTTTATCCTTTCGTTTCTTTTCATTTTCATCTTTCGTTCTTAATCTCTTTCTTTTCTTCTTCCTTCTTTATTCTCACTATTTTCTTTCCTCTTTTCTCCTTTTTTTTTCTTCTTTCACTTCCATTGCTTTTCTTCGTCCTGTCCTTTTTTTTCCTCTTTTCTTCGTCATCATCATGTTTTCCCTCTTTCTTTTCCTTTTCCTTTCTTTCTCTTTTCTTCTTTCTTCATTTAATTGTCTTTCTGATTAATTTTCCTCTTCGTCTGTCACTTCTGTCCTTTTCCCTTCTGTTTTTTTTTCTCTTCTTTTTTACTTCTTTCCCTGAATCTTTTTTTTTTCTTTCTTTTCCTATATACTCCAGCACTCTCCTCGGTATCACTACACCAGCACTCAGTAATATCTGTCGGCTATCAATAAAGATCAGGTGACAAGAGATCTCAGCATTTTCCTTTTTCTTCTATTCAAGATGATTATAAAGATGATATCTTCTTGGTATTTCAATTATTTCTTAGATTTCCAGTTGTTGAATGTTTTTTTCTTTTCCTTAGACCCTTCAGAACTGTTCAAAACGCAACGATAGCCACGAATACATTTTCCTCCTCCCCATCCATCTTTTTCCTCCTCACAACAGCAACAACAACAATGTCCTTTTCTAATTTCTTTCTTTGTACACAATCCCAGATTTCCAAGCCTGTCGGTATATAAGACGGGATTATTTCAGTGCAATAACAGTTTTATGCACGCACACAGCTAGCATAAAAATATAAAAACACTTTACTCTACATAATCAAACACCATAGATTCTGTAAATCCAAGAATACATACACAC